>JZKD02S2121042.1:368402-408128 GCA_000966675.3 Picea glauca
ATATTCACTGTTGACTGTTGATTTGGGCACGCTTTGATCGACAGTTGAGATCAGTGCGCCTTTTAGCCATAAAGCACCAAACTGTCAAATCACCATGAAACTTAGGATAAAAGTATATTGTGGGTAGTGCAAGCTCCCCCTTTTTTCATTTTTTCACCAAGGGGTCAAAAACACAACAATTTAACTCAAAACAAAGGCATTTAATCAACCTTTTGCAAAATTTTATTGAAAATAAACATTCTAACCTAGATCCTAATCTAACCTAACACATCAACCCATTTTAAACTGTTGGGTCAATAATTACTCTAACCTAAGATATTTGACCAATCTTAGACTGTTTGGTCAAACTTATTCACTAACCTATCTACTTTGGCCAAGATTAAACTATTTGGCCAAGTTTATTCACTATCCTATCAACATAAATTTAAAAGGGTTTGATCATGGTTAGACAGTATGAATCAAACCAAGTTTATTTCATGGGGTTTTATATTTTTTCTCTTTTTCTATTTTTATACCCTCTTTTGATTTTTATATTTCATATTTTTCTTTCTTTTTCTTTTGTAAATCATTTGTAGAATGAAATATTGTTTACAATACAATACAACTAGAAGAAAAGATTAGAATCACCAGGTGTTCATATGAAACATAGGGTTATAACTGTGGCTCCACTTGGGGATGGTGCTCTCCTTATGAGGTGCCAAGAACCATCTACATGCTGCTCTGAGTCTTCTTCTCCATTTCTTTTCTGCAACCTGATTTTCCTAATTCTAATTTTATATTTGGCAGTCTTTATTAGTGGCTTAGGGCCTTCTCTTCGGGCTTCAACCATTTGAAAAAAATGACCAACACATGACATAAAAGTAAAAGGTGGTTTATACAATGAGACGAGGGGATACAATATCTTCATTCTGGTGGAACATAATGTTTGAGCAATCTGCCATTGATAGGTCCTCCTGGTAGGTCTGCTCCATCTCTGTCCTTGAGTAGGAATGCATCATTTCCTCTATAAGCCTGGATTATGAAAGGGCCTTTCCACAAATTGTCGAAGTTTCCATGCTTGCCTTTGTCTTAATTTCCCAAATCCCACTTCAGTACCATATCACCCAATTTGAAATCATCATCCTTGATTCTCCTATCATATATTTTCTTGATACTCTCTTGGATTACCTAAGTCTGGTTATACACCTCCTCTCTGGACTGTTGGAGTTGTATCATCTGATTTATCCTTCTTTGGATGTCATTAGGTTCTACCTGTGCTTCTTGTAACAACTTCATAACAGGAACACCTAAAGAGGTGGGAAAAACAACATCAGTTCCATATACCAATTAATATGGGGACATACCAATTGACCTTTTTGTAGTCATCCTATTTGCCCAAAGTGCATGCAACAATTTGTTGTGCCATGAATTCTTATTTTCCTGCAACATTTTCTTGATGATATTGACTAAACTCTTGTTAGAGGACTTTGCCAACCCATTTCCCTCAGGGTAATAGGTTGTAGAATGCCCTAAAGTGATCGGGTACTTACTACAAAATTCTATCATCTTTTTTGACCTGAAAGCTGTTGTGTTATCTGTGATAATATTTCTGGGGCATCCAAAATGAGAGAGAATTTTATTTTCCAAGAATTTTATAATCATAGTGTCTGTGGCTTACCTGGAAGGTATAACTTCAATCCACTTAGCGAAGTAGTTTGTAGCTGTGAGGATCCACTTGTGTTGGCCTATTGATGGTGGGTGAATCTCACCGATAAATTCCAAACCCCATTGCTAAAATAGAGCTTCAACTGAAATAGGTTTCAAGGGAAAAGACACAAGTTTCCTTTTGCCTTAAAAAATTTGGCACTTGTGACAGGAGGTTACCTTTTTATGGACATCTGCAAAACAAGGCGGGCCAGTAAAAACCAACTCTAAGAATTTTGTTAGTAGTAGTCTTCCAACTTAAATGCCCACCAAAATCTCCTTCATGGAACTCCTGCAATGCTTTGTCAACTTCATATTTCAATAAAGAATTAAGTAAAATGCCTCCAACATCTTTCCAAGGTGGGCCAATAAAAACCAACTCTAAGAATTTTGTTAGTAGTAGTCTTCCAACTTAAATGCCCGCCACAATCTCCTTCATGGAACTCCTGCAATGCTTTGTCAACTTCATCTTTCAATAAACAATTAAGTAAAATGCCTCCAACATCTTTCCAATAAGGATTTCCATTCAAAATGCAATATTTCAAAGATTTAAGTTTTAAGAATCTAGCTTTAGTCTTTGTCAAACCAGGAGGAGCTTGTAAATGATTTAAGACAAAGATAAGGTATGCATACCATGGAGAATTAAATAATACCTCTTTGGCACGTGGAGTCTCCTTTTCTCCCTATTCATCAACTGCAACTAGAAATTTTATATCTAAAGCATGAAAATTTGATTCAACCATCAGTTTGGATAAACCTTGACCCTTGATCAGTTTGGTTGGTTTGATTTCTATATCATACTCAAGGATCACAACAATCCATTTCCATCTTCTACCATCTGGGTTATCCCGAGTCAAAATATATTTTACCACTGCATTAGTAACATAAGCAATGATATGCAAATCGAGAATGTAAACTCTGAAATCTTTAATTTCTTTTACCAAAGCAAAAGCATGTTTCTCCATGATGTTGTAGTTCAATGCATCATATCTCAATGATTTGTTGAAAAATGGTATAGGTTGTTCATAGCCTTCACTGTTTTTCTGCAAAAGAACTGTTGCAATGGTATGTTCAGAAGAAAAAGAGAATAAATAGAAATCTTTGGTATAATCAGGACTTATCAGTACAGGGGCCTATGTCAATGCCAATTTCACTTGATCAAAAGACTGTTTAGCTTATGTGTTCCACTTTATTTTTGTATGTTTTTTAAGAATGTTTGTTATGTTT
This sequence comes from Picea glauca, assembly GCA_000966675.3. Lineage (NCBI taxonomy): Eukaryota > Viridiplantae > Streptophyta > Pinopsida > Pinales > Pinaceae > Picea > Picea glauca. The sequence goes on from JZKD02S2121042.1 coordinate 371,313, forward strand.
ATGAGGAGCTTTGCCAAATTAGGTATGAATCTTCTCAGAAAATTTATTTTTCCTATGAAGGACTGCAATTCCTTAATGTTTCTAGGATGTTCTAACTTCTGGATGGCTTCGATTCTGCTGGGGTCTATTTTGATTCCATATTTAGAAATAATGTGCCCTTTTCTAAACCAAAAAAGGTTTTCTTGGGATTCAATGAGATCCCAAACCTTCTGCACCTTTCAAAAACTCGTCTAAGGTGTTGTAAATGTTCCTCATCTACTTTTGAATAGACAGTAACATCATCCAAGTATATGACAATAAATATCCCAAGCGCATCCACAAAGGCAATGTCCATTTCTCTCTGGAATGTGGCACCAACATTCATTAAACCAAAGGGAATTTTCACATACATAAAAGTTTCCCAGGGTGTAGTGAATATTGTTTTCTCTTGGTCATCGGGGTGGACAAGAACTTGGTTATAGCCAGGAAAACCATCCAAGAAAGAGATCCTATTGGGTCCAACTACCATTTGTAAGATATGATCCATCTTGGCCAGAGGATAGTTTTCCTTAAGGGAAACTTTGTTGAGGTTTCTGAAATCAATGCAGAGCCTGATTTATCCACTCTTCTTTCTGGTAGGGAATAGATTTGACACCCATTTTGAAAATCTCAAGGGAACCATTATTTTAGCATCATACATTTTCTTTATTTCTTTTTCTATAAGAGACATTAACTTGGGGCTGATTCTCCTAAGGTTTTGATTGAAAGGATTATGCTCTTCTTTTATAGGGATTTTGTGTTGTATGATAATAGTGTCATAAGAATTTAAATCCTCATAGCTCCAAGTAAAGACATCTACAAATTCCTTGAACAGTTCAATATATTTATGTTTTTGCTCAAGAGGTAAAGATTTGGATAGCTTAATCACTTTTGGTTTATCACCTGTTCCTATATTACATTCCTCAACCTCTTTTCTAGTAGGCTCAATTTTTGTGTTTTTTGCTACATCATTGAAATCAAACAGTTCTTCTAAAGGAACCAACCCTCTAGGTAAAATATTATTCTTTAATTGTAAAATATCTGAGTTTTCATATTTTTCATTTATTTCTTCTGAATCTAGTTTATTTACATTGTCATCTTCTAAATCTAGTTTATTTACACTATCATCATCACTATCTACATTAATGTTTTCACACTCAAAATCATTTTTGGATTGCAGGAAATCATCAATCTGTTCATCATTACCAAACACTTGCAAGTACCTAATATTGTCGGGCACGGTAAGTATGCATTTCACCTCCACTATGTATTGGCGATTTAGATGGAAAGGTATTTTACAAGTGCCTTCCAAATTAGCCAGTCCATCTGCAAGTATGTTTTGGCCTCTGGTTATCACCTGCAAATCAATTTCAGTAAAACATTGCAAAAAATCTAAAACAACATTTCTGTAAGCTCCGAGTCTAGGGTGTTTGGCAGAACACTCACCTTTGATCTACTTAATGATAAGTTCAGAATCACCTCTTACCATAATTCTTTTGGCACCAACCTTATTCAACAATTTCAGGCCAATCATCAATGCTTCATACTCAGCTATGTTGTTGGTGCACTACAAATTTAATTTATAAGAATGAATTTTTGAATACCTTTCTTTAGTATTATGTATCCACACCCTAGATCCAGATCCTTATTTACTAACAACTCCATCGAAATCTAAACTCCAAAGAGGTTTTGCTGGTTCGTCAATTTGTATTGTCATTATTTTAGTTTCCTTGGGGATCACTTTTCATTCCTCAAGGATTGCTTTACTTTCCTCCAGGTTACACACATCATCTTCCAATTGTGAAATTTGGCTATCCAAGTCACCATCATTATATAAAATGAAAGAATCCATATCAGAATGAACAAAGTATAAAGGATAGTTATGTGGTTTCTCTTGACTACTGACCATGTATTTCATCAGAGTCTCTCTGTACAACCTTCTCTACTGATTAAACACAAGGATGGTGACATAGGACATGTCCAGTTGTAAGGTACCCTTTATCTTGGCACCCCATGATCGAGATAATAACATGCCATACTTTGGAGGAATATCTGCAACAACAATATCCATTACCATGCTTTTAGCTGAGATTTGTGCCAAGTTAATACACAAGTCTTTGATCAGACCTATGCATTTAAATTTGCTCGAATCAAAGGAGTACAAGTCCTTGTAAGGCCTGGTAATATCAAGCCCTAATTTCTCCATCATAGCCTTGGGCATAATATTGTGAGAAGCACCAGAATCCAACATGGCATTGTGTAATGTCTTATCATGAATATTCATACTGATGTAAAAAGGAGGAACAAAACCATTTTTAGTTTGTTCCTCAACCTCAGGACCAAATAATAGCTCAGGATGATCATCAACAATGTTCATAGTGTCTGTACCTACTCCAAGTTCTATTTTTAATGCTTTGATCACTTATGACCTGTAAGCATTTTTGTTCATCAATTCTGTTAGAGGAATGGGTATTTTTAGTTTGGCCAATTCACTTTCTATACTGAAAGTGGTAGTAGTTCTGCTTTGACTCTGAAAATCTGGTTTGTCAACCATGTTTTTCTGTGTAGTAGTACTAGGATGACTTGTGGATGCAACCTCAGTTTGAGCTGTCCTTGGTGAAGATTCAATAGTTCTTTTTGTAGGAGTCTCTGATTTTTTCTTTTTAGGAACTTTCTTAGGAATAATATCAGAGGTTTTCTTAGTCTCATAAGCTTTCTTAGTTTGGTTGTTGTTAGAATTTTTACTCCTCAAGTTTTATTGTCTGTGTACTTCCATTATTGCATTATCGAAGGCTTTTTGTTCTGATTTGTCCTCATCTACTTCGGTTTGTGAAAGGAGAAAAAGTTCTTGTTCTTCCTGAGTGAGAAAAATGGAATCATTGTCATTAACCCCCATAAGATTTATGTGAATGTCATCTAACTCCTTAATTATCTCTTCCCCTTCATCAACATAGTTTTCTTGAAGAGGTGGCCTAATCTGCTAATCAGGACCTCTCTGTTCCCTTTGGTATTTGGGATCTCTTTGTCTAATCTAGGGAGGATTCCTTCTGAAATTGGGATTTCAAATATGAGGAGCAGGTAGGTTCTCTCTAGGTGGGTTTCTATCACTGATTTCTAGTATTTCCATTAATCTCCCCACAGTTCTGACCAAAGAATCAATTCTGGCATCTGAAGTAGAGGTGGAATGTTCTTCTTTAATTGTAACTCTCCTTTCATTTCTCTGTCTAGCTCTCCTAGCTAGAAGATTTGCTTCAACACTTACAACACTCTTCTGCATATCTTCTAGAGTAGAAGAATTTCTTTCCCTCAGTTGGTAGGGCATATCAGGATCCAATCCATCGGGGAACTTGATTAAGGCCAAGCCTTGAGGAGGTTTGATATCAGCAGGAATTGTGTTATAGATATTATTAAAATGAATGCAATAGTCCTATAATGTTTCCCCTTGATTTCTTTTGATATTTTCATATTCAGATAAAATTTGGAGAGGTTTTTTCTTTACCTCCCATTTGTTGAGAAAGGTTTGGTGAAAAGAAGCAATATCAACAATGCTAGTAGCATGTAATTCTTTAAACCATTTTTGACCTCGCCAGTTAAAATTTGCGTAAAAAATCTCTTTTGGAAATCTGCCTAATCAACTTCATGCAAATAAAATAAATCGTTCATTTTATCCACGTGTTGTTGTGCATTAAGGACTCTTGTACCATCAAACTAAGGAATCTTGGTTCGATAGTCTTGGGGCATGTTGTGTAAGGGAGAAACTAACACCAGGGTAGCATATCTCACTACCATGATTGGTGGAGGAGGTTGAACGACAACTTGTATGGTTAGTGGAGAAGTGACAGAAGATGTAGAGGAAGCAGGGCTGGGAGGTATGGACTGAAATGATTGAGGATTGACAGAGGCTGCAACAATGGAAATAGAAGAAATCTCAACAAACTTTTGAAAATGGGATTTATACAAGGCTTGGTCAAGATTTGATGATAGATCTTGTAGTTTCTCAAACTCTTGAAGGATCCGTTGATCAAATTTTGTTCCAAGAGAGAGTCTTTCAGGGGTTCTATGTTGGAGGATGGTTTGATCTTGTACTATCTCGTCCACAAAGATATCAGATTTGGTTTTGAAAATGATATGCTCAAAAGGTAGGTCAAACTCAATGTCCTGGATTGTGACAAGTTTCTCTGGAAGAGAGGTGGCCTTGAGAAGAGGATTGTTGCTCCCGTGACCTTCTGTTGTGTTACTTTTTTTGATTAATTTTTCTAGATTATCTACTATTGTTATAGGTTTTGGATCAGGATGAGATCTAGTGTGAATTCTTTTCGGAGCCATAACTTTAAAATTTAAGAAATCTAAATTAATATGCACAAATTTCAACAACCTTTGAACATTTATCTCTTGAAGGTTAGATCTTTGATTTGTTCATAAATAAAGTTTTCTTTATCTAGGGAAGATAAATTGTAAAGATGGAAAAATTAATTGTTCAGTTCCTTAGTATGGTCGCCACTATGTTAGCACTCTGTAATTCCCATAGGTTGTCAAGGGAAGAAGAAATTGACAGAGGTAACTTACCAAAACCACTTTTGAAACTGGGATCTAGCCCAACTAGTTTCAGAGAGGGATCTCTCTGTAGGATTTATATCTATTTGAGTTTTTGGATATTAGGCTAGTTAAAATAATATGAGTTTGTTGTCTTGTTTATACAGATTGGCTGAAAATTTGCATTAAATATCCATTGGGCTATGGGGTCTGTATTAAATATTAAGATCAGATACAGTTTTTATAAGATTTATTCATAGGGCGAGATAGTGAGAACGCATGATCTATTAGAATTAAATGTTATGAAAAGATAGAACAGGTGAGAGAGTCAACCAAACAAAGAAGCAACTAAGAATTTCTTTGCTTAATATCAGATGAAAACATGTAGATCACCAAAAGACCAGAAACAGAGTGTCTGGGACAAATTCTTTCCATTAACTTCCTTTTAATGATCATAAATAGAAAACATAATGATTACAGAGAAACATAAACATTAACAGAGAAAAATAAACATCACCAACGTTAAAACACAAGAATCCCATGAATAGTCTTTTTATTACTGGTAGATATTCTCGAAAAGATTACAAAGATAGCTCCTTGGGCGCAAAAATCAACCCTCAATACTTCTAAGTGAGAAGTATTTATGCAAAAATTACATCTGATCCTGTCATTAGTGATCAGGATATGGGGGAGAAAAAATCTAACTAACTAGATTACAAATTACAAAATAATAGGAATGCTGGTGATCTGTTTGAATCCTTGGTGCTGATTCTGGGGGAAGTAGTTGGTGATTCGTCACTTTGACTTGAATGTCTTCCTCATGCTGACTCAGATCTCCACATCACCTCTACTCAAGCAAAGCACATAGGTATTCCCATCTATTTTGACTAGGATGGAAACCTTGAGTAACCTTTTGTATGTTTCGTCCATCTCAGTGTAATTGGTAAAGGTAGGATTTGTGATGAAAATGTATTTTATCTCATGTTGGATGCTCAGGTCCAACTGTAGAGTTTCTAATAAATCCTTGCTAGTACTACTCCCTTGTATGCCTGCAAATTTAGAACCATCTTTTGCCACTGCGAGGATCTTTTGTTTGTATTCTGACAGAGTAATGAGCTTATCATTTATTACTAGCAATCTTGGAAGTCCCTTCTTGTGCAATGAATCAACCTTGCTGAAAAATCTCTTCACTCCAACGTCCATTATTTGAGATTTCTCTTATAGTTGCAACATTAATCCTTTCTTGTTCAAAACCTTCTTGATCTCAAGGATGGTTTTTGTCCTATCTTCAATTTCCAATGCCTCTAGCTCTTCTATGGTCTTGGAGTTTAAGAACTTGATGATTTCAGTGGCCTCTGTGGGCCTTTCTCCCAATTCTTCCCTTATTTTTTCAATTGCTTGTCTGGATCTCTGTACCAGTTCATGTTGTTCAAACACAATTTGTATGAGTGGCCAAATCTCTGTCATTGACTTGCTGATGTCCATCGAGATATTTTCCTTGGGTTCTGACAGTGTCCTCACCATGACAATCTCCTTCTGCAGCTTCTATATTTCTTGAGTGAGTCTTTGTGATTTATGCATCTATGTGTTGTAGCTAGATTGGAACATGGATTTCACCTTCTGGAGGTTTTCAATCTATTCTTGCAATCTTTCAATTTCTTCTCCTTGCAGGGGCATGTCCTCCATTGACTTCACCAATTTCTCAGGAGCATCACAAACTTTTACAGGAATGGATGATGGCATTTTTGTTGTTGTGGTTGTTGCTGATGTACTGACTCCTATGAGAGGAACTTCATTCAGTGGGATGACAACCATTGGCATACTCTGCTCCTTCTCTTTGACCATCTTGTCTAGCTGAACCTCCATCTCCTTTATTTGTGCATTCTGCTCCATTATTAGTTTCAACATCTCCTCCTTGTGGCCTTCACTCTTAGCCATTTCCTTTGCTTGTGAATCTTCAGTGGCTGGAAGTTTCAGTTGTTTTCTCATAGATGCTATGTCAGCATTTTTCTTCTTCAGTAGTTCTTCGGATTCTTTGACATTGGATGTATCATAGCCAATTTTCAGTACCATTTCTTCTAGGGATTTTATCTTGTTATCCTTTGCTAGAGAATATATCTTTTTCAGCTTCAACTGGGGCTGGACATTGTTTAAAGAGACCTGCAATTTTGCAACAACCAAGGATGTATTAGTTAAGGTGGAGAAAATCATCTCCCGTGTTTTCATGTGCATGTCCATCTGATTTGCTGGATGAAATTATTTCACATCAAACTCAAATGATGATTTCTTTTAATCAAAAGTTGTCTTAGGCTAAGGGACATGTGCCTGCAAGAATGCCATGTGCATTCTTCCTTTTTCTGTGTCAAATGTAGACAATAACCCATGTTGAGATGTGGATGTCTGCTTCCAGAACTAGGCATATGTGTTGTTAGTCAGCAACTCATTCTTCTATTTGATCAAGTTTTACTTCTCAAAGATATTAAGTCTTCCAGGCTCCTGTGAGGACTTGGCTGACAGTGTGGTATCTGCTTGCTTCTTGGATGAGGAGGTGGATACTATGTGTTGGCTTCTTGAGAAGACTGATGAAGGTGGTCCCTCCATAAATATGGTGGACTGAGTTTCTTCTTCTCTAGACCTATCAGGTGTATGGCTAGTCTTGGTCCTCTTTCTGTATACTTGGAAATCTTCTGCTGACAGCTCTGTGACCGAAGGAGAGATTTGTTTCCTAGCTCACTTCTCTGGTTGTACCTGTGGAGTGTTAGTATCTGAAATGTTGGCAGGTAAAGGCTGTTTTTCTGTATCCAACAAAGTATTTTCTTGCCACTCTGCCTGATTCATGAACTTTTCAATTCCAGGTTTTGGCACATGAGCATAAGGAGAGATCTTATTTTTAAGCCTGGTTTCTACTATAATTCCAGAGGGGTCATAATGCCATGGGAAGATTAGGCTGAAATTCATTTCTTTTAAAATATTATTGGCTTCTTCCCCTGCAACTCTATTGTTTCATATGAAAGAACCTATCTGGCCTTTGATCCTGAGCTGTTGCTTCTTCTTGAATGCCATGACGTGGATGTCATAAGAATTGATCATATGTATGATGTATTCCAAGGAAAATATTCTGACAAGTAGGTACTTTGACATCTTGTATGGAGGTAATTCACACCCATAGACCCTAATTTCTGTATGGTTCTGGTAAAGGTACCAGTCCCCTGTTTTGGCTAAGTCTGACACGTGCATAATCCTCTAAACTTCTTCATTTGTTCTTGGTTTTTTTTTTCCGCTGAGCATGCATACCACTGAGTGGTAAAATTGGCCAATGGATTGTTTGAAGCTAGACTAAGATGAGTTCTTCCTCACTATTGATGTCCAAGAGGTCACTGGTTGAGGATTTCCGTCTTGATCCAACTTCTGGAGGGCGAAGGAGAATTTGTCCACCTGGAAGAAGAGGAACATGAACACCAGAACTGAGGAGTACCTGAACATTCCTTCTGTGGAGAATTTGAAAAGTTGTTCATGTATAATGTCAGCTAGAAACTAACTGTAATCAAATTGAGTTGTAGCCTTTTCTTCTGTGGAGAAAATGGACAGAAAACCCAAAATGGGTTCATCTACCCATTCATCAGAGTAATATCCTAGAAGGAAACATAGGGAGGAAATGATTTGGTTGCTTTTGACTGAAAAGATGGAAGAAGGATATGGGGCATTATTTTTAGGCAACTGTACGTCTTCAGGTAGGAAAATTTCAAATATTTGGTCTCTTTGAGGAAACAAAATCTTCTGGTAGAGCTCAGTCATAATTTCAATGGAGAAGGGGGTGACAGATTCAGTTATGGGTGTTTGCATCATTTGGTTTATTGTTTCTGGGGTGATGGTGAACATAGTTTCACTAGACGAAGACATAATGGCCCTTTGGCCGGGAAGGTAGTGAGATTGAAACTTCAGGGAGAACTCAGGGAAATGGTAAGTCTGGGGAAACATGTACAATGGGAGATTGGACTCCTAGAGTCTGATCTCGTCACTCTAGTCTAGGAATACATCTTTGAGCCAGAAGTGTAATTCAAATAAATCGAATTCACAATTCGGCTCTACAATTTGATAATATTTATCGGCCAGTGGGATGTGATTCAGGTTGATGGGAGGATGGAGGAAAGAATTTTCTTCTATTTCAGTGGCTTTAGACTTGGGTGCCATAATCAAATCGAGATCTGAAAACATAAAATGGTGTAGTATGTGATTACCGGGTTTAATGGCGCTCGTCAACTGTGTATTTGGTGGTGGTAAGCTTGCCAATAAAAAATGGTTGTGTCGACTAGGTATGGATTGGTGAACAGTGTAGGAATGGTGAAAGAACGAATTTAAATGGTGTAGGGAGGTGTCCGTTATGGAGCGGGTGCTGATTTGGATGGGTAATGGTCATGGGAAATGGCATTGATTGGACAACGGGTGAATGAAAATGACATGGAGGATATTGAGTGGCCAACGGGTGGATATGATGGGATGTGCAACATGTGAGTGGAGTGTGACATGTTGACAGGGTAGTGGAGTGCAGTGGCAGATTGCGATGGTGGTATTGATGAGTGGTTTGGCGGTTTATCAGAGGGTGTGGGGGGGCAAGTGGTAAGAAATATTGAGTGAGGGGGGTCCGATTTGATAAGAAGTTGACACGTTATGCAGGGTCCGTGCCAGAAAAACCACTAACTCGGACCCCCCCACCATTAAAGGTCGAGGGGTCTGATATTCGTTGTTGACCATTGATTTGGGCGCCTTTTAGCCATAAAGCGCAAAACTGTCAAATCACCAAGAAACTTAGGATACAAGTATATTATAGGTAGTGCCAGCTCCCTGTTTTTCCATTTTTTCACCAAGGGGTAAAAAACACATCAATTTAACTCAAAACAAAGGCATTTAATCGACCTTTTGCAAAATTTTATTGAAAATAAGCATGCTAACCTAGATCTTAATCTAACCTAACACATCAACCCAGTTTAAACTGTTGGGTCAATAATTACTCTAACCTAAGATATTTGACCAAGCTTAGACTATTTGGTCAAACATATTCACTAACCTATCTACTTTGGCCAAGATTGAACTGTTTGGCCAAGTTTATTCACTATCCTATCAACATAAATTTAAAAGGGTTTGATCATGGTTAGACAATATGAATCAAACCAAGTTTATTTCATAGGGTTTTATCTTTTTTCTCTTTTTCTCTTTTTATACCCTCTTTTCATTTTTATATTTTATATTTTTATTTCTTTTTCTTTTTCTTTTCTTTTCTTTTGTAAATCATTTGCAGAATGAAATATTATTTACAATACAATACAACTAGAAAAAGAGATTAGAATCACCAGGTGATCCTATGAAACATAGGGTTATAATAGAATTACAAGAATCAAAATAAGAGATCAAGAACAAAGGTGATGAGTTGTCCAAGGTGCATCACCTTAATGAAGCACTCATTAAGGAGGTTCATAAATTAAAAAAAAAAGGAGTAGTGAAGGAAAGTTGGAAAAGGATGATTCAAGGGAAGAATTGAAAAATAAATATGGTGAAATCAGAAGGTTTCATAAGCATGATGGTAAATAGGTTAAGATAGGCACACATCAAGTCGAGTAATTATAGACCTCAAATCAATTAGTTGCTTCTTAGATGATTCATGAAGAAGGATGATGAGTGCAAATATCACTATAAAATGGAGAAGGATCCAAGGTTCACAAGAGTTTCCTTTTGCAGGTGGTTTTATTTTCTTTACTGAGTATTTTTTATTTGCATGGATTCATGTAGGTATAAGTTAGATCAATTTTTCACGAAAATATTTTGAAAATTGGTGCAGGGAAAGTAGAAAAAAGCCACGGGAGGACATGGAAGAAAGAGGAAACAAATAAGGAAAAAACCTATCTTTCATTTCTTTGGTCTTGCACTATGGTGAATACTTTCATCCTTGAATGACAATTTGAATTTTTGTGTGAATTATCTTTCTTGTATCCATCCATGTCATCCATAATTTGGTCCTATCCCCAATCTTGAGTAATCATAATCCAAATTTTGGTTTAGGAGAAATTGTTCACTCCGTCTCACTCCGTCTCACTCCATTTAACTTTGCATTCCTTATCAGTAGCCATTGCTTTGTTTTTAAATGACAAAATAAAAACAAATATTTTAGGGTTTTCTAATATTGCATGGATTTTACTTTTCCCACTATGAATCAAATATTGACCTTATAATCCAAGTCCTATAATGCATTAAATGCACATATATGTAAGATGAACATGGGTACATATTTCTATAGAATGGTTTTGCATTTAGTTGTTGTGGAATCCCTTGCTGTTACCTTATGTTGTTAAATACTAGTTTGATGAAGATTTATGTGTTGCTTCCATAGTTGTTGAATTTCATCATGTGTGTTGTCATGTTTTAGCCTATATGTCACAACTATAAAGTATGCCATAAAAACCCTTTGTTGCTATAAAACTATCTCCATTACCCTAATCATATATTCTCTCCACCTACATTGCATGCCTTTATTCAATACCCTGTATAAAAACACAATATGTCTCTTTGTCCTTAAAATATTTTTTGGTTGAAATGTTGATGCATACTAAATCAATATATTGATGTTCAAAGTGTTGTTGGTTGCATTGATCTTGGAAGTATCATGATAGAGGACACTGACCAACATTATGGAAGGTGAGGATAACGAGGAATATGTATGTTTTATCATCTATAGGAGGACATTATAGTAACATCAATAACCTCAAGGTAAGCCCTTGAAAACCATCAATATTTCGATTACTTATGGGGTAATAGAATGAACCATGAACATGGCTAGCCACAATATCAACAACAAGTATTCCCCCTCCCCGCCTTCTTGGTAAAATAAGGACCAACAAGCCCTCTTGCAAACTCCTTAGAATTACTACTCCTTGATGAGCCTACACCAATTCCAATAATGAGTGACATGGTACCAATAAGTGAGTTTTGCAATGTGTGACAACTCTAACCTAATACAAAATCACATCTTACACATTTAGCCTAAAAATAATGACCTAGCTTGGATTTGAATTCTCTATGGGAGCTATGGAATATTATGCTAAAATGATCTTAAAAAGAAGTATTAGAGGAATACAAAAATTCTTTACATAGGTTTAGGAATTTCATTTCTATTATGTCATTTTTTAGGTTATATTATGTTGCATTCATAAATCATCGTTAGATAAACCCCATTGTGGTAGGGTTATGACCTTTATAAATAATTCCTTCAAAAAAGAATTTTGCGTCATATTGACACTACCTAGCTTTGCTATAAACCACATCCTCTACACTTCCATAAAAAAGTAAGCCCAAATCTTTCTACAACATTTAGAGTTGATGGAATTTCTAAAAACGCGATTGAGACATTTGCATTTTGAGGGGTCAAACAAATACATTTTCAAAACCTATTTTGAGGGAATTTTTTCCTTATATTATAATATATGTGCCAATCTAAATCACTTCATTTTGAAATTGTACAAAAACGTTATTCCCAAAATAGTGACTACTAGTCCCAAAGTCTACATTGTTAAAAATCTACATCCTCACTATTTATTAGTATAATTGACTTACCAATTGAATACATGTTTAAAACTTTTTCTAGTGAAGATATTTATATCAATATGTTTATGTCTCCCACTAGATTCATGTCATTCCAACATCAGATGAAAAATTTATACCTAGAAACATAACTATTGGTCCAAGCTAAAAATTGGAACAACTCTATCATCTAGACTATTCATCAACATATTTGACACACTAACTCAAATTATTTTTAAAACAAGTTTCTAGGGGGGTTAGTTCTACAAATATACTTCCAACTTCCACTAGAATTACATCAATTCAAAATTGGATGAAACAGATGCACCTAAAAACATAAGTGTTGGTCCATGTTGAAAATCTTAATTAGCTCTATAATGCAGGTTGTTTCTTAGCATATTTGACATAGAAATTCAATGCACTTTAAAAACTTGTTTCTACTGGAGATAACACTGTTTTTTTGTGTTTGTAAGTAAGACTAAATTTTATTAAAATATAAACAATATGCATAGTGTTAGGCGATATTAAGACATATCACCGTCCATCACAAAGTCTAGGAGATATAGAATATGTTGGCATGACTAGAGAGAAACCATGCCACATTTGAAAATTATACTGTAGAAAATCAAGATAAAACTGTAGGTTAAGTAGATTGTCTAGAAAACCAAAATAGTAGCCTGAAAATATACTATGGATATTGTAAACAAAAAAGAGAGAGGGAAGCTCTCAAACATTAAGAGGGGGAACCTAGGAGGGACACTTGGAAGACCCAACAACCACATCAACCCTTAAATGAGTTTGGAGAGGTTCAGTTTCCAAGGAACCATCGCGGGTTAGCTAGATAAAACCAACATGCTTCTTAACCAACCAAGAGATGAGTGAAAGTAACAGCTTATTTTGTCGTTCCAAGGTTTCAAGACACTGACCAAACTACCTGTAATTTTTCTCTTTGGGTAGCATTTCCTGGGCTCCCATGGTATTGGTGTGCCAATATAGTTCCACGGTACGAAATAATTTCGTGTCGTAGTTTTTGTTGATGCCCAAGTATGAAATTAGATCCTCCACCTTCTAGTCAATTCCATCATATTCTTGATAAGCCCTAATAATGTTAACCTCTTCCTCTACTAAATGCACAAAATATTGAGCAGAGGGAAAGATAGAGTCACTATAACGAGTGGTCGCCTCTCCAACAACAAGAGTGGCCCGAGTTTTGGGAGTAGGGTCAGACTTCGTGTCAGGAGGTCAAGGAGCCATGAGAGAGTAGTAAAGGATCACAAACCAATCAATGTTGAGGACCATACTGAAACCATCATCAATGATAGGAAGAACGATCAGAGCCATATTTACCTCTTTGGAAGCAGATGTAAAGAAAGAGTTTCCAGGATGAACAATCGAGTTAGGAACTTTTCCATGAATGGAAATTTAGTGGTTCATAAATCTTCTATCATCATCACAATACCTATCCACCACCAATTTCAACTCCTGTAGAGCTAGACTACCCGCAACATGATCAAGAACTCATGGGGAAGTATAGGGGGAATAGCCAGACCAAGGACACATGTTTGTAGGCATGGATATGAAAGTTTTCATGGAACCCTCAACCTTGATGTCAGCCTCAATATCCCATCCATATGTCACCCAATCCAGGGAATGGATATAACACTATAATTATACTTCAATCTATCTTTTGAATCACTTGAATCCAATGGCATATGTTGGCCCTTGGTTATGTAAGGAAGAAAATATTAAGGAAGAAAGGTGAAGTATGAACTTCACGGAAGGAAAATAAACCAAGGAGGGGTCGAAGTGGGTAAAGAAGCAGAAAAGAAGGAGCGAAGTAAAGGAAAAGCTATATGTTGGAAGAGAAGATCGAGGAAGAAAAAGCAACAAATAAAAGGGATCGTGGACAACTCAGCAAGGAGGAAAAGACATCAACGAGTTCTCTGGAGAACCTCACGGAAAACAAGGAAAGACAAGCTGGCGAAGCCCTTAAAGCACAAGTCAAGTTGACCTAGGGTTTTGGCACCTAGGGTTTTGGATCTAGGGTATTGACACCTAGAATTTTCTATGTAATGTATAAATAAAGGTCTAGAAGACCTGGGAGGGTTCGTTCCAGGTTGGTTCATTAATACTATGGTTGTTGTTGTTCATTGTTGGTTATTTTTGTAGAGAACAGTATTGAGACTGTGTTGTAAGACCTTCAGTTGGGTACAAAGATCAACCCTGCAGCTGGGTGCACAGGGAGGGGAGAGAGGAAGAGAAAGAGGGAGAGATCTGCAAGCTAAGTGCGTAGATAGAACTGTATGTTTTCATCCAATTATATCAAGAAACATAGTTCTGTGGACGTATCCCTAGGGAGAGGGTGAACCATGTATATCTTGTTGTTCTATGTGATTGATGTTGTGTTATTTTCCATATGATATACTTTTATTGCATTATTGTGTTAGATTAGAAATATAACTTGCAGAGTAGGCTTAAGAGAGATAAAGAATAACTAGATTGATGTGTGGTGTTGCCTTGGATCCACTTTACATTTTCTCTGGTTGTAGACACCCGTGTCCTACAACCCCCTATTGTTACTTCGAGTGAGACTTCATCTTATTAGAAGGTGTTTCCGAAAGGGCCAATAGTTAGTGTTTGTTGGTGCGTTATTAGAGTTGAACCCTGGATCTTCCCCTGTGCCAACAAATGGTTCCATTGTTGGGACCATGATATTTGGAGGGAATGTCAAGGTGGTTTCCATCGAAGAAAAAAATTCAGAAGTGGATAGAAGAACAAGAGAAGGACTTCGATGAAGCCCAGAACAAGAACCCTAGCATTAGCACATAAGACTAGTTGGGAAGGTACATCTTCACCAACATACACGAGATTTTCTTTGGAGGAATTCATAAAGAGTTATACAAGTGGTTAGCCAGATTAGCAGATACCCAGTTTGAGATTAGATCTAGACCACCTGTGGTTTGGACAATGATGTTGATCAAGAAGGTCAAGAGAGTTGATAACGTTGTGTCTAGATAAGTGGATCTCTGGTTTGATAGCACTATTGGAGGGTACATTACTGAGTTTTCCATTGACATAATTGAATCGTATAGTCAAGCAGAGAGGTATTTCTTTAAGGGACCTAGAGGAAAGTTCCTACACTTATTGAAGTTGAGGATTAAGATTCTATTGCATGAGAAGAATATACTGAAGATACAGTGAAGCTAATGTTCAAGAATTTAGACAACAAAAGTGACACAAAGTCTGGACACATGCGTAGTGGGAGACCATTCAAAGAGGTTCCTCTTGCGAACCTATTTAAGTGGAATTACGGAGACGAGGGATTCTACAGTGGAGAAAAATAAGATCTAACAGATGAAGATCATTCAGAATCTGCAAGAACAAAGGAAGTACAGACTGAATAACTTCGTCGAGGGGAGCCAGAAACTTCAGGAACTGTGCCTACTGTCAAAGTAAGTACTATTACTCCTCATGTTGGTTTAGAAGCATTAAGTAACCAGAGTAACTAGAGTAGTTAGAGCAGTCAAAGTACTGTTATAAGCAATTTAGTACATACTCAGTCAATAAACCAAGGAAGATCTATGGCAGATGAAATGAGGCTACCTATCTTTAGAGGAGATGGATATGAAGATCCTGATCAACACTGGTTCTTATGCAAAGCTATATGGAACATCAAGGAAGTCACTAGAGAAGCTGTTAAGAGAACTCAATTTAGTACTACCTTGAGGGATCACGCTCCGAACTGGTATATAAAGTTTGTTTCAGGACCTGGATAGCCTAAACCGTTGAATGCTATCAAGACTGCATTGAGTGAAGAATTCAAGAAACCTAAGTCGGAGTCACAATGCATTACAAAGTTGAAAGAGATCAAGCAGAAGGTCACTAAACCTTTTTGGGAGTTTGATCAGAGGTTTAGGACTTTGACAGGTCATTTAAGTTTTTAGATCCCAGATGAACAGAATAAAGAATGATTCATCATTTCTCTCTTGCCACATATCAGAGTTCCTCTGATGCAACATGAAGTTTCCTCCCAGGTTGAAGCATTGGAGATCACCATGAAACTAGAAGCAACCCTTGTAGGAGAAGCTAGCCCAGGTATGAGCCAAATATTGAATTAGTTAACCAGTTCATCTTGATGGGTCGAATATATGAAGAAAGACAAAGGAAAAGAGAAAAGAGAAGATATATGGTGTATCGGATGTCAATCAGAGGGCCATGACAAGGAGCACTGCCCCCTATTTCATGAATACTTGGCCTTTGGAGAACCTAGTCCTTTGAAGCAGGCTATTATACCCTGGTGCGAGGTATGTAGAACTAGACATCACCCTGGTGAATTTTATTATATGTAAAAATATGTCCAAACACCTACCAATCTTTACTACACATTCTGTAAATCTGTGGGGCATGATGAGAAGGATTGCAGGGATTATGATATCTTGCATGAAAGATCAAGGGACACATATAGAATTCAAGGAGAAACACAACAAGAAGGAAATAATGCGCAGTTCAACTCCCCAAGAAGAGGAAACTTCAATCCTCATGGTGGATTCAGAGGAAGAGGACGAAGTGGAGGCATGGGTCGAGGTAGAGGTCAAATTATTTATTACAACTATCAATAGCCATGACACTTGGCAAGGGATTTTCAGAACCCTTGTACCACTTGTAACTATTGTAACTCATTTGACCATGTCATTAAATATTGTCCAAATTTGTTAGCCAAACTCCAAGAGAGACGAGGAGGAAACTAGCAAGTCTAATTGATATCAGCAGAACCTCGCAGTGAAGACCCCAGAGTCAATGTTATTACTAGAGGAGGCGTTGCTACATGAGAAGACAGAGTGACTCCAAGAAAGACTACAGAAGGATCAGGGATTGGAAGTGCTGCAGAGAAGGCACAATTGTTTGACCCAAGGAGAGAGAGGCATACTTTTGAGGAATCAAGGAAAGAATTTGAAGAAGGACAAGATTCTTCATCTAAGGCACAACTAGAAGTAAGGGAATGTGGAATGCCTCTAGCATTTGATCAGTCTGCTAGAAAAGGAAAAGAGGCAAGCAAGCTTATGGAATTCTTATGTACTTTCATTAATTTGATTAAGGATGAAAGAGTTGTACAAGAGCTACAATACTTGATAAGACAGTATGAGATAGGAAGGGTAGATCCTCTGTCGAATAAAGAAGTACATCAAGTATTGAGAAAGAGAAGGACAAACAAGGAATTACACCTTAGTGCTTAGATTGGAGACTATGATGTGGACTATGTGATCCTCGACTTAGGATCATAAGTCAATGCTATGACGAAGCAGACTTGGGCACTGATGGGAAACCCTAGATTGATTTATTCTCCTATCAGGATCAGAATGGATAATCAGTAGGCAGTGAGCCCCTTTGGAAGACTAGAGCATGTCCCTGTAGACATTGAAAAGATAAGGACATTTTCAGATTTTGAAGTGATTGAAATTGTTGATGATAGATGTCCCTATCCTGTGTTGTTAGGAATTGATTGAGATTTCAACAATTCGACGGTTGTTGACCTAAAGAAGAGAAGAATGAAAATTGAGGGTAATGGCCTTAAATTCATCGTACCTCTGGACCCGGATGAAGGTCGCAGATACACAAAACCTATCAGGGAAGAAGACCACGTGTATGAGCTAGAGAACATCTACAAGCTGACAACAAGACAACATGATTACATTAATCCTTCAATAGACGAAAATCTCAGCTGGCGAAGTGAAAGTGCATGTTCATTAGATTCAGAAGAGGCATTAGAAAATTGGTAGAACATAATGTATGAAGTCTCCACAAGGAGATGTTCCAGATTGACCAAA
Organism: Picea glauca; assembly: GCA_000966675.3. NCBI lineage: Eukaryota > Viridiplantae > Streptophyta > Pinopsida > Pinales > Pinaceae > Picea > Picea glauca. The sequence continues at coordinate 389,258 of JZKD02S2121042.1, forward strand.
TTAGTCCACTGGATTGGCACAAAAGTAAGTAATATTCCAACATTTGATGGTTTAAATCATTTAGAGACATTTCTAGATGAATTTGAGAAAATGGTACCAGTACAACAGAGGATGTTGGCACTGGATGAGGCATTGAAATCCACACCAACTAGATGGTGGGGAGCACATAAGAGGAACATCGTGGAGTGGACACAATGTCACACCTTATTGACAGTGCGCTTCTCAGACCAAGCAGAAGGATGCGAAGTTCGATACACAGGCCAGAGTTGTCCAAAGGACCACATGTGAAGTCGTGAGGAGGCTTGGAGAAACACTCCTAAACAATAGTGGGTGCATAAGTTCATTAACACATTGGATACCACGCCTATAAAATCGTATCTTCAAGAAGAACTGTGCCTCATCACTGCAGACTAGTATGGAATGACTCATAATTTTATAGCTACATTTTTATTTGAGAGGCAGTACCCTATAGTAGATCAAGCTTTACAAATTGTAAGACAAAAGTTCTTTGAGGAGGCACCTAACCTCCCTTTTGAGCAATAAGAAGATGAATGGATTGCGCCCCTTCAACAGTTACAGGATTGCTACAATATTAATGTTGATGAGGATGATGACCCTAGAGATGTAAACATTGCATAAATTGAAGGTCACAGAGACGTAGAAGGACCATGTATTGAACTACCTTTTATTGAACAACCCGTTAAAATTAAGAAAGTTAATATTGGAGGAAACACCTGAATTAGCAAATGTGGGAGACTATTGGGATGATGGTACTATTAGCAAGATCACATAACTATTGCATGAATATCAGGACTTGTTTCCAACCAAGTTCACAGACATGAAGGGCATTAAAGGGCCCATGGGAGAAATGAAGATCCCCTTGAGACCAGATGCAAGACTTATCAAGCAAAGACCTTACAGACCGAATCCAAAATATAAGCAGAAAGTTAGGATTGAATTAGATATAATGTTGGAAGCAAGAATCATAGAACCTGTTGAAGAATATGAATGGATTATCCCTATGGTGGTCCAAGATAAGAAGACATGAGAAATCAGAATTTGTGTAGATCTAAGAAAGTTGAACGATGCATGTCTACATGATCCATTCCCTACACCCTTTAACGATGAAGTTCTAGATAATGTAGGAGGACATGAGGTCTACTCATTCACAGATGGATTTTCAGGATATCATCAGATCAAGATTGCTAAGGAAGATCGACATAATACCACATTTTCAACAGAATGGGGTTCTTTTCAGTACACAATGATGCCCTTTGTCTTGAATAATGCACCAACCATCTTTTCCAGGGTGGTGGTCGAAGCATTTAAGGACTTTCTACATAATTTCTTGGAGGCATATTTTGATAATTGGATTGTTTTTAGCCTAATGAAATACCATATTGAATGTTTGATATTGATGTTAGATAAGTGCAGGCAATGTCAGATTGCCCTGAATTTGAAAAAATGTATTTTCTTTTCACCTTTTGGAGTGCTGCTAGGGCACATTGTGTGTAAGCAGGAGTTGTTGGTGGATCCTTCCAAGATTGCCATCATTGTTGATCTACCTCCCCCTACTTCGGTCAGACAACTGCACACTACATTAGGACACACTGGATACTATAGGAAGTTTATTAAGGGGTATGCACAGATAACATCACCTATGGAGAAGCTCTTAAATAAAGATAGAAAGTTCCAATGGACAGAAGAATGCCAACAGAGCTTTGACACACTGAAACAAAAAATAGTCACTGTGTCAATCTTGGGTTTTCTAGATTGGAGTAAGGATTTCAATGTCCACGTCAATGCTTCTTCCATTACATTAGGAGAAGTTTTAGCATAACCGGGTGAAAGAGACATTGAACACCCTATAGCCTTCGCTAGAAGGAAGCTTTCTACAGCTGAAAGGAACTATACTACGACTGAAAGAGAAGGCTTGGCTATGGTATATGTGCTGCAAAAGTTTAGACACTATTTGTTGGGAGGAAATTTTAATATGTTCACTAATCACTTTGCATTTAAATACTTAGTGAACAAGCCAATGTTGGGGGGAAGAATATGAAAATGACTACTACTATTCCAGGAGTATGATTTTGAAATCGTGGTCAAGCCAGGGAGAATGAATAAAGGACCTGATCACTTATGCAAGTTAGAACATGGAGAGGAGCCTACTAGTTTGGAGGGCACACTTCCAGATGCACAATTGTTGTCCATCATATAATTCGATGATCACTTCGCCGAGATAGTTTAGTTCCTGACCACATGAATGGCACCTCCCGAGTACACAATCATTCAGAAGAAACAGTTGGTATTCCACGCATCCAACTTTCAACTCATAGATGGATAGTTGTATAAGATGGGACCCAATGAGATCTTGAGGAGATGTGTTATGGAGGCTAAAAGACCATTGATTCTTGCAAAATCACATGAAGGCATCGCAGGAAGACATTATGCAGGGAAAGAAACAACGCAGAAGATTACCAGAGTTGGCCTCTGGTGGCCTACTTTACACAAGGATGCTAAGGAATAATACAGAGCCTGCAATGTATGTCAAAGTGTAGGAAAGCCTTCTAGAAGGGATGAGATGACTTTGGCACCACAATTAACACTACAAGTATTCAAGAAATGGGCCATTGACTTTGTGGGACCTATTAATCCACTAGGAAGGCACACAGGAGCTCGATATATTATCACTGTGGCAGAGTATTTGACCAGATGGGCAGAAGCAAGAGAAGTTAAAGAATGTTGTGCAACTACAACTACACAATTCATCTTTGAGGATATTATAACCATATTTGGATGCCCGAAGATCCTCATGAGTGATAAAGGCACACACTTCATCAACAAAACTATTGAAGCCTTGACTCAGGAATTTGAAGTTCACCGTCAAAAGAGTACTCCATACCACCCCTAGGCGAATGGTACAGTTGAAGCCCTCAATAAGATCTTGGATACAACACTGAATAAGATTTGTAGTGTCAACATAGATGATTGGGATTTAAGAATTCCAACAATATTGGGGGATTATTGAACTACTTGCAAGAAGTTAACAATGAAGACCCCATTTAAGTTGGTATATGGCTTGGAAGCAGTGGTACCTATGGAATACTTGGTTCCTAGTTTAAGAATTGCAACATTTATAGGTATGGATGACACAGGTGTTGTTCAAGACACAATGAAACAAAAAATAGTCACTGTGTCAATCTTGGGTTTTCTAGATTGGAGTAAGGATTTCAATGTCCACGTCGATGCTTCTTCCATTGCATTAGGAGAAGTTTTAGCATAGCCGGGTGCAAGAGACATTGAACAACCTATAGCCTTCGCTAGAAGGAAGCTTTCTACAGCTGAAAGAAACTATACTACGACTGAAAATATGACACAATGAAACAAAAAATAGTCACTGTGTCAATCTTGGGTTTTCTAGATTGGAGTAAGGATTTCAATGTCCACGTCGATGCTTCTTCCATTGCATTAGGAGAAGTTGGTAATGCCAAAATATCAGAGTTGGTAATGCAGAGACAGAGTCCAATGGACGAAAGGAAAGAGGAGAGCAGGAAACATTAATAGAAATGACAAGAAGCCTGAAAATAGAAGTGTAGAGCTACAAAGAAGACAATGAGAGACTGATGAGAGAGAAAAGTCAGATAAATTCTCGAGTGTTGCAGAGCTTAAATTAGTTTCAGAGGCAAATGATGAAGGGATCAAACTCAAAACAAGAGGAAGAAGGAAGGTTATGTGAAAGAAGAGAGGATCGTGGAAGATTTGGTTATTCTAGAAGTGTTAGAAGAACTCATAGACACCACTCACCTCCTTACTCAGAAGGAAATTTTTATGCATCGAAAGATCCCATAAGAAGTCCAGAGGTGTCTCCTATTAGGCACCAGAGAAGGAGATAGGGAGTGGACGGTTTGCAAGGAGATCTGAATAAGATTAATCCACCCTCCTTTGATGGTGAAAAATAAAGGGAAGATGATTCCGAAGCATGGTTGCTTGGAATCAGAAGATATTTTCAGTTGCATAACTATTCATCCAACCTGGAAGACATGATTTCCACCTACCATTTACATGGGAAATCTGCAATGTGGTGGGATCAACTGAAGCAAGTTGAACATATTAATGAGAGTAGGATCAGTTGGAAGAAGTTCAAGAAGTTATTCCAGAAGGAGTACCTCTCAGAGCATTTCTATGACAAGAAAATGTAGGAGTTCTTTGAACTCAGGCTAGGAAGCATGACTATGGCGGAATATGAGAAGAAATTCTTAGGATTGTTAAAATATGTTGGGTTTATAAACGATGAAAAGGTAAAGATATAGAGGTTTTTGAGTGGACTGCCATCCCTTTATAAAGAAAATATTAGGTATGATGAGCCCAAGACCTTGGCTGAGGCCATCAGGAAGGATAAATACTTGTATGAGCAAGGACAGGGAAGAGAATTCCTGCAGAAATCTTGGAAAGATAAGAGGAAGGAGAAGTCTGATCAAAGGAGGAAAGTATTCAAACCTCCCTTCATTAGGAATGAGCCTAATAGAAATCATCAAGATCAATATGCTAAGGGTGAATCCAAGAAAGAAGGATCCTTGGGAAAAAGGGGATTACCACCTATCCAATGTTGGGGATGCAAAGAATATCACCTGTACAAGGATTTCCCAAACAGAAAGGACAAAGTGAAGAATGTGCACAACGTCCAAGAGGCTACAAAAGTCGAAGATATGGGAAGAATCTATGTAGCTTTAGATGATCGACAAGCATAGTACCATTCCAATATGATCGAGGTGGAAGGTAAAATCATAAATCAGTCTGTTGTTATTTTAATTGATTCAGGAGCAAGTCATTGTTACATTGATCCTAAAATAGTGGATAGATTACATTTGGAGAAAAGTAAGCCTGAAAAATCAAGTTTGGTTCAACTAGCCACTGGAACAAAAAGGAGAATTCAAGATATGGTCAGAAGTTGTTCCATAAGTCTTAATGGTGTGAATACAAATGTTGATATAAATATCATACCATTGGGGTCTTATGATATTCTAATTGGAATGGATTGGATGGAAAAGCAACATGCTTTCCTAGATTGTCATAGCAAGACATTTACATGTCTTGATGGAGATGAAAAACATAGCACTGTGAAAGGAGTTCCATGACCCATCTCTATAAGGGATATTTCATCCTTACAACTGAAAATATGTTTTAGGAAAGGATGTCAATTGTATGCATCTCATGTGGAAGAGCCAGAAAATAAAAATGGGCCAAGCCTTGAAGATTTCTCGATACTACAGGAATTTGAAGATGTATTCCAAGAAATACTAGGGTTTCCACCAAGAAGGGAGATATATTTCTCAATTGATTTAGTGCCAGGAGTTGCCCCGGTGTCAAAAACACCTTATAGAATGAGCACACCAGAGTTAAAATAATTACAAATGCAATTGGAGGAATTGTTGAAGAAAGGGTGCATACATCCAAGTGTTTCACCTTTGGGAGCACCAATAATTTTTTTCAAAAATAAGGATGGAACCTTGAGGTTGTGTATTGACTTTTGACAACTGAACAAGTATACCATAAAGAACAAGTATTCTCTACCCAGAATGGATGACCTCTTTGACTAGCTAAGATGAGAAAATATATTTTCAAAGATTGACCGGAGGTCAAGATACCATCAGGTAAGAATCAAGGAAGAAGACATTCATAAGACAACCTTTACGACCAAGTATGGGCATTATGAATTTGTAGTGGTGCCATTTGGACTGACCAATGCATCAACTGTCTTTATGTGATTAATGAATGGCATATTTAGAAATTATTTGTATAAGTTTGTCATAGTGTTCTTGGATGACATACTTATCTATTCTAAGTCTGAAGAGGAGCATGAACATCACCTAAGACTGGTGTTGCAAGTGCTAAGAGAACATCAGTTATATGCCAAGATGAGTAAGTGTTATTTTTATGAAAAGTAGATCCATTACTTGGGACACATTATTTCAGAACATGGCATAACAGTAGATCCAGAGAAGATTGAAGCCATTAGAGGATGGCCAACGCCTAGAAATGTGTTATAAGTCATATATTTTATGGGATTGGTTGGTTACTACAGAAGGTTCATAGTAGGGTTCTCTAAGATTTCTAATCCCATCACTTCTTTGCAAAAGAAGGGAACTAAATTTGAATGGACACCTAAGTGTGAAGATAATTTTAATTTTTTGAAGGAATTACTTACTAGTGCACGTGTTAAATATTGTTGACCCAAATGAAAGTTTTGTGGTATGTACATATGGATGTAAGGAAGGACTCGGGGGAGTCCTCATGCAAAATGGACATGTCATTGGTTATGAGTCCAAAAAGCTTAAGGATCATGAGAGGAACTATGCCACACATGACTTGGAGCTTGCTTCCGTTGTTCGTGCCTTGAGGATGTGGAGGCATTATCTCATGGGGAAGATATTTGAATTAAGGACATACCACATTGGCCTGAAGTATGTTTTTGAACAACCAGCCTTGAATGCCAGGAAAACAAGATGGCTGGAATTTTTAAGTGAATATGACCTCTATATCAAGCATATCAAAGGAAAGGAGAATAAATTTGTCGATGCACTTAGTAGAAGAGTGCATCTCGTGCATGATATTGTTGTTAGTATGCATAAGTCAGACTTGAAGAGCATAATTTTAGCTGGTCTTGTTACAGATCAATATTACCTACAGGTAAAGGAAAGCTTACAACAAGGATATGTACAACAGAAAATAAGGGAGTATGAGATAAAGGAAGATGGATTACTCATGCATACGAATAGAATCTATGTTCCTAGTTCTGGAGAATTGAGGAATTTGGTATTGAAGGAAATGCATGTTGTTCCTTATGCTGGACATCCCGGTGACCAGAAAAAAATTACAGCAGTAAGATGCCAATTCTTTTGGCCAGAAATGAAAAAGGATGTTGTTGATTACATCGCTTGATGTATGGAATGTCAGAAGGTGAAGGATGAGCATAGGCACCCAACGGGTTTGCTGCATCCATTACCAATCCCAAAGAAGAAATGGGAAGTGATAACCATTGATTTCATAACTAAATTACCCAGGAAAACAAGGCAACATGATTCAATCATGGTGGTGGTTGACAAATCAACAAAGGCTGCTCATTTTGTTCCTGTAAAGACAACATATACAACAACTAATATTGAAAAAATTTACATGAGAGAGATTGCTAGGTTGCATGGGATACCTAGGACAATTGTCTCGGACATAGATACAAAGTTTACGTCCAATTTTTGGAGGCGATTGTTTAAAGGATTTAATACAAATCTAAACTTTAGCACAACATACCATCCCCAATCAGATGGAAAAACAGAGAGGGTCAACCGAATAATTGAAGACATGCTGAGAATGTATGTGATGGATAAGCCATCTAAGTGGGAAGATTACTTGCACTTGGTCGAGTTTGCATATAATAATGGGTATCAAGCTTCATTGAGAATGAGCCCATTTGAATCCTTGCATGGTAGGAAATGCAATACTTCGATGAGCTGGGACAACCCAACAGATAGAGTGGTACTTGGGCCAGATTTCCTCAAGGATATGGAAGACCATATAGTTAAGATCAAGCAGAATTTGAAGGCAACTCAGGATAGACAAAATTTTTATGCAGATAAGAACATGACAGCTAGAGAATTTAAAGTAGGGGAGCATGTACTTTTGAAAGTGAAGCCCAAGAAAATCTCTTTGAAATTGGGTAGTTGTACAAATATGGCAGTGAAATTTTGTGGTCCATTTGAAATATTGGACAGAATAGGACCAATTACATACATGCTTGCATTGCCTGCTTCCATGAATGCACATAATGTATTTCATGACTTTTTACTAAATAAATATGTACATAATCCTAACCATGTTATTGATTGGCATCTGATTCAGGTAGAGACAGAGGGAGACTTTCAGGTTCAGTCAGTGCGGGTATTGGACAAAAAGGTCAAAATGCTCCAGAATCAAGTTATAGAGATGGTAAAGGTTCAGTGGACCTGCTACAGTCCTGAAGATGATACCTGAGAGAATGAAGATGCCATGTGGGAAGAGTACCCGCAACTTTTTGAATAAAATTTGAGATTTTGATCTCTTTGTATATGCACTGAGGACAATGCCAAAATAAGGGGGAGGGGATGTAACACCCCAGGTTATGAACCCCCATTTTAAATAATTTATTGTTACAATGATAAGAGGCCAGAGCGCCCAAAAAATTATTAAAAGGCTAATGTTCCCAAGAAATGTAATGTTTTGATCATTATTAATAATAAACACAACGTTGGCTGCTAGACGGACAAAGATTAGAGTTATAGGGGGCTACGATTCCACAAGAGAGGGCGCTTGAGGGGATAAATGTTATTTCCTATTATATTTACCCTTTTGTCTAAGGGAGGGGATCATTTATGTGAGCTTCTCGGGGGAGGCCAGGAGGTTCTTGATTCCCAACGAACAGGGATGATTTTAGGGGATAAATTTCGTTCATGGGCTAATTTTCCAGGGTTTTTCCCAAAAAAATATTCGTTATTCTAAAAATGATTCGCCCAAATTCTATAGGATATTATTATTTTATATTAAAAATCTCCAAAAAATTATACAAACTATATAAAATCCTTATAAATTTGATTATTTTTACAAAAATATCGCTAAACATTTTACAGTTGGCATGTGAAGGATTAATAAGATTCTCCAAGGTTTCTACATTTTAAAATAAGTTTCCATCCTTAAAATTATCCCTGCCCACAAAATACTTAATCACCCCTGGACTGTTGGGGGGGGTGGGATGATAACTCGTTCGCTCCTTCATCCGTTTATGCGTTCATTGACTTTCTCACTCATTCATTCAATCTGTCCTTATCTATTACTCATTGATCCATCCTCATTCGCGTCTTGGCTTGGAAAAGGGAAACAAACTGCCAAAGATTAGCCATGATTTTGTTGGTTGTAGTGGTTGCTGGTGTAATCCAACCATGAATTGAGGATTGCATGTCTGAGATGCATTGGCATGTGTCCAACATTTTTCACAGCTGTGAGTCTTGAGAGTTCCAGCATTGAGATTCCGAACCAGTTGCGCTAGAGCCCAAAATAAGGAGAATGATTGCCTGAGGGACTACGTGGCAGAGAAGGGTGGATGTCCATTCTCTTGGGTGGTGCAGGCTAGGTAGAAGAGAGATGGGCACTTGGATTGTTGTGAGTTATAGGAAATCCCGTGAGATCTTGAGTGATGATTGGTTTGGGAAGACAAGTAACACTCTTGAACCATCCTTGTGGATCCATAGCCCTGGTTCGGGGGTGGCACTACTGTTGAGATTTGGAGAAGTAGTTTCTACGGTTGGGTGGAACATCCTTGGTCTAAATCCATTTGGTGTCATATTTTATAAAGAAAAGTGCTCTCTATTATGGTATTAATTATCTGTATATGAATGTATTCCACTGTGTATTTATTTATTGTATGATTGAATCTTTAGAGTATGCATGCTTGTTGGTTATTGTTGTGCATGTCGTTAAATCTTTTCTTTTATGTGTCCTTAGTATTTTAAAAGGTATCGGTAAGAGAAAGAAGTCCAGGGATGGGCTTGAAGGTGGCGTACCCTGACCTGTGGGTGGACAATGTATGTTACAAGGGGGCAGGGGGGGGGGATCGAGGAAGATGATGTCTCATCAATAGTTATTTCATGTTTATCAAGAACCAAGGTCTCCAAAATAAGAGGGTTGCTACGGAATATGATAAAAGTGAGTATCACAAAGAAGATTTGTTAAAGAAGAAGGTTGAGGAAAGAGTGTTGAAACAATGTTGTAGAGTATTGAACAATGTCGAGAGCAATAAATATAGTGTTGTAGAATGTTGAAGAGTGATGGGAACAATGGAAATAATGTCATATAGTACTAGAAACATTGAAAATAATGTTGCAAAGTAATGGAAACACTAAACATAATGTTATGGAGTGTTGGAAACAATGAAAACAATGCTATAGAGTGTTAGAAATGTCAAACATAACACTATATACTGTTGGAAACAATGGAAATAGTGTTGCAAAATGATGAAATCAATGTTGCAAGTTTATGCAATAGTTGTTGCATCAAACAAGGAGATTGGGGGATTGCTTGAATCTGAATGTGCCAAATAGAAAGCCATTATAAGGGAAAACAAAGAAGGATCAATTTCATGATAGCATCATAACTAACTTAATTCATTTGAACTACAAAGAAATATAATTTATAATGAAGAAAGTAGATTTGTTGAGTTAGAAAGGTATAACTATGAGGAAATGCAAAGTATTTTGTGAGTAAGAGCAAGGAGTACTAAATAATGTACATTTGGAATTATAACAATTTGTAGAAATTGTGCCCACCACTACATTAAGAGTACAATCAACAATGATTCAAAGTTGCCACATAGATTTATACATAAATATTTTAATTCTTTACATATTAAGAACTTACTTAGAATGTAAACTAGTGTTGTTGGAAAGATGATTGGTAGGAGAATAACTATGGTAGTGGTGGAAATGATTATTAAAATTGATGCTTAAATAAAATACATGAAGAATTAAGAAAAGTACACATATTTTCAATGGAAATGGAAGATGATGAAGAAAATGAAGGCCAATTTCCAAACTACACTAATATGCAGAGTTTGTGAGAGGTTGCAGATAAGATGGTTAATGAAATTGACTTTAGAGAATTCGAAAGCTTGTGTTGATAATGAGGGTTGCTTTCAATATGTCTAAAATACACTCACACATTCATTCCAATCAACTATGGTGGATTGATGCTTGCATGAATTGCCTCGTCCTAATGGATATTGGTAAGTTATGAATCCATGAGTGCATAAGGCCTTCTATTCAACATGTTATATTGTCATGTATATTCTTTATTTATTTTTCTAAAATTTACAAATCTTTGACAAAATTTGCAACCTATAGGATAGTTATAGATTTACTATACTGCAAGAATTCTTTAGAGTTAGTGTGCTACAAGATTACTACAGAGTTCTTTCCCTTTAACCCATACTTTCTAAAATGATCGAACATGTTTGATACCAATGTTTTCTTTCTACTCAATGTGTTAGACTCTAATTAAGGAGGATGGATTGGGGATAGTCATAAGCATATGACTGAAGAAGACGACAAGTCACTCATAGTTTTGATTCTTTTTGTGTCTAGTATCACAGAGGGTTGTTGAGATGGATATAGGACAACAATAGAAATTAGTACTCCTCATTATTGAGGGAAGTAGTAGTCAGTAGATTTATATAGAGTCATATACAAATATTAAGGAAAAAGAAATAGAGAAAAATGAAAAAATAGAGACATAAGTAAACTTACAAAATGTAGCCATAGTTGTTGAACTGTGGTCCACAACTAATGAAGGAAAATTTCCACAATAGGGGATACAGTCAAAGGAATCCAACCAGTGGTCCTACCCTTCTTTCTCTTGTTGCATAAGGCAACTGCAATAGTTTTAAGTTGGGGTATATGATAAGCCACCAAATTGATTACTTGTGCTCATCCTCTATTGTTATTTTTCCTTACATAGGCCCTCCAAATAATCATTTCCATACCTAGATTATTTCTGTAATAAGAAATTACTAGCCATTTCAAATTATGAAGTATTTTCTTTTGAATTGATGTGTTTGGCATAATTATGAGATCATAGTAACATGATATTTGGGTTTCATGAGTAACTTGGTCAAAAGGTTTCTTTTCCATATATTGTGGAATAGTATGCTACCAAATTCCATTCTACAAAATGCTAAAGAATTTGATTTTATGATCTCCTACTAAATGCTAGTTATCTATCCCATTTCGTATCCTCCTACCAAATGTTGCTGACAAATATGATTCTATAACCTCCTACCAGATGCTACTGACGATTATGATCTTGCAACATCTTGTCAAATGCTATTGGAAAATTTTTGTTGATGAATTATGTATGCATGTGTTGTAGAATTTACAACTATCTCGAAGATTGGATTCACGTTGATGAATACATTACAAGTTAAAGAATATGTTGTATAATTCGTAGTTGTGTCAAAGAATGAATTGGTGCTATGGAATTCAAAATAAAGGAAAGAGTTAATACAAAATTTCACAATCCATCTATATAGGGGTTTGGAATGTGCCTCTCACCACATGGAACAATAACCATGATGGTAAAAATATCAAGGAAGCCATGCAACAAGTCAATTAATTATGGAACTCAAATTGGTTGGCCACTTCTCAAATAATCCGTAATGGCAAGAAACAAATCACTAATTTGTAGGAATTTTGTTGGAGAGAGCCGCAAATTCTTTGGGATTTGTTTGAGGGGATATTTGAGCTCATATTTGTATTTAAATTAATTTATGTAGCCTAGGATAGGTTAATAATCAAACCAACAAGAGTTAGGATCAATTTTTCTTTCCATTGATATTGTAATTTTGAATTCCTCAACTAATGTGAGATTTGATTTATTATTCCCATTTTCTTGTTGTGAATAACATTTTTGTTTGAGGGATTCAACCCCTTTATTTCTTCAAAGTGAGGGCCAACTATGAAGTTGCGATCAATGGTTGAATCTACTCTTCCAAGAGATTACATTATTGACTATTTATTTTCTTGATAGCTATAGTTTTATTTCAATGGTTTGTTATGTATTTTTTGTCATCTCTATTTTGTTATGTAGATCCATTTAGTTATGGATTCAAATGGCACACCATAGAATATATTACCTACTTTTAGTGGTGTTTGATTCCTATTCTAGCATGCCATGATCATGCGATTGGTTGAGAAGTCAATTTACTTCCTTTCATTAGATTATAATTACTTTCTGGTAATTTTATTTCAATTCCTAAAAGGTAAAGACATTACGTAGTAGTGAGGTCAAGTACTAAATGGAAAAAGATCTATTCAAGTAAATTCATGCTATAGAATGCCCACACCTTTACCCCATGCATGAACATGAACATTTATGATATCAACACATAAAACCAACAATATAGAGTTTGAATTTAGTAGAAATTGAAGTCTTGAAGGTTGCATTGCTTATGCACAACATTTCCCAAGCTTATGCTCTCTAGTTGATAATTTAAGTGCAAGTTAGGGATTCAATAGTTCATAAATTGTTGTAATTATTTGGCTCACCAATATCCATCTAGGATTAAGGTTAGCATTTTTGCATGTCTGGAGTCATAATTAGGTTTATGGTTTTGGAACCTCTAGAATCTTCTTGAAAGGCTACCTATGACTAGCTCCCTGTGTATGAGAAGTGGGAGCTACATGGTGTTGACGTGAGGAAATGAATGTTCCTAAGTCAAATTTTCGACCTCTTTGTCAGCTAAACGAAAATGAGGTGGAAATGATTACCCTTGTTTTATAGTCTTAATCTTAACATAATCTTGGCCTTCATGATGAGTCAAGCGAGATAGCTTAAAAATTACAGAATATGATTACAATATTATTCTAGGCAAATAAAAATCATGATATTACACATATGTATAACAAACACATGAACGATCTTCACTTGCCACTTCAAATATTTATAGAAATTATTTTAGTGATAACAAGATTTAAAATAAACAAAAAATACTAACACATAACATTAAATTAGAACATAAATCTAAATTTACATAACAAAAGTATGAATTTGATATATACAATTAACAGAGAATTACATCCAAATGAAAGAAGAGAAAATAACTCAAAGAAAATAAATATGGATATGGAAAAAGTAGTATTCTTTATTCAAAATTTCTTCATCAATACAGTAGAATGACAGTCTTAATTCTCTTTCAGACTTCTGTGAAATTTTGGACCAAAAACATGTCCTTACATAGACAAATAGAGTTTACGAGACTGCTTGGATACTATGTAAATGACAAACAAAAGGTTTTAGACTAACAAATCCGCAACAAGCTTCTGTGAATGATTTTTGGATGCTGGTATTAGTCTCTACAACTAAAAACCAATTAGACGAGCTAATGAAGGAAAAAATAAAATACTTTTTCTTCAGTGACCAAACAGTAAGATATATCTCATGCAAACAAAAAGATCGGAACTTGACCTCCCATTTTTTCATTCAAAAAAGAACTCTTGCTATCAATGAAACTGTTAGAACCTAGTATTCTTAGTGCACTGATAAAGAATGACTTTTAAAAACCATAAAATTACTTGCATACCATAGTGAGTGTATAATTTTCCTTCCGCTTTCCGAGGCTTGAGTCTTTATACAATTTACCATCGGGATAGTTGGAAACTTCCAATATTTGTTATCAACAAAAAATGTTAACTAAATTTCAATACGTAGTCACATGGATAAATCATGATCTATTTTATAAGCTCAAGCAAACTTGAGAATAAGCATAAGAAAATATCAAATAAACCTAGAATTTCAAACAAAAGTGAAAAGGAGACTCCCTTATCCATAAGATTTGTCCTTGCTAAATAAATTTTGAAAACTCTAATAATTTTCATGACTATTTTTAAACATCATGTATATGGAAAAAAAAAAAATACCCAATGATTAACATGTACACAACCATTATATCCATAACATGTTTTCTTTTCATATACATATAAAATCAAAATGAGCATGTAAACTTCATCTTCACTTTGCATTGTTCATAAGAAATTTTAGAAATTTCATCCACAGTGCAAATATCTCGAGGCCATCCAAACTGTGAATAAGTTCCATATGATCATCGTCGATATTACACCTACCATATTAATGGGAAGGACGTTGGGTCGACTCCACCGTAGCATTTTAAGTTGCATATCACACATGGGTCGGGTGGTAGATTCGTGGTACACAAAGTAACAATGAAGCTTCATACCTTTGCAATACATAACCAAACTCAATGATATAACCATGGTCCATGTCTATGCCACCATGTTTGSTAATGTAAGCCAAGGTTAATATGTCATAGTTGTCGCTTTTCTTAATAAAACATGAGTGTAATGCAATATCGTTCCATGTGGGTTTTGTGATATATATATATATATATATATATATATATATATATATATGATTTTCATATTGTTTATAAAAACAATATAACAACAAATCATAACCATACTTTAGAATCCATGAAGTCCACCACAATATGATCATGTTCATACAAGAAATGAGCACAACAACAATGGTAAGGACAATTGTAATATAGTTCATTTTCAAACTTATATGTTTTTTTYTTATTTGTATATTGTTTTYATTTGCGCAATTTAAACAACAAATTGAGTTGGTCTTCATATCACAAAATTGATGTAGACAAAAAAWWWTTAGTTGTTTTGTTTGTAGCAACACAACATATATATCATGGCAATTAAATGGMAAAAATTCTTTGTGAGAGCAAAGGTGAGGTCAAGAAAATGAAAGCAAAACACAATTCCACAATACTTTGTGGAATCTGATCATGATGTCATTTAAAGCATCAATACATGGCATGCACTATATACCATGGTGGTCAAAAGCATAGGTCAACTTGCAAGAGACATAAATTCCACATAAAAACTCCAATTGTGGTCATATTTGCATCAATGGAAATTTCTCAATGTGTAGAATAATGTTGAGAGGTTGTGGACTATGTCCACAAAGATGATTGCTAAAATGATCATTTAATGCCCCAAATGATCTTTGGAATTTTCAAGACCCCAAATCACTAAAATAGGGCTTACCTCTAAAGTGGACCCTACAAATCAATAACTCCAAGATTCCTCTCATAAAATACTAAATCATATAATAATCAATTTCATATCAAACCATGTGCAATGTATAAAACCATCGAAAAACTCCATCCTTGCAAGTGGATGGAAATACTTTGAGCATATGATGTATTAGATATAGTCCATATCTTAAAAAAATATGTTAAATTCAAACACATTTAGTATTGAATTCTCTTTTTTTAACCATGAAAATTGGGAAGATCATCAAATTATATGTCCTATTACATTAACTCATCTATAGATAAAACTCCCTCTACAATAGAGAAAAGCATTGGTTCTTTCTTGTGTTGTGGTACATTTTTCTTAGCATTGTTCATCCTTTAAGAGTTTGGATCTTTGATTGTGTTGAAACTCTACATTGAGATATTATTACATTGCTTAGGATAAAAATTTACAAGGTCTAAAGTAATTGGTATCAAATCTCTATTAATAATTTACTTTATTTTCAATATTATCAAACAACTTTGCATAATTTCTAACCTACCAACGTTAAATTCAAAACATGATCTATTTCATGTAGGAAACTTTTTCCATGTATATTGACATCTAGTTTTTATGCTAAAATTAATATTGCCATTGTTATGTCAGTTTAGATATTTGATGCAAATGCATAACAAGTGAGTTTAGTGGGTCCAATATGTGTGACCAAAATAATCAAAATAATGATAGTGATGCCTCCACTAATGATGAGGATCATAAGGATGATGATAATGGTAATTCCATTAATGATGAAGATGTTGATACTAATGAAGATGATGATGAAAAGGGAAAGATTGAACATCATGACACTTGAAAAGAAATATTTCTCCAACATGTGTCATGGATCGTATCATTTTTATATTAACAATTATCTTAATGATATACTTATAATCAATATTACAGTTTGACCTAATTCCATTTTCATGTGAATTCATAGATATGTGTACATGAAAATTCCTTAAAAGCATTGGATTCATTATTCAATCCACTATAGACTATTTCTCTCGCGTGCTTGGAGAATTTTCATATAAATTATAATTGGTCAAATTTATATTAACATGTCTAAATATTGATAACTATATTATTTATATGTTTATAATTAATGGTTTAACCTTTTTATATTATCATGGATCTAAATGTGGAAAAAATTAAAAACATTGATTACATTCTCATATCCACTACATACCCCTAGTATAGTAGTACTCTTGGAGAATAATCATGTAAGTTATAATTGATCAAATTTATATCAAGACATTTTCATATTAATAATCAAGTGAATGATATGTTTATAATTATTATTATGGTTGGGCCTATTCCATTGTCATGCAAATTTATGGGCATTTGTAGGTGGAAAAACTTGAAATATGACAGGTAAATCCACTACATACTCTTACTCCTAAACTTTTGGAGAACCTTCATGTAATTTATAAGTGCTAAAATCTATATAAACACATTTTCATATTAAAAACTAATTTAATGATGTTGAAGAGGGGATAATGAAGCCTAATTGTGCCTCTCATAGGCATTTATAGGGAATACCTAACCACCATGAGAGCTCCTTTCTCGATGTTTTAGCTCTAGATCCATTATGATGCTATCAAATACCAAGCTTAAATCACTTATCATGGAATCTTCAAATTTCTCTTAACAAGAATTCTGAAATTTCATGATTCTTTAGCTTGGACTTGCCCCAACAACACCAAATTAAAATCTCATGTGTAAGCTTGTAGCTTGAGATAGATTCTTGTGTCATATTGGTATCAATGGATGTGGTCACTAAACAGATGGATGACTCTATTGCCTACATGGAATTTCCATTCATTGCTTCAATGATGAACATGCTCTGTAAGAGGATATAATTTTATTTTATTTTTAATTATTAATGAGATCCCTAAATTGAATATCCCTTTCATTAGTCCTAAACAAAAACATTATTGTTAATTGATTAAGTCTTGATGGGAAATTCATGGGAGCATAGCCACACACAAAACGTTGCAAACTTGGGTTCAAAATATTCGTGTTCCTTGAATGAAAGGAAAAAAGTGTTTCTTCTTCCACAATAAATGTCATTTTGAATTTCATTTTCATTTTAAAGAAGATCATGATTCAATTTTAGAAACTATCCTTGGTTTATAGGAACCAATCTATTGTAACTAAATAAGTAGTATCAATAATTTTATCTAGAGGAAGAGATATCCTCATTAGTCTAAGTTTAGGTTAGGCTTCCCTACCTACCCCTAATTTTGTGGGACAATGAATCCCATTGGGTTATTGACAATAAGATGACATATTTTTAGAAAAAGTGTAGTTGATCAAGTGCATGCTCTCTTGAACCACAATCTACATAGAAATAAATATTGAAGAAGGCCTTCCTCAAGATTTGGAATTACAAATTGATAATTGGACACATGGTTGGACTATAGATAATTTTCTTTTAAGTGCAATGGCTATCGCAAATATGATAACATCAATAAAAACTAACAAAAAATATCCCCTCTTATAAGCCAAGAAAAATAAGAAGAATTTTTGAGAGTTTCCAATCCACCACTATTTAGGAAGAAAATATGATTTGAGGTCATTTCTTGACCTAAATTTTCAATTTGGAGGTTCCTAAAGAGGTTGGAAAAGAAGAAAGCGTAGAAAGATTAGTTGCAACGCTAAACCTATGTAGGAAAAATGATCAAGCATCAGATTTGGAAAATCGTAGAAATGGTCAAACATGCTTAGGGAAGTTGACGAATCTCCCTCTACTAATCATAAGCCCAAGCCCACATGTAGCATAACATAAAGACCTGTAGCATAACATAAAGACCCATGACAAAGGAGAAAAAATTAAATAAAAAGGTGCAACTAAAGATCAATAAATCTCATATGGCCATGGATTTGCAAATGGACAAGGAATTTGTCGCAGTGCTTCTCCTCTAAGTAATATACTCTATCAATTTGTCATGATGTGATAACATATTACAATTTTTTATTATACTATAAATAGGTATTTAAACGTCTAAATTATATATTTTGTATTTTTGTTTCCATGAGTTTGCTCCATTGTTTTTTTTACTAGTTTACTTTTGCTGTTTTCATTTGTTCAAAATTTATTTGGGAAAAAAATATTTTATAATAATGTATATGTTTAGCTTTAAAGTAGTTGTTTTACTTGTGAATTTATAAAATTGAATTCAAATGATGTTGTG
>JZKD02S2121042.1:408178-424465 GCA_000966675.3 Picea glauca
ACTCTCATTCACCTCTCTTCATACTCTCATTCCATACTTAGCCATTTTCCCATTTTTTGTAATACTCTCATATTAACGAAGTAGGTTGTTTAGACATTTTCATAGATGTAATGATGGTTGATGCTTATAATGCAAACAATTATGCAGTGGAGAATTGGTGATCGAAAATATGGTCACCTCGATTTTTCCTTCTCTTTGGAATATATATAAAAATAAAAATAAACAATCAGAAGGAGGAATTTGTGCATCCTCGTCAGCTCTTGGTGTAGTCCTCGGTTTCATCTTTTTTCAGGCATTTTCCAGATTCAAAATACGAGTTTGTATGCTTGAGATACACATGGAAGAAAAACCTTGAAGAATTGCAAGAAGAAATTTCCTAAGTGTTGTGGCCCTTTCTCCTCTCCATTTTCGATTTTTTTACTAAGTACTCTCCTCACTTTGTCATTTCTCTTACCTTTTATCTCCACACTTAACCATTTTTCTCTCTTATCCCTTCACCTCTCGTAATACTCCCATTCACCTCTCTTCATACTCTCATTCCATACTTAGCCATTTTCCCATTTTTTGCATTACTCTCATATTAATGAAGTAGGTTGTTTAGACATTTTCATAGATGTAATGATGGTTGATTCTTATAACATAAAAAATACGCCATGGAGAGTTGTTGATCGAAAATCTGGTCACCTCGATTTTTCCGCTCTTTGGAATATAAAATAAATAACTAAAAACAACCAGAAGGAGGAATTTGTGCATCCTCATGAGCTCTTGGTGTAGCCCTCGGTTTCATCTTTGTTACACATTTCTAGATTCAAAATCTGAGTTTGTATACCTGAGATACACATGCAAGAAAAACCTTGAAGAATTGCAAGAAGAATTTTCCTAAGTGTTTTGGCCCTTTCTCCTCTCCATTTTCGAATTTTTGACTAAGTACTCTCCTCAATTAGTCATTTATATTTCCTTATATCTCCACACTCAACCATTTTCCTCTCTTATCCCTTCACTTCTCTTCATACTCTCATTCACCTCTCATCATACTCTCATTCCATACTTAGCCATTTTCCCATTTTTCGTATTACTCTCATACTCCCTTATTTTCTCATACTTAACCATTTTTCCTCTTCCACTCTACTCTTGTTGGAATACTGAGAGGTGGGGGTGAATCAGTATGAACACTTCATTACCACTTTTAATCATAATGCGTATTATTTAAATTTATGAGCAGTATTCAACAGCTTAACATTAGCATTTAATGTATCATGAGTTGTATAAATCAATCATGAACAATAAGCAATCACAAATACACAATACACCAGAATTTTATGTGGAAACCCAATGCGGGAGAAAAGACATAATGATTTTCTTATATGTCAGAAGAAATACATTCATAGGAAGCACCAACTTCCTTATTTTTCTAGCTACAACTCGAAGGAGGATCCAACCTGAAGGAAGCTTCAACTCCTTGATTCTCTGACACCAACTGAAAGGAGGATACAACCCCCTTTCCTTGCCTCGTCCAACCACCTAGAAATATAAATGTAGACAACCCGCCACTACCAATGAATCAATCAACCTGTTACTGATTTGTCACTGTCACTACCATAACTTGTCACTGTTGCTATGCTTCATCAATTGTTACCACTCAAACCCTTATGCCTCAAATCCTCATACCAAGATCCAAAAGAATGTCTTTCAAATCAAATACTCATGAGCTACTAAGACATTTTTGTGTTGGACTACTATAGAATATAAACCTTAACATACACAGTAAATCATACCTCTCAAATCGTAGTTGACCTAAAGGATTTGATCTTCTGAACTTCACTTTTCTGAATAGATCCATGCCATGTGCTATGTAAACTTGTGAATGCTCGCACTTTGTCCCACTATGGTGCACGGATGTTCATGCCCTACTACCTCTGTAACTCGCATATTACTTTGATTCTTTGTGTTTCCATGTTTTCCTTCATTGAACCCTGCATATTTGCACACTTTTCTAAGTTTGGAACTTGCGGATGTCCATGATCTTCCTTTACTACAAATCGCGGATAAACTCGGGAAAACCCTAGAACAATAAACTCGACTTTAGCCCTTCAGCTCCTACAACTTCTCTCTTCACTGAACTTCTTTGCCTCAGACTCATTGTGTCAGATTTTTCAATAGTACTTACCCATAACACTTTACAACATAGATATTCAATGTTCTCAATTAGGTGTTAATGAGAGCCTCTTGAAGTCTTATTTATACTTTCCAAGTGACTTCCTTTAGGGGCTAGCTTGTTATTGTTTCGCCCCTTTTCCTTATTTTAGGGATAACCCACACTGTCTTGTTGCAACCACTTTACCCTTAATTAAATTCTTGTTGCAACCACTTTACCCTTAATAAATTACCTGTAACTTCTTGTTGACCTTCTAGGGGATTCTAGATCATTCTTCAGGGTCCTCCAACTTTACAAGGCCATAACTCCTCAACCGTGAGGAACTACGTGGCGTACCACATATCATTGGAAATGGAATGACATGTATTATTCAACTATGAATGAGTTACATATATTTACATTGTCCTTCATTTCCTTTTTCCTCAATCAACTGTGGGTTCCATAACCATACCTTCGAGGCTTCCTGACTTCTTCAAGGGTTGACATCAATGACAACCAATCTTTCCACAACTCTCATACTCATATTCCATACTTATTCATTTTTTCCTCTTCCACTCTAATCTACTTCCTCACTACTCTTCTTACACTTAGTCTTGTTTCTTATGGCTTACCCTCACAATACACCCTTGACTTTCACCACCCTCATTATGCACCTCTACTTAGAATTTTTCACAACTCTTTTTACTACCTTTTACTACGTAACTCTTCCAACACTTTGTCAAATTTATGAGTTACTGCTTCCATATATTGTTCTCTTTCCTTCTTCCAACTATAGTCTTATACTTAGACATTTTTACAAGCATTTTTACCATTAATTACCACCCTACCTACACCTTCGCATTCAGGTAACCCTGTGAACTACTCATATTATTTTAATAATATTTCTCTTATCCTAAGTTTTTGGGGCACATCTCCAAGCGACACATGGATCGTGACGGGGTGTTGATTGGACATGATGTGTCAGACATCTATAGGTTGATTGGGCGATGACTGGGCAATGATTGGGCAACCAAAATATTACCGAGATATATATTTTTCTAAGGCACTAAGAGCTAAGATAAGGCATGACTTCCATAAGCTTATTTACTTCATATGAACATTAAGGAAGGACTTTGCATTATAAACATCAATGTTTCAACTACCACAATGCATGTGGGATATGCATTTTAAAGAAAAGTCAAATTTTAAATGGAGGAGGTGAATTTAAATGGAGGGCTAGGATTAACCCATGAAATTGATCAATGGTGGTTGAGTTTTCGACTTCCCAAGTTGATATCTTGAGCTCCCTACCTCTGTTTTCAGAAAACTATACCTCGTTGGAAATTTAATTTGATGAGGAAGATGATGGAAAATGTTTTAAAAGATGAATTTGGCCATGATTGTCTCAAAAATTAAAATATCATTCAATTATTTTTTCATGGTTTGCTGAGAAATTTGTTTGGAACCTCAACTTCCCGAGGCCATAACTTGAGATCCAAACCTCCATTTTGGGTGAGTGAAGACTCATTGGAAATATGAGATGATGAATATTGAATATAAAGTAATCTTCATGGCTGAAAGGACAAATATTTTACTCGGAAAATCAAAACAAAGACTACTTTTAAAAAAGGGCAGTCAATTAAAAATTTGATAAATAAAAGTTTATTAAAAGTTTTATTAAAGACAAAATGGGGCCCACTTCAAGATATGAATGTCAATTATATAAAATAATTAAAGAGATTTAAACAAGGCATTAATTAAAGTGGTTATTCCAAGAATAAAAGCATGTGGCAGTTCCTAAAACGACCAAGACCTTAACTACTTCAAGAAAGCATTTGGAGCCAACTTTTAAAAGAAGGAAGCATCATCAAAGAGAGGTAGGAATTTCAAATCATCAAGAGGTCAGAAGTGAGAAGTCTCTATAGAAATGAAGAGTCTTCAAGAAGCAAATATCTATCTTTCTAATATTCTATGAATTGGCATGCTAGAACTCTTCTCCCTACATGTTCTTCTTTTTGTTTCTTTCCATCAAATATTTCATGTATTGTCAAACAAACAGGAATATTTGGGTCCAAGCAATTCTTTCTCTAAAATATTCAATCATCTTGTAATATATCAGGTCCATAGGAGCAATATCCCTCCTTGTAAAAATGAAATTGTAGTTTAATTAAAATTTACCAATTTGTCATTGAAATTGTTGAGGCTACTAAGACAATTTTTTATTTATTTTTTTTTATTTTTTCTGATATTGTTAAATTTGTCACATATGGGTTATTATCATTGAATCCTCAACAAAGAGCTATTTTTGGGTGTGACTTTAATGAATTCTCAATACTTTATATTTTGAACGTGATATGTTTAAAGTGTTCTTATCATATTCTTCATTGAGTCTTAATGATGCACTCTTTTAAATTTCTCTGATGACATGTTCATCTTTGTTTTCCAATTCTTCTTTCAAAGTTATAGTAGATTCCAGGTTCATTTTATCTTACAAGAAAGAACGAATGTTTGTTGAAAGGAGACTCCAATATCTTGTGGACACAAATCTCTGTTGACACATGTTATCATTATTTTCTTCAAATGATATTATGTATATATGTATATTTGTATAATTGTACATGGAGGTTATATATTTGTATATACAATCTTTGTTGGGAGATCCTTCATTTATTGCAAAATCATATAAAGAAATCCTCTAACATTTCAGCCAAAGAGGAGTACCCACCTATACAAAAGCGCAGGGGGATTCATATCCTCATGATGTTGTTGTTTGGACCTTGACGAATCTAAACATCAACAAGAATGTAATTTGGTCATAATTATAGATGTTTGCATTGCACTTATGGATGTTATGATCATTTAAAGTTTTAATGTTTATATGGATTAAAAAAGGTAGTTTGAAAGTTCCTTTTGTGGAAAATATGAGCATTTTGTAGGACATTATTCTTGGTGTAGTTTATAAATACCATGTAACCATCGTAATTTCCATCGAAATTGCCACAAAATAAGAAAAATTACAAGAAAATGAAGAATATGAAAATAAATTGTTTTAGTGACAACTTGGGTTGCAATTCAAGTAGTATTCTTACATTGGGTGTGAAAGAAAATTTCTTTCACCATATGAAACACCTCAATAGAAGCCTTGTGTAAGAAGGAAGTGATTTAAAAAGTATTAAAAAAACATTAGAGGGTTGTATTAACAAATTGTAAAGTTTTACCTCTTTCTTTTTTTTGAAATGCAATAATATTGTTTATGGTTCAATGTATAGTATTAATGAGCTTGCAGAAAATCTCATGGATGAATCAAAGGAGAATTATTTGACTATTTGGAGGAAGTTGTTCACCACTTTTCAATGAAAGTTCTCTTTTTCATTAATGCTTCTACTCATACAAATATTCTTGCACTTGTGACCACTCATGAGTAGTCTTCTCCTATTGTTGATCCTAAAATACATGGGAATAAATACATTCTTGAGACTTTTAATAATAATAATATAATTTTAACGTCGTATCCTATCCAGACACCAAATTGATATATGAGAACCCCTTGTTTGTGGGATAAGGAACCCCCTTCATGCAATGAATTGATTTCTTAGTCTATGAAAGTGTGCATACCCTACCCCTTCCAAATTTGAACATGTGACCTCCAAGGAGGAAACACATCATCTTAATCATTGCAACTCATATATAATGTTATTATTTTGAGAACTCCACTAGAGGCATTGGTTCCAAAATACTTCATCAAATGGGTTTAACATGTGGTAGACTTGGTAAAAATGGGCAATGATTTATTACTTCACTATTAAGCCTATCATTAGATTAGTTAGAGAAAGGCTTGGATATTTTGAGACTACATTACTAGATGCAACTTGTATTGATCTTTTTACTATTATTTTGTAGGAGCCAATACTTGCGCCATTTATTGATTTGTTCAATGATGATATGTAAGTACTTAAATCTATCACTTTTTATTATTCTTCTATTATTGTTCACAAGAACCACATCCTCGACCTTGTAGTTATCCAATACCAAATTATTCACCATCAACTTCTCAACAATGTCAACATATTAATTATAGTGATTAATGGTATTCTCTCTCTTTATCTAGGGATTGACCTTATGATTTCCATAATCGTTGGTATGCAAGTTTCTCTTCCCTTGGATTGAAAGTGAATAATCATACATGGAAAAATCGCAAATCAGTACCCACTACTAGGACTTATGATGGTGTGATTGATAATTGGTCATGGCAACATTTAAGCAATTTTTTCAGCAATTCATATGAACTTATGGCATCAATTGTACAAAGTCCCCTATTCTCTCTTTCATTAATTAGCCCTATTAACAATCTCTAGGTATGACATCAATGATGTTAACCTTTGTTGTTGATTATATTTGGCACATGTGCACTCTATGGTGAGAAGATTACATTGCAGTGGTTAGAACACTTATTGAGCCTATTGATTGTCACGAGAGCATGGTTAGTGTTGTTTATTACTCTTTCTATCTACTTCTTGGCTAACCCAGGTTCATATTTGAACAATTTTCTAAAAAAACCCTCTAAGACTATCGATCCTCCTGGTAAACCAGAAGGCAACGCAACACACATAATGTACTACACAGTCTCACCTGAGATAGTTCTATGGGTGACTGCAATTCTCAAGTGTTTGCCTTCTAGGAAAGAGTGGGGATTTGGGATTGTAACTGATCTTTCTCAAGCCTTAACTAATTACTCAATCTATTATTCTTAAGATCCATTTATCTATTAATCTCTTGCATGCAATCAAATAGATATAGCTAACCACATATGTGTAAATCAATAATTAACAGGCATTAAGGGTGATCAATCATTTTCATAAATTAAATGGAAATTCCATCATCACACATGACACAAGTTTTATCGTGGTTCACCCCCTCCTGGGCTACGTCCACAAAGATCTGGATTCTTAGGCTCTTTACTATGTTTGATGCAAATAATGGCATTGCACGCACTATAATTCTGATCATACAATCATGAGAAAAGGTTCCGCACCCTTTCTGAGGTGGACTAGATAACACCAGGCTCCTCGGCCTATGATCTAACCATCAAAATATTGCCTACTTGGACCTTCTATAGATCAACAAATTACAAAATTGTCTCACAATAGTTCTGTTAGAACCCTATATAATAGGGGAATCAATATTCTGACTGATATTTATTTTGGGCAAAACGCAGTTTCCTCATGGCGCATAGTGAAAATGCAAAGCATTGACATAATATAGTGACAGTGTTATCTCCTAAATTAGCATAGTCGAGTTTGTGAATTTTAGGGGAGGTTATAGGTTTTGGTGGTTTAGGCGAACCCGTAGGCGTTCATTAACCACCGAAAACTGGAGCTTTCGGTGGTTAAAAGAGAAAAGAAAAACTCGATTAACCACCGAAAACACGAAAGCTTGGAAAAATCAGAGCCTGCATTTTTGCACGATCCAGATGTCAATTGGCATAATGATGGAAGGCTAATCACCAATAGTTAAGAGAAATGGTGATGAAAAGGTGGTATGATGCGCTGTGGTACCTGTTAAGACTCCACCTGTCATTTCACATCTAAACTCGACATACACAAAATTTTATGACTGAGAATCCCACTTTCCTAAAGAGATCGATATACCATATTCAATATGTGCACCCAGGTGTCAACTGGAATTCATGTGTCAAGTAATGGCCAGGCATTGACAGCGAATGTGTGCAGGTTCGGATCATGATGCACCATGTGTAATGGAGATCATGTTTCAACTAGTTGTGTAGTTGCATGGTTTAAGCCCATAAGTGTGATGGGCATGTCTTATCGATTTTGCCATTTTTGTTACCTGTGCAAGGATACAGGTTGATTTTCAAGCACATGTTTGAAGATCATGTCGATGCCCAAATTAAAATGTTAATGCACTAATTGATGGTAACCGGAGTTTTAAAACGAAGTAGAGCTAGAACGCTGTAAGGAAGCCAAATAAAAATGCCATATGCAAAGGTAATTCGTGATCAAAATGCACGCGCAGTTCACGAAGGGTTACATTAAAAGAAGGACCTAAACTGATGCAGTTTGGTTTTGCCGATGCAATTGCTAAAGTTGGGCTGGTCAATTTTCTTTCTGACCTTTTCTGGGTTGGAATGTTCTATCACCTGTATAACCAAATAGCCACCAATACCTTGGAACGGGTTACACCACTCACCCATGATGTTGGCAATGTCTCGAAGTGGGTGTTTGTTATTGGTTTCTCAATTATTGTGTTTGGTAATAGGATTTCAACTTAAACTGCTATTGGAACACACATTGTTATTACTGGTGTTGATATCTACTCTTTCATCAAGGCCACAGTAAGATTCCTATGGAGAAGAAATAATAATAATAGAACATGACACTTGGAAGGAGGTGGCAGAGTATCCCTGTTTTTGAAAAATCCTTCCGAATGCAGTTGGCCGTCAAGACACCAGATCAGCCAGAACGAATGAAGCAGATCCAGGTTTCTAGGCAGTAGTTGAGAAAGATCATGGACCAGATGGCAACTCGACCAGTGGAAATTTGATTCACATTTTCAGGAAGTTTCATTCAGTCAAAGATATACCAGGCACAATTGGCAGAAAGTTAGTTTCACATTACCAAAGCTCCTCCAATTATCAAGGAAGCAAAATGACAGGTGGAAACATAATCATTCTTATCCCTTGTTCTTAGATATTTTTACTAGATCGAGGATAAGAGAAGAATACGAATGGAAACTCAAATTCATCCAAGATAACTAACAGTCAAGTTCTCAAGTGACAGCGTAGCATTTGGTGAGGTGTCTTTCAACATTTTGAGGCAGAAGATCAGTGGATACAGAGCAGTTCCAGATCTTAAGGAGTTTGTTTTCATTAGCTATAACAATTCGGAGATAATCTACATGTGTGGTTTTAATTTGTTAATTGTTTTCTATTTTTGGAATGAAGTAAAGATCCCAAACTCCCAACATTTAAAAAACATTAGCCAAAAGATAGGAACATATCCACTTTTGTAGGCTAGAGGAGTTCGACTAATAGGGATCTAATGTGGCCATAAATTGATATATATTGGATGAATTGGAGGCACAGGAGGTTCGACCTGTGAGGTGTTTTTCCTTTTGGCTGGACCGTGGGCTTTGCCATTCCAATTTTTTTTTTCTGTAATCATTAAATGATTGATCAGTAATGGGCATGTTGTTTACAGGATTCTTGTGCGGAGGTGTTGGTGGTGTTTCTTTTCTCTGTTAAGTATTTTTCCTATTATCTTTTCACTTGTTTTCAATTATTATTGTCAGAAGATAGTAACATAGCAGAATTTATTGGTAAAATAGTCTGCATCTGATCTTTTGATAATCTTTATGTTTCTCTTCTAAAAATCTCAGTTAAGGAATTCTTAGCTGCTCCTTTGCTTGTTTTTTTTTCCTCCCCTAATTCTTCCTCAAATCGACACCATTTGAAACTTAATTCGATCCAACATTTCCACTACCTTTCCCTGTGTAAGAGCTTTTTCTAGATCTGAGAGTGAATCACATATTTAAGCGTAGACCCCATTTTCCCAATGGCCCTCCTTGTTGTCCCAAACCAACCATTTAAAAACCAAAAACCCCATACTTTCATAGCTAGCCTAACATCCATCCCATACAAACCAAGTTAAATCGAAAAGAGAGAGCCCTCTCTGAGTCTTGGAGGGATAGATCCAAGACTCCAAGCAGTTGAAACAATTACCTCCGTCAATTTCTTCTTCAGCAGAGAAATTACAGAGTGTTAACATTTTGGCGACCATACTGGGGAGCGAGATTTCAAGTTCTCCAAAAAATATATCAAGTTCATATTTGACTTCTGATGGTGAACAGAAGCCAAACACAGGAAGGATGTACCATTCACCTGGTGACTTCATTGTTCAAGATCCCGAGCTTCAAAGTTCACAAGCGACTTCACTGCCGAAGAATCTAGATTTCAAAGCATTGATGATGTTTCAAGATGATAGGGTATGTGGCAAATCCTATATCTTGTGAATCCATAAAAGAATTCAGGAATAAGTTAGCAAAATTTCACATTGACGAAGACTTTTTAACAACTGTATTTCGTATTTTGGAATAGAGCAAATTTTCTCCTAAAAGTAAAAATTGTTTTCTTGAGCTGGTTGTTGAAAAGTTCAAAAATGATATTAAACTTTTGGATTCTAAAATTCAGTCATATAATTTCCGAGATCTCAAAGAATTCTTGGAAAATCTTCCTTCTCCAAAGTAAGAGGAAATCGTACTACCTGTTGATTTGCAGATTGATGATGATTATGTTTTCAAGTATAAGGCTGAAGTTGTAGATGCATGGTTTAATTTTGAGGATGCAACTGATCAACTAGTCATTGAAGATCTAGACGCAAATATCATGCATCATGTTTTAATTGATCCTATAGCGGATTACATGGAGGTTCATGTTAGCTTGAGTTTTCAAACATGTATTCTCTGTAAATACCAAATATGTCAAAAGTTGCCATTTCATATTACGAGGACACTTGATCAAGGTATACTTAGGATTTCACTAACAAGCAATCGAGTGGTCCATTTGTTTTTGTAGCTACTTGACTGGCTTCATTGGCATTTTTGTATTACCTGATTCAACAAAATTATCAAGTAGATTAGGGTAGGTAGATGGGTGCAAATAAGTTCAGTACTTTGAGCATATTTCTAGTTTAAGTTTCAGATTGCTTTTCAGTTTTTCAGTTCAAGTGTGATCCAGACTTCAGTTTGCAATGAGTTTTGATTTCAGTTCAAGATTTTCAACTACCAGGGATTTTGTAGCAGATCGGGTTGCACATTGGGGAACAACCCAATGGATAAGGAACTGATTATCAAGTTCCCAGAGATTAACGGTTCTAGACACCTCTTTCGGAGTTATCTTCCCTAGGTGGAGCCTATGTTAGAACCCTATATAATAGGGGAATTAGTATTCTGACTGATATTTATTTTGGGCAAAACGTAGTTTCCTCATGGCGCATAGTGAAAATGCAAAGCATTGACAAAATATAGTGACAGTGTTATCTCCTAAATTAGCACAGTCGAGTTTGTGAATTTTAGGGGAGGTTATAGGTTTCGGTGGTTTAGGCGAACCTGTAGGCATTCATTAACCACCAAAAACTGGGGCTTTCAGTGGTTAAAAGAGAAAATAAAAACTCGATTAACCATCGAAAACACGGAAGCTTGGAAAAATCAGAGCCTACATTTTCGCATGATCCAGATGTCAATTGGCATAATGATGGAAGGCTAACCACCGATAGTTAAGAGAAATGGTGATGAAAAGGTGGTATGATGCATTGTGGTACCTGTTAAGAATCCACCTGTCATTTCACATCTAAACTCAACATACACAAAATTTTATGACTGAGAAGCCCACTTTCCTAAAGAGATAGATATACCATATTCAATATGTGCACCCAGGTGTCGACTGGAATTCATGTGTCAAGTAATGGCCAGGCATTGATAGCGAATGTGTGAAGGTTCAGATCATGATGCGCCATCTGTAATGGAGATCATGTTTCAACTAGTTGTGTAGTTGCATTGTTGAAGCCCGTAAGTGTGATGGGCACGTCTTATCGATTCTGCCATTTTTGCTGCCTGCGCAAGGATACAGGTGGATTTTCGAGCACATGTTTGAAGATCATGCCGATGCCCAAATTAAAATGTTAATGCACTAATTGATGGTAACCGGAGTTTTAAAACGAAGTAGAGCTAGAACGTTGTAAGGAAGCCAAATAAAAATTCCAGATGCAAAGGTCATTCATGATCAAAATGCATGCGCAGTTCACGAAGGGTTACATTAAAAGAAGGACCTAAACTGATGCAGTCTGGTTTTGCGGATGCAATTGCTAAAGTTGGGCTGGTCAATTTCCTTTCAGACCTTTTCTGGGTTGGAATGTTCTATCACCTGTATAACCAAATAGCTACCAATACCTTGGAACGGGTTACACCACTCACCCATGTTGTTGGCAATGTCTCGAAGCGAGTGTTTGTTATTGGTTTCTCAATTATTGTGTTTGGTAATAGGATTTCAACTTAAACTGCTATTGGAACATGCATTGTTATTGTTGGTGTTGCTATCTACTCTTTCATCAAGGCCATAGTAAGATTCCTATGGAGAAGAAATAATAATAACAGAACATGACACTTGGAAGGAGGTGGCAGAGTATCCCCGTTTTTGAAAAATCCTTCCGAATGCAGCTGGCCGTCAAGACACCAGATCAACCAGAATGAATGAAGTAGATCCAGGTTTCTAGGCAGTAGTTGAGGAAGATCATGGAGCAGATGACAGCTTGACCAGTGGAAATTTGATTCACATTTTCAGGAAGTTTCATTCAGTCAAAGATATACCAGGCACAGTTGGCAGAAAGTTAGTTTCACATTACCAAAACTCCTCCAAATATCAAGGAAGAAAAATGACAGGTGGAAACATAATCATTCTTATCCCTTGTTCTTAGATATTTTTAGTAGCTCGAGGATAAGAGAAGAATACGAATGGAAACTCAAATTCATCCAAGATAACTAACAGTCAAGTTCTCAAGTGACAACTTAGCATTTGGTGAGGTGTCTTTCATCATTTTGAGGCAAAAGATCAGTGGATACAGAGAATTTACAGATCTTAAGGAGTATGTTTTCATTAGCTATAACAATTCAGAGATAATCTACAGGTGTCGTTTTAATTTGTTAATTGTTTTCTATTTTTGGAATGAAGTAAAGATCCCAAACTCCCAGCATTTAAAAAACATCATCCAAAAGATAGGAACATATCCACTTTTGTAGGCTAGAGGAGTTCGGCTCATAGGGATCTAATGTGGCCATAAACTGATATATATTGGATGAATTGGAGGAATAGGGGGTTCGACTTGTGAGGTGTTTTTCCTTTTGGCTGGACCATGGGCTTTTCCATTACAGAATTTTTTTTTCTGTAATCATTAAATGATTGATCAGTAATGGGCATGTTGTTTACAGGATTCTTGTGCGGAGGTGTTGGTGGTGTTTCTTTTCTCTGTTAAGTATTTTTCTTGTTATCTTTTCACTTGTTTTCAATTCTTATTGTCAGAATATAGTAACAGAGCAGAATTTATTGGTAAAATACTCTGCATCTGATCTTGTGATAATCTTTATGTTTCTCTTCTAAAAAGCTGAGTTAAGGAATTCTTAGTTTCTCCTTTGCTTGGTTTTTTTTCCTCCCCTAGTTCTTCCTCAAATCGACACCATTTCAAACTTAATTCGATCCAACATTTCCACTACCTTTCCCTGTGTAAGAGCTTTGTCTAGATCTGAGAGTGAATCACATATTTAAGCGCATACCCCATTTTCCCAATGGCCCTCCTTGTTGTCCCAAACCAACCATTTAAAAACCAAAAACCCCATACTTTCATAGCTAGCCTAACATCCATCCCATACAAACCAAGTTAAATAAAAAAGAGAGATCCCTCTCTGAGTCTTGGAGGGATAGATCCAAGACTCCAAGTGGTTGAAACAATTACCTCCGTCAATTTCTTCTTCAGCCGAGAAATTACAGAGTGTTAACAAGTTCACAACTTGAATTACTACTAACAAGTAACAACCCTTTGCCCCCCCGACCTAGACCTCCTAGGTGCTTATTTATACTATTTTATAGTTTTATTAGCCATTAAATTCCAAAACCCTAACCCGAACATGGTTAGGTCTTACTGCATTCGTGCCTTGCATGCTTTCTTCCTTTGCATGTGTTTTTTCCTTATACGTGTTGATTTTCCTTCCAACTGTATTTTTCCAAATTGAGCTTTACTTTCCAAAAATGGAATTTTTCTCAATATCGTCCTGCACCCAATAGGCCCCCAACACTGACCTATGGCTCGTCCCGAGCCACCTAGGAATTGTGCCTACCTAAACAACCTCTGCTAGGCTATGGAACTTGTCTGCGAGTTCCCTTCCTCTTACCTGGACCTGTGCAACCTTTTCTGCGAGCGCTTCTAATAATTGCACTATGATATCCTCCTAGACCATTGTTGCGCACTTTGTCTGTGATTGTGCCATGTTCCTCTTCTCCTCCTCAAATTGTGCGATCATTTGCATTGCTTGGTCTTGAAGGGGTTCCATCTATGCCTGTATTTCCTTCTTCTGTGTCTACGTAACTTTTAACTCTGCCTGCAACTTCTTCATATCTTGTGTTCCTTTCAGACGCTTTGCGATACTCATTGTATTCTACCTCTACTTGAGGTCTTGGATAGTTTCACTTATCCTTTCTTCCTCCTGGTACCACTGCTTGACCTTCTCTTCTTCCTTGAACGTTGTCCAAAGTTGTTCTTCTCTATCAAAAAATCTTGTTGTTGCACTGACTTGTTTCTCCATCTCATCCATTTGACGTACAACTTCATGTTTCCTTTGCTCCTTCACCTCTGGAGGAGTCATAGGGTTGAGATTCTCTTTTAATTCCTCGATATCCTACCTGTAGCGATCATTTACTGTGCGATGAGGTTGATCTTCTCCTCTTCACTTCTTTCTTCTATTTGCATGTTGTCAGGGATGTGATTATACACCACTGCCAAATATTTTTCTATTCTATTTGCGCGTTCTTTTTCCTTAGTTTCAAGCTTGACCTGCTCGAATACCAGTTCTAGGGATTCCTTGCCAATCTTTGTATGTTGCAATTCTACTGTGTATGTTCTTGCGCATGACTGCACCTCCCGCGCGACATTGACTTAAAGCTTGTATAGTTCCTTGGTTGGTATCCTTTCCATTACCAACTCTACTTGCGCCAGATCCTTCAATGGTGTCTGGGCTAGGGTATCATCCATCTACAGCATGTTGGATGTGACCTGGAAGTTCAGGCTCACCTGTGTTATGGTTTGGATGGTATCTTTCTCGCTCGACGCAATCCTTGCCTCTGCTTCTGTTGCTACAAGGAATGGATTTGTTCCCCTTTCAAGCTTGTGTGTTTCTCTCATCTTCTCTAGGACCTGCCTTATGTTTGCTAGCTCATATTGAATTTGACCTCTTTGGTGTTGGGTGTCTTCAAACTCCTCAATTGGGCGTTCCTCTACTTTTTCTTCCATGAGGTCAGCATCATCCTCAGTAATCGTGTACTCTGGCAGTTGCTTGTGTGCCTTGGCCTTCTTGCATGACCCCCATGTTTGTATTATTGTCTTCTTGGGTGGCCCTATTTCTCGTGGGGTGGTTGTCGAGGGGGTTTCTTGTGTCGTTGTATCCCCCATTCCTTGTTCTCCTCATGCTGAGGCAGTGCCTTTTTTTCTTGCCTGCGCATCATTCTTTGGTGCACTCCCCTTCTTTTGTTGTGTTAGCTTCTAACTTGGCTTCGAATTTTTAGGCACAAAAATGTCTCCTGAGGGTGTCTTATATCCCCCTGCTTCTATCTCCTTTCTTCTGGGCACTTCCTTAGCAATGATTGCGATCTTCCAGTCATCTTATCAGTCGTGCATTGCCATTTCTACATATTCTCCACTGATGCAGTATTGGATTTGCAGCCATCCCTTGGTTGGATTCATGTGCACTTGTATCCTAATGGTGTGGCGTCTGGTTATGAAATTTGCAATACCTTGGTATTGCACGACAACCTCCAGATTGATCCTTCATGTGTTTGCTATGCTTTCTTGGATGTGTTAAAGTACCATGTAAAGGTACCTACGTTACCACTTCTCCTCCTGGGGTCTAAAGTGATCCCCATTAAGGTATACCGCAATGCACGACAATGACCTATCATGTCGTAAAATTAAGAATATGGTGGCTCCCTCCACCCAACTAATGCTATCAGAATTATTAACCAAGAGTAGTGAATTTTTGTCCCCAAGTCTTACGCGTCTTTGCAGTCATCAAGGAACAAGTTCAATAGATAAGGGGCCCAACTGAGCATGGTGTCATTGGCACACTATGCTACAGTTGCGACAACCCCTGCAAGGACTTCCTCCTTGTGGCACTTTCATAGCATATTATAGGCCATAATCTTTGTGTCCATTCTTGTGGTTGTGTCATTGATTATTTTTATAATTATGTCGCGCAAGCCTATCTCTGTGTCATATATTTTCTTCATCTCCTCGACAAGATATTTCTCCTTTGTTTTTTCGTCCAGGTACTACACGAGACTCTCTCCCATGGACGACAGACCTGTGATGAAGGAAATC
>JZKD02S2121042.1:427214-438924 GCA_000966675.3 Picea glauca
CCAAAACTACTAAGAAAATCCAATTAAAAATCATAATAAAAAGTATAAAACCCTCTTTTTCATATAATCAGGGCACAATGCCTTTTCCTAGGGATCTTGGTCACTTGGGAACACTCCATGTGTCCAAGCGCTGAGTGTTTGACACACTAGCCCCCTTAATTGTCGGTCCTTGGTCACATAACATGGCCATATGTCATGGCCTTAATCCCCCATGCACCCGAATTGTTATAACACCTGGTCGTTTAGCACTAGGTTACACATTTGGTCTTCGGGCTATCCTGACTAACTAGGGCTAACCCCTAAAATCCATGCCAACTGTTGCATCCAGGTCATATGTGATCCCCATACGATCGAGGCTAACTCCAACATATATGTCGAGGTCTGTATCCACATATCCCCGTGCCAATATACATTACAAAGGAGTGGGGTCATATGATATTTGGTCGTATTGATAATTATGTCGGGGGCTGGGACTAGGCCCTAGCCCTTACTCCTCCCAATGGTCAACAAAGGTAAGTTTAAATATATATAGTGCCACTACAAGTTAAGTACCAATGTGAGGATCAGTTTTCTATCTCGGCCCTACCAAGTCATTTGCCACCCGGACCAGAGGTCACAGGTTCAAATCCTGTGCCCTCCATACAATTTTTCCAAACAATAAACCAATAGAGGGGTGCCACGTGGCAGCCCATGTTTGGGCCACATGGCACCATACTACTCACCCATATAATATGCCACGTGTCAAAACCGGATTCTACCAGTTGTCCAACGATGTGTCTGCCCAGTCAGCATCCTGTCCACATCATCCCATGCCAACTGTACCTGCCACATCAG
Source organism: Picea glauca (assembly GCA_000966675.3). NCBI lineage: Eukaryota > Viridiplantae > Streptophyta > Pinopsida > Pinales > Pinaceae > Picea > Picea glauca. Next base: position 428,049 of record JZKD02S2121042.1, read on the forward strand.
CCCATGCCATGTGTCATGCCCTAACTCGTCCACCTGTACCTATACAGTCATCACCAACACACCTTGCCACATCATTTGTATGGTTGTACGTCCTATACAGTCAGTTTCCACGTCATCATTGTACAAACTGTACAATCAACATCTTTTTTTGCTTGTTTGACGAAATGACAAGACTGTGATATCTTTCGCATACGACGTCTGTTTGAGCCCGTTCAAGTTGCATTGGGTTCATATTGATGAGGCCTACGCACACATCTATTTTGAAGCCATTCTGGGAACTTTTATTTTTAGGCCTTCCTAGACCCATTTTGGTTCCTGGATCTAATTCTGGATCACACTAAAGACCTTTTGGTCCTCCAAAAGGTTATTGATCAGTCATCAAGTGTGGGATAGGCCACCCAACTAGTTCTTTGTCTTTAAACTCTGTCTTGTACACCTGTCTCATTAAGATCAACTGTAAAACAATCATGATAACTGACAACATATTGTTAGCCATTTGTACAGCGTCACATCTTACTGAAGCCACTATCATCCATGTTGACAACATTGCTAATGATAACATCAAAAATATGACTGCAAATGAGCTAATATGTTTGTAATACTTGCATGACATTAGCTTATCTTGAAGCAAAGTGTGATTGATCTTCAATTCTACAATCATCTCCTGTTCTTTCTTAAGATCAATTACTTGATTTGAAACAATTATAGGTGTTTTGCTTGCTTGAGCTACCTTTATTAATTGTTCCATTGCTTGAAGAGAATTATTTCCCTTTAAATGATGAGCATGAACCACATATTATTTGTCTTCTTTGATTAAATGATATTGATTGTTTTCCCCGTAGAATATTGATTTACGATCATACAAGTAAGGACTGCCTAAGACCATTCCACATTCATTGAGTGGCACCACATCACATGTTACCTCGTCCAAAAACTTAGGTGAAATTGCAAATTTTAATGTTCATTGCTTTGTTACGTGCAATTGATGATTGTTGCTTATCCATTTAAGTGTGTAAGGCTTATGTTTCATCTGAGTGTTTAATCCCAATTGTTTAACCAATTCCTCTGAAATCAAGTTAGATTGAGATCCACTATCTATCAATGTGTCAACCTTAGTATGCCTCATTATGACCATTATGTGAAACAATTTACTTCTAGCATCAATTCTATCACCAATTTTACATGTCAAACCAACCAATGAGACTTTTGACTCATAACCTGAATCTGATCCCAGGTATGTGGGTCGTGTTGCTGCCACTATTTGCCTCCCTTTATTTTCTTTGAACCACTTTGATCTCTTCTCAGGATGCAATTGCCAACAACGGTCCTTATCATGCCCCTCTTTCTTGCAATGCTTACAAGAGAGCTTCTCTTCCTTTCTTGCCACTGAATTTTCCTTCTTGCCATTCCACTTCCTTTTGTCCTCTTTCCTTGAAGACGATTCCCCTGATACACCAACCCTTGTTTTCCCTTCTTCAATGTATGTTGCTTGAACAAAAACCTCATCAAGATTAGTAAGTCCAAACATAAATACAGTGTTTCGAATATGTGCAAGTAAACCTCCTATATACTTCATAAGAGTTTCTTGGGTATGTAAAGGAATATCTAACATCAATGCCATTTTACGAAATCCATCTTTGTATTCTTGCATTTTTTGTCCTTTTCTTAGTTTAAGATCTTGCCATTCAATTAAATCTTTCTCTTTATAACCCAAAGGATAGAATTGCTTTCTAAGTGCAGAAATTAAAACTTGCCATGATGGAAATACATTACCCACTTGTTGTGTGCCATTTTGCAACTTGCTTTGCCACCAGATGAGTGTTGTGCCTGCAAGTCTAAGTGATGCCGACTTGAATTGAGTTGCCTCGTCCTTGATTTGTTGCACATTACAATAAACCTGCATCTATCTGGCCCAATTATCAAGTCTCTCTACATTTACTTCACCATCATACATTGGTAATTCAAATTTCACATCAAGCTTAAGTATAGGCATTTCATGTTTATGCTTATGGACATGTTTTCTTGTAGTGGATTTAGAACTTGAACTTGAAGAAGAAGAAGTTGATGGAGAAGAAGGAGGTGAAGGAGGAATTTGAGGAGGATCCTCTCCTTCTTCACTTTTTACCTTTGAATATTCACCTAGATTTGGTCTCTTCCATTCCAAGTAATCATCATACAAAATCTTCATCATCTCCGACATGGGGAAGAAAATTTTTTGAAACTCTTTCTCCTCATTAGAAAGTCCCTCTTCCAATGCCAACTTCTCACTTTGAGAAGTTTTCTTTCTCAATCTAATATCAGTATTTTCTTCAACAAGCTTACCTTCACCATGATTCATCCTTTCCTTGGTAATCATGCAAACTCAAAATCCAACCGTCAAGTAGCTCTGATACCACTTTATCCAAAAAGATCTTTCAAATGACAATGGTTGAGTTATTTTGCATGAGTTAAATTACCATTTAGGAAACTAATGAAAGAGAAAGAATTAAAGAGGAAACATTTCAGCCATAATATGATATACATATATGAACATAAGAATGAATAAAAACAAACCATAAAACACCAAATTGATAACGGAGTTTTGCAATCTCGCCTACGTCTCTGAGCCTTTGTCTCAGTGGGTGAGGATTTCTTATTTCTGTTCAAAGATTTAAAAGTACATCATAAAAGTGCCAAAAGGATTACAAACTAATCTGGTATTTTTCTACCAGATCTCAAGAACCCAACAAAACTGACAACACTGAAATCGGATGAATGAAGCTCCCAGAAATGGTCCGCAAACGTGCTCTCCTCAATGTATTTCCTGCATAAAAATGGCTTTGGCTTGGAAAATCTTCAGAATGTACCTATTTTGAACCTCTCCCAATGGCTTAAAGAACCTGTAGTTTATATAGGAATGAAGTGGGTAACAAAATCCCATTGGGAGAGGTTCAGAACAGGTACCTCTAGTCCGGGAGGAAAACAACTTGGTAGGGTCAGGCTAGCCAGCCCACCCTCACATTGGTACTTAACCTATAGCAACATTATATATATTTAAACTTACCTGTGTTGATCGTTGGGCGGAGTAAGGGTTGGGTCCTAGCCCAAGCCCCCGACATAACTATTAATATGACCACATATCATATGACACCACCCCTTTGTAATGTATTTTGGCACGAGGATATGTGGATACAGCCCCCAGTGGATATGTTGGAGTTAGCCCTGATCGTATGGGGATCGCATATGACCCGGATGAAATAGTTGGCGGGGAGTTTAGGGGTTAGCCCCAGTTGGTCGAGCTAGCCCATCGACCAAGAGAATAACCCAATGCTAAATGGCCATGTGTTATAATAGTCCGAGCACATGGGAGCTTAAGGCCAGGACATATGGCCATGCTATGCGACCAAGGACGAACAATTAAGGGGGCTAGTGCACCAAGCACTCAACGCTTGGACACATGGAGTGGGACCAGGTGACCAAGATCCCTAGGAAAAGGGGTTGCACCTTGATAATATGAAAAAGTTGGTTTTATACTTTGTATTATGATTTTTAATTGGATTTTCTTAGCAGTTTTAGAGATTTTGGTCATTTTTGGGTGATCCTGGGCCCTTTTTGAGGCCAAATCTTGGGGAAAAGTTGGGAGTTTGTTATCCACTTCTTTCCTATATAAACTAGAGGATATTGAAGCCATTGGGAGAGGTTAAGAACATGTACATGATGAATATTTTCCAAGCCAAATCCATTTTTATGCAGGGAAGCCATTGAGGAGAGCACCTTTGTGAGCCATTTCTGGGAGCTCTGTTCATCCAATTTCAGTGTCGTTATTTTTGTTGGGTTCTTGAGACGATGCCTACACGCACATCCATTTTGAAGCCATTCTGATCACTTTGATTTTTAGGCCTACCTGGACTCATTTTGGTTCCTGGATCCAATTATGGATCATATGGTGCCTCTTCTTCCACATGATAGCATGACAATAGTTCATTGATTGTCTATGTGTTATGTTGTTGATAATATGTCATAGTTCATCCTATAGTTCATCAATAAATATCACTCAGTTGATCTGTTTGAGTGATGAATCAATGTTGGGGTTCTCATGCTCAAATGAGAAGGTTACTATAAAATTATGTTGTAACATTGTTGATTTTGCAGTGCCTCTGCGCAGTTCCTGGTCTACATACAAGTTTTCTGGAATTCCTTCCAATTTATGGATGAAATGATGAGGCCATTCCTCTAGTGGTGTCATCTTCCATAGTGTTTTTTATTTCTCCAAATGTTCTGTTGGTTTTCCTTGTCCATCATATCTCTCCATCTTACTTCCCACCTTCTCTGAGCTGAATCTAATGTGTAGTAGTCGCTTACATTGGTACCAGTCCTTAACTGTTTCTTTGTGTGCACCGCACCATCTTCCAGGTGTTTCCTTGAGTGAAATTTCCAGGGATAAGAACCTCTGATTATTTAACACTTCATATTTGTATCTTTTTAGGAATTATTCTAAGTCATTTATGCCATGAAAACTGGGAGGTTCTCTTATCTCGGTACCCACCCATCTTATTGCACGGTCTATACTTGCGCACCTTCTTGTGGAGAATTCATGTAATCTCTACTGCCAATTATCCAAACCTTTATTTGAGTCAGAAACACATGATGTGATGCTCCTATAACTGAGTACCCCATTTGCAGTTGGGTTGACATAATATTCTTCATGCGTGGTGGTTCTGTATAACTAATTTATTTCCTCTAGATCCAAGCAAGCAGGATCTACAAATCTTTCTCCTTCGGATGGATCTAATGGTGCAATGACTCTGTATTCCCCTTATTCAAATGTCATTTTCCTTTTCTTCAAGTTGATTATGGAATGGTTATCAAATTCCCAATCCAAGCCAAGAAATGTTAGATAAGGTGTTGTGCTATCCACTATTTCTATCACTTCAAAGTCTTCCTTAGTGCGCACTCCATCCAGATCTACTGTCACACCCTTAAGCCTTCCAATTGGTAGAAATCTATGTTGGTTTTATAACTTCAATTGGAAAATTGAATAGCCTAGTGTGGGCTCTCCCATACACTACCATGTCTTCTTGGGTAACACATTTACCTCAGAGCCTAAATCCAGTATAATATCCCCCATATTGAAATCTCCAATGTTGGAATTCAATGTGAATTCTCTTCTTGTCCTCCTTCTTGTATGGAGGTGATTGATTGTTTTCTTCTCTAAATTCCCCTCTATTTATATGTTACATCTTCCCAACATATGTTGCACAATTTGAACAGATGATGGATCATTCAGTAGCTTAACACAGGATTGTAGAAAAATCTTTATGGTACTTCCATGCCCTAATGGTTGTGCTTCATTGGTGTGGTCCATTGATGAAGGAATTTCATACATTGGTATGTTCTAAGTTTGTTTCCCAATTGATTTAGACACAACATCTTGTTTGAGGAACTCCTATATAGCCTCCTTGAATGTCTCATTTTCATTCTGTGCATCAAACTGCTTATGTGTTTCAGTATTTTTCTTCACCCATTGGTGTTGTGCTAGATCTTGTCTCATTGCGTCAGTTCCTGTCTTAGCACTTCCTTGTGTGACTATGTTGATATTTATTCCATCATCCCTAACTTCTGTATATATCCAATGAAAATTTTGATTGTTCTGGTTCCTCTTTTCTTGAATCTTTCCCAAAAGTGTTGGACATTCTTTTTTGGCATGGTTTTCTTCGCTACAGTACATGCATGTCGCAGGTGGAAGTGGACATTCCCTTGCCTATATAGTGTCCTAGTTTTTTGTCATTTTTGGCACACGACTGGACCTCTGCCTCTTCCAAATCCTCCTCTACCTCTTCCTTCACCTCTGTAGCCAATTCGATCTCCTCGTATTTCATTGTGTTGATTCACCTGATTATACTGTGCGGGGTTATACTGTGGTTGTGCGTTATTATATTGCGGTTGTGTTGTGTTATATTGTTGTTGCACAATGTTGTATGGAGGTGGTACCTGGTTAAATTGAGGTGAATCTTATCCTCTCATCATTTCTTCATGCACCCTATAGGTATCTGAAGTTATTTCCCTCATCAACTCCATCATCCTACAATATTTATCACCGTGGCCTATTGACTTGCAAAAATTGCAGTATGAGCTCTTGGGTACTGCCTGGTACGTTTTTATCATGGGACAATGATATGTATCATGCACATGTGTCTTACAGGTTTTGAATCATGTTCCTCCTATTGGAAAAGGGTTCGATACACCTATTTCCATGTATTGCGCAAAAGTTGGGAATTCATTATTATGGTTTCCTTTTGTCCTGCATGTGGTACACCAAACAACTTCTCTTTTTTCTTTGCCCTTGTTCCGGTTTAGTTGAAATGTGAAGTTATTCAGATCCTCCTTCAGCTCTTCTATTGTTGGATCTATCTTCTGATATTGGTTCTCTTCCAATTGTAAGGCTTCCAGCAGAGCCTCTGCCTGGGTTTGAAACTTCTGCTATCTCAATAGGTATTTCAAATGTGGTAACAATGAGTTCAAAAAGTGATGTCTATGATGCAGGCCAATGATGACATACTTCAATTTACCCTTCAAACATTTGAACCTCTAATCAATCTACCAAACAAACTCGCCTAGTTTCTATCTTATTTCAATCATCTCATTCATGTATTGATCTTCTGAACTAGGCTTCTGAAATTCATTTATCAATAGATTTTTCACATCTGCAATTGTACTTGTTGTACCTGGTGGACTATTTACAGCTAAGCTCATATACCAGTCTAGTGCATGGTCTCTTAGAATGATAGCTAATTGTGCAAGTTTTTTATCCTCATCCGTGATCTGTTTTCCTTCCCATATCTTTTCATAGATGAACAAATGTTTTTCTGGGTCCTCTGATGCCTCTCCCCGAAATTATGGTAACCTAATGGTGGGATCATGTCCTCCCATATTGAACTGTGATGAAATAATACCTTCATGTAGTGTAGATACTTGAATACTACTTCCTAAACTAGATCCTCCAATTTCTACTCCTTGTTTGGATGTACTTCCTATTGTCTTTCTTCCGCTAAAATTCGGTTGTCTAAATGGTGGTGTTCTTTCTAGTGTATTAGTCACACATGGGGTTATGGGTTCCACACTAACACTAATATGGATGGGAGTTATACCTTTTGTTCCTTCCCTTGGACCTCTTGTCTTCCTTTCATATGTTGCACACAAGATTTCCTCAATCTTCTCCACATCCCGAATATCCTCTACCTCTTCTTCATCGCTTTCCAATCCCTCTATATATGTTATGGCTCTCTTCTTATTATTCATCTTATATTGGTATGGTACTCCACTGCACATCTTTCCAGTTGTTTTCATTATCTATTTTATCTAATATTCCTCCATCATGATTGGGTCCATGGCCTCCTCCTTCTTTCCCTTATCCATCTCATCCTCCATTTCTTCACCTCTTGTTAGTGCTTCCCCCCTTCCCCCATGCACACAAGGAAGTTTAGTTGTTTGATTCCATATTCATCACACCGTTGTTATACAGTAAAATCTTTATCGAAGTATACAACGATATGATATACCTACCTCTAGTTTCTTTTAGAAACTCCTACTCTGCTGCATTGTAAGACTTGGCGGTATCTACCACAAATTTTGTGATAAACCCTGCAACAATATTTTCTAACCAGAAATCTACTGTGTGCATTAATTTGTTGTTAACTTGTTGTAACTGCATGATATCCACAAGATTCCACTCCAGCATTCTGATCTGATTTGTTGGGTGGTTTTATTTTAACCTCAATAGCCACTCCTGCAACACATGCGAGAAATCACAGAAAAATACCTCATGTAGGTCGCTAAACGTGTACTTGTCCATATATTTGCACAGTGTTATCTTAGGGTTTCTATTATCCTTATGCTCAAATTCAAGCTCCTTTGTTTTCAACCATATTTCGATCTCCTCTTCATTCGATTCCATGGTCTGAACATTCCCTTTTTATATCATCATTCTCTGCATGCTTCTTCTACGGATCCCATTCACTCAATCTCATGTAGTTCTACTCGGAAATGAAACCATTTGTTGGTTATTACTCTTTCTATCTACTTCTTGGCTGACCAAGGTTCAGATATGAATAGGTTTCCAACAAAACCCTCTAAAACTATCGGCCCTCTTGGTAAACTAGAAGAAAACGAAACACAGAATGTACTGCGCAGTCTCACCCGACATAGTTCTATGGGTGACTACAATGCTCAATGCTTGTAGTATAGGAAAGAGTGGGGATCTGGGATTGTAACTGATCTTTCTCAAGCCTTAACTGATTACTCAATCTATTATTATTAAGATCCATTTATCTATTAAACTATTGCATGAAATCAAATAGATCTAGCTAACCACATATGTGTAAATCAATCATTAACATGCATTAAGGATGATCAATCATTGATAGACTATAAATGGACATTCCATCATCACACATGACACAAATTTTATCGTGGTTCACCCCCTCCTGGGCTACGTCCATAAATATATGGCTTCTTAGGTTGTTTATTATGTTTGCTGCAAATAATGGCGTTGCGTGCACTAAAATTTCGATCATACAATCATGAGAAAAGGTTCCACACCCTTTGTGAGGTATACTATATCACACTAGGCTCTTCGACCTATGATCTAACCCTCAAAATTTGGCCTACTTGTCCCTTCTATAGCTCAACAACTTACAAAATTGTCTCACAATAGTTCACAACCCGAATTACTACTAAAAAGTAACATCCCTCTGCCCCCCGACCTAGACCTCCTAGGTGATTATTTATATTATTTTATAGTCTTATTACCCATTACATTACAAAACCCTAACCCTAACATGGTTAGGTACTCTTATTGCCTCCACGCTTTGCATGCTTTCCTCCTTTGCATGTGGGTTTTCCTTATATGTGTTGCTTTTTCTTCCAACTGTATTTTTCCAAATTGAGCTTTACTTTCCAAAAATGGAATTTTCCTCAATATTGGTCTGCGCCCAACAATTAGGTTTTTGGTTTTCTTATCGATCCTAATGAGTGCATGGTCATGAGCCTCTTTACCATCAATTGTACCAGTTTTGGAGGTTATTCTTTGACAATATTGTGGGATATGAGTTCTCATTCTAATCACTCATGAAAGCACTCTTTGAAACATGGATTTGAGTTCATTGAGTTTTCTTCATTGGTTCTAAAGAGGTATGAGTGGAGGTATTTTTTGGAGGCTATAGTTTTGAATTAGGGCCTTCTATTTGTTTTATGGTTTTGAAGAGGTTTATGAGAAGGTTCTTAGATGCAATAGTTCTATAGAAGGTCTCTCAATTAAAATCCTATTTGCACCTCTCATAATTATGTTGTTGTTGTCAAAATTGGTTCTATTGTATTCCCTACCTAATTAAACCTTAATGTGAATTATCGTAATGTTTATTTGGCCAAACTTCTTTTTTCCCACATCTTTCCTAAGAAAATATTAAGGGGCCTCATTGGAATTTAATATTTACTTTGTCAAACACATGTTTACTTCATCATTCGATTTTTTATCCCAAAGTAACTATTAAGGGGTGATGTTAGTGTAATGGTGGTTAATATTGAATGAGTGCCCACTTAGTGGTCGTTAAAGTCATTTATGATGCACCCTTAGTGGATAGTTAAAGTCCACATTGGTGGTTGGTAAATGGGGTTTGTGGTCCCATATTTTATGGGATTGGCCTAGGAAACAAAGTTAAATCCCAATCCTATATATTTGATGTTTTTCCTCATTTTTAAAGTATCATATATATATATGAAATTTATTGTTTATTGGGTATGAATACCCTCAAAATACTTGTGTTGATCTTATGAGGTGAAGTTTCGTTGTATTGAATTACCTAGATTTGTCATGTGTGATTATTGATACTTGGAGTTATTGTGTTACTTACACCATTAATCATATCCAATACCTTTTTCTAATATAAACATGTCTATTGGTAACATACATCCCACAAGAAAATGAAACCTTTGAAATAAGTGGCATATCCCTTATAAGACAAATCTTTCAATAGAACACTCATTGAAAATGAAAAGATAATTAAGGCCACAACCAATTCACATACCTAAAATAACAAAGTTACCAACTTGACAAGAACTCTCTAGAGTTATCATTTTTTTAGAGGCCATATTTAGTGGTTCTTTTTACCTCGTTTCAAAATTCGGTGCTACCAATAGCACCCTTTTTGGGGGGTATTTAAAATTACAATTTTTTTAAAACCATGGCCTTGAAAATTGATACCATTGTGGACAAAAACATTAAAATCAAACCCCAAATCAAAATGAAAAATGTGGTGCTCCTAGTAGCACCCATTTTTTCGAGGTTGGCAGGGGGGGTAGTAATTCCTTGAATCACTCCTCCCCTTTCTACCCACCCCCACACCCTCCAAATCCTATGTCACCCCTCCCCCTCCCCCACCCCCCTCCCTACCTCCTCCCCTCATCCCCCTCCCTTGCGCACCCCCCTTCGAGGATCACGCCAACAATATTTCTAGTCTATAAGTCTTAGGTCAATTTATTTGCAGTACGATGTGAAGTTGCTTCAGCTTATTCTTCCAATGTCATTAAAACCTCCAAGTGCACAATATATATTTTGAAGGTTCCATTCCATCTGATCCTTGAGTATTTATGTATGTCTACCTAGATCAAGGACATAAAACACTATGATTGTTCTGCCTAGTTCTAGATGATCGAGTATTGATAGTCTAAAGCTTGGTCATCTCTTTGGAAATTATACAACAAGGAGGGGTTTTGTTGAGCATTGTTAATATGGATATGTTGGCCTAAGTCTCTGTAAACACTCTCTATAAATCCTATTACAATAATAAAATATCTTTGTGTTAGATTAAGTGAAATGTTGTCTCTATGAGAAATTATTTAA
>JZKD02S2121042.1:438934-455282 GCA_000966675.3 Picea glauca
GGCGGTCCTCCATGGAGTCTTCTTGTGGATGGAGGAACCCATCTCAATCGACATCAAGTTGATTGCCTTCATCACAGGTCTGTCGTCCATGGGAGAGAGTCTCGTGTAATACTTGGACGAAAAAACAAAGGAGAAATATCTTGTCGAGGAGATGAAGAAAATATATGACACGGAGAGAGGCTCGCGCGACATAATTATAAAAATAATCAATGACACAACCACAAGAATGGACACAAATATTATGGCCTGTAATATGCTATGAAAGTGCCACAAGGACGAAGTCCTTGTAGGGGTTGTCGCAATTGTAGCATAGTGTGCCAATGACACCATGATCAATTGGGCCCCTTATCTATTGAACTTGTTCCTTGATGACTGCAAAGACACGTAGGACTCGGGGACAAAAATTCACTACTCTTGGTTAATAATTCTGATAGCATTAGTTGGGTGGAGGGAGCCACCATATTCTTAATTTTACGACATGATAGATCATTGTCGCGCATTGTGGTATACCTTAATGGGGAGCACTTTAGACCCTAGGAGGAGAAGTGGTAACGTAGGTACCTTTACATGGTACTTTAACACATCCAAGAAAGCATAACAAACACATGAAGGATCAATCTGGAGGTTGTCGCGCAATACCAAGGTATTGTGAATTTCATAACCAGACGCCACACCATGTGGATACAAGTGCACATGAATCCAACCAAGGAATGGCTGCAAATCCAATACTGCATCAGTGGAGAATATGTAGAAATGACAATGCGCGACTAATAAGATGACTGGAAGATCCCAATCATTGCTAAGGAAGTGCCCACAAGAAAGGAGATAGAAGCAGGGGGATATAAGACACCCTCAGGAGACAATGTTGTGCCTAAAAATTTGAAGCCAAGTTAGAAGCTAACACAACAAAAGAAAGGGACTGCACCAAAGAACGATGTGCATGCAAGAAAAAAAGGCACTGCCCCAGCATGAGGAGAACAAGGAATGGGGGATACAAGGACACAAGAAACCCCCTTGACAACCACCCCACGATAAATAGGGCCACCCAAGAAGACAATAATACAAACATGGGGGTCATGCAAGAAGGCCAAGGCACACAAGCAACTTCCAGAGTACACGATTACTGAGGATGACGCCGACCTCATGGAAGAAAAAGTACAGGAACGCCCAATTGAGGAGTTTGAAGACACCCAACACCAAAGAGGTCAAATTCAATATGAGCTAGCAGACATAAGGCAGGTCCTAGAGAAGATGAGAGAAACGCACAAGCTTGAAAGGGGAACAAATCCATTCCTTGTAGCAACAGAAGCAGAGGCAAGGATTGCATTGAGCGAGAAAGATACCATCCAAACCATAGCACAGGTGAGCCTGAACTTCCAGGTCACATCCAACATGTTGTAGATGGATGATACCCTAGCCTAGACACCATTGAAGGATCTGGTGCAAGTAGAGTTGGTAATGGAAAGGATACCAACCAAGGAACTATACAATCTTTAAGTCAATGTCGCGCGGGAGGTGCAGTCATGCGCAAGAACATACACAGTAGAATTGCAACATACAAAGAATGGCAAGGAATCCCTAGAACTGGTATTCGAGCAGGTCAAGCTTGAAACTAAGGAGGAAAAAGAACGCGCAAATAAAATAGAACAATATTTGGCAGTGGTGTATAATCACATCCTTGACAACATGCAAATAGAATAAAGAATTGAAGAGGAGAAGATCAACCTCATCGCACAGTAAATGATCGCTACAGGTAGGATATCGAGGAATTAAAAGAGAATCTCAACCCTATGACTCCTCCAGAGGTGGAGGAGCAAAGGAAACATGAAGTTGTACGTCAAATGGATGAGATGGAGAAACAAGTCAGCGCAACAATAGGATTTTTTGATAGAGAAGCACAACTTTGGACAACGTTCAAGGAAGAAGAGAAGGTCAAGCAGTGGGACTAGGAGGAAGAAAGGATAAGTGAAACTATTCAAGACCTCAAGCAGAGGTAGAATACAATGAGTATCACAAAGCGTCTGAAAGGAACACAAGATATGAAGAAGTTGCAGGCAGAGTTAAAAGTTGTGTAGACACAGAAGAAGGAAATACAGGCACAGATGGAACCCCTTTAAGACCAAGCAATGCAAATGATCGCACAATTTGAGGAGGAGAAGAGAAACATGGCGCAATCACAGACAAAGTGCGCAACAATGATCCAGGAGGAGATCATAGTGCAATTATTAGAAGCGCTCGCAGAAAAGGTCGCACAGGTCCAGGTAAGAGGAAGGGAACTTGCAGACAAGTTCCATAGCCTAGCAGAGGTTGTTTAGGGAGCGCACAATTCCTAGGTGGCTCGGGACGAGCCATAGGTCAGTGTTGGGGGCCTATTGGGTGCAGGACGATATTGAGAAAAAGTCCATTTTTGGAAAGTAAAGCTCAATTTGGAAAAAGACAGTTGGAAGGAAAATCAACACGTATAAGGAAAAAACACATGCAAAGGAAGAAAGCATGCAAGGCATGAAGGCAGTAAGACCTAACCATGTTCGGGTTAGGGTTTTGGAATTTAATGGCTAATAAAACTATAAAATAGTATAAATAAGCACCTAGGAGGTCTAGGTCGGGGGGGGCAGAGGGTTGTTACTTGCTAGTAGTAATTCAGGTTGTGAACTTGTTAACACTCTGTAATTTCTCGGCTGAAGAAGAAATTGACAGAGGTAATTGTTTCAACCACTTGGAGTCTTGGATCTATCCCTCCAAGACTCAGAGAGGGCTCTCTCTTTTCGATTTAACTAGGTTTGTATGGGATGGATGTTAGGCTAGCTATGAAAGTATGGGGTTTTTGGTTTTTAAATGGTTGGTTTGGGACAACAAGGAGGGCCATTGGGAAAATGGGGTCTACGCTTAAATATGTGATTCACTCTCAGATCTAGACAAAGCTCCTACACAGGGAAAGGTAGTGGAAATGTTGGATCGAATTAAGTTTGAAATGATGTCGATTTGAGGAAGAACTAGGGGAGAAAAAAAAAACAAGCAAAGGAGCAGCTAAGAATTCCTTAACTGAGCTTTTTAGAAGAGAAACATAAAGATTATCACAAGATCATATGAAGAGTATTTTACCAATAAATTCTACTCTGTTACTATCTTCTGACAATAAGAATTGAAAACAAGTGAAAAGATAACAGGAAAAATACTTAACAGAGAAAAGAAACACCACCAACACCTCCGCACAAGAATCATGTAAACAACATGCCCATTACTGATCAATCATTTAATGATTACAGAAAAAAAATTTGGAATGGAAAAGCCCACGGTCTAGCCAAAAGGAAAAACACCTCACAGGTCGAACCCCCTATGCCTCCAATTCATCCAATATATATCAGTTTATGGCCACATTAGATCCCTATGAGTCGAACTCCTCTAGCCTACAAAAGTGGATATGTTCCTATCTTTTGGATGATGTTTTTTAAATGATGGGAGCTTGGGATCTTTACTTCATTCCAAAAATAGAAAACAATTAACAAATTAAAACGACACCTGTAGATTATCTCTGAATTGTTATAGCTAATGAAAACAAACTCCTTAAGATCTGTAACTTCTCTGTATCCACTGATCTTCTGCCTCAAAATGATGAAAGACACCTAACCAAATTCTAAGTTGTCACTTGAGAACTTGACTATTAGTTATCTTGAATCAATTTGAGTTTCCATTCGTATTCTTCTCTTATCCTCGAGCTGCTAAAAATATCTAAGAACAAGGGATAAGAATGATTATGTTTCCACCTGTCATTTTGCTTCCTTGATATTTGGAGGAATTTTGGTAATGCGAAACTAACTTTCTGCCAACTGTGCCTAGTATATCTTTGACTGAATGAAACTTCCTGAAAATGTGAATCAAATTTCCACTGGTCAAGCTGTCATCTGCTCCATGATCTTCCTCAACTACTGCCTAGAAACCTGGATCTGCTTCATTCATTCTGGTTGATCTGGTGTCTTGATGGCCAGCTGCATTCTGAAGGATTTTTCAAAAACGGGGATACTCTGCCACCTCCTTCCAAGTGTCATGTTATGTTATTATTATTTCTTCTCCATAGGAATCTTATTGTGGCCTTGATGAAAGAGTAGATAGCAACACCAACAATAACAATGCGTGTTCCAATAGCAGTTTAAGTTGAAATCCTATTACCAAACACAATAATTGAGAAACCAATAACAAACACCTGCTTTGAGACATTGCCAACAACATGGGTGAGTGGTGTAACCCGTTCCAAGGTATTGGTAGTTATTTGGTTATACGGGTGATAGAACATTCCAACCCAGAAAAGGTCTGAAAGGAAATTGACCAGCCCAACTTTAGCAATTGCATCCGCAAAACCAGACTGCATCAGTTTAGGTCCTTCTTTTAATGTAACCCTTAGTGAACTGCACATGCATTTTGATCATGAATGACCTTTGCATCTGGCATTTTTATTTGGCTTCCTTATAGCGTTCTAGCTCTACTTCGTTTTAAAACTTCGGTTACCATCAATTAGTGCATTAACATTTTAATTTGGGCATCGGCATGATCTTCAAACATGTGCTCGAAAATCCACCTGTATCCTTGCGCAGGCAGCAAAAATGGCAGAATCAATAAGACGTGCCCATCACACTTACGGGCTTCAACAATGCAACTACACAACTAGTTGAAACATGATCTCCATTACAGATGGCGCATCATGATCCAAAATTGCACACATTCGCTATCAACGCTTGGCCATTACTTGACACATGAATTCCAGTCGACACATGGGTGCACATATTGAATATGGTATATCGATATCTTTATGAAAGTGGTCTTCTCAGTCATAAAATTTTGTGTATGCTGAGTTTAGATGTGAAATGACAGGTGGAGTCTTAACAGGTACCACAACGCATCATACCACATTTTCATCACCATTTCTCTTAACTATCGATGGTTAGCCTTCCATCATTATGACAATTGACATCTAGATCATGCGAAAATGCAGGCTCTGATTTTTCCAAGCTTCCGTGTTTTCGATGGTTAATCGAGTTTTTATTTTCTCTTTTAACCACTGAAAGCCCCAGTTTTCGGTGGTTAATGAATGCCTACAGGTTCTCCTAAACCACCGAAACCTATAACCTCCCCTAAAATTCACAAACTCGACTGTGCTAATTTAGGAGATAACATTGTCACTATATTCTGTCAATGCTTTGCATTTTCACTATGCGCCATGAGGAAACTGCGTTTTGCCCAAAATAAATATCAGTCAGAATATTGATTCCCCTATTATATAGGGTTCTAACATAGGCTCCACCTGGGGAAGATAGCTCCGAAGGAGGTGTCTAGAACCTCTAATCTCTGGGAACTTGATAATCAGTTCCTTATCCATTGGGTTGTTCTCCAATGTGCAACCCGATCTGCTACAAAATCCATGGTAGCTGAAAATCTTGAACTGAAATCAAAACTCATTGCAAACTGAAGTCTGGATCACACTTGAACTGAAAAACTGAAAAGCAATCTGAAACTTAAACTAGAAATATGCTCAAAGTACTGAACTTATTTGCACCCATCTACCTACCCTAATCTACTTGATAATTTTGCTGAATCGGGTAATACATAAATGCCAATGAAGCCAGTCAAGTAGCTACAAAAACAAATGGACCACTCGATTGCTTGTCAGTGAAATCCTAAGTATACCTTGATCAATTGTCCTCGTAATATGAAATGGCAACTTTTGACATATTTGGTCTTTACAGAGAATACATGTTTGAAAACTCAAGCTAACATGAACCTCCATGTAATCCGCTATAGGATCAATTAAAACATGATGCATGATATTTGCTTCTAGATCTTCAATGACTAGTTGATCAGTTGCATCCTCAAAATTAAACCATGCATCTACAACTTCAGCCTTATACTTGAAAACATAATCATCATCAATCTGCAAATCAACAGGTAGTACGATTTCCTCTTACTTTGGAGAAGGAAGATTTTCCAAGAATTCTTTGAGATCTCGGAAATTATATGACTGAATTTTAGAATCCAAAAGTTCAATATCATTTTCGAATTTTTCAACAACCAGCTCAAGAAAACAATTTTTACTTTTAGGAGAAAATTTGCTCTATTCCAAAATACGAAATACAGTTGTTAAAAAGTCTTTGTCAATGTGAAATTCTGCTAACTTATTCCTGAATTCTTTTATGGATTCACAAGATATAGAATTTTCCACATACCATGTCATCTTGAAACATCATCAATGCTTTGAAATCTGGATTCTTCGGCAGTGAAGTTGCTTGTGAACTTTGAAGCTCGGGATATTGAACAATGGAGTCGCCAGGTGAATGGTACATCCTTCCTATGTTTGGCTTCTGTTCACCATCAGAAGTCAAATCTAAACTTGATATATTTTTTGGAGAACTTGAAAGATCGCTCCCCAGTATGGTCGCCAAAATGTTAACACTCTGTAATTTCTCGGCCGAAGAAGAAATTGATGGAGGTAATTGTTTCAACCGCTTGGAGTCTTGGATCTAGCCCTCCAAGACTCAGAGAGGGCTCTCTCTTTTCGATTTAACTTGGTTTGTATGGGATGGATGTTAGGCTAGCTATGAAAGTATGGGGTTTTTGGTTTTTAAATGGTTGGTTTGGGACAACAAGGAGGGCCATTGGGAAAATGGGGTCTGCGCTTAAATATGTGATTCACTCTCAGATCTAGACAAAGCTCTTACACAGGGCAAGGTAGTGGAAATGTTGGATCGAATTAAGTTTGAAATGGTGTCGATTTGAGGAATAATTAGGGAGGAAAAAAAACCAAGCAAAGGAGCAGCTAAGAATTCCTTAACTGAGCTTTTTAGAAGAGAAACATAAATATTATCACAAGACCAGATGCAGAGTATTTTACCAATAAATTCTGCTCTGTTACTATCTTCTGACAATAAGAATTGAAAACAAGTGAAAAGATAATAGGAAAAATACTTAACAAAGAAAAGAAACACCACCAACACCTCCACACAAGAATCCTGTAAACAGCATGCCCATTACTGATCAATCATTTAATGATTACAGAAAAAGTTTTCTGGAATGGAAAAGCCCACGGTCCAGCCAAAAGGAAAAACACCTCACAGGTCGAACCCCCTGTGCCTCCAATTCATCCAATATATATCAATTTATGGCCACATTAGATCCCTATTAGTCAACTCCTCTAGCCTACAAAAGTGGATATGTTCCTATCTTTTGGCTAATGTTTTTTAAATGTTGGGAGTTTGGGATCTTTACTTCATTCCAAAAATAGAAAACAATTAAGAAATTAAAACAACACCTGTAGATTATCTCCGAATTGTTATAGCTAATGAAAACAAACTCCTTAAGATCTGGAACTGCTCTGTATCCACTGATCTTTTGCCTCAAAATGCTGAAAGACACCTCACCAAATGCTACGCTGTCACTTGATAACTTGACTGTTAGTTATCTTGGATGAATTTGAGTTTCCATTCGTATTCTTCTCTTATCCTCGAGCTTCTAAAAATATCTAAGAACAAGGGATAAGAATGATTATGTTTCCACCTGTCATTTTGCTCCCTTGATAATTGGAGGAGCTTTGGTAATGTGAAACTAACTTTTTGCCAACTGTTCCTGGTATATCTTTGACTGAATGAAACTTCCTGAAAATGTGAATCAAATTTCCACTGGTCGAGTTGCCATCTGCTCCATGATATTTTTCAACTACTGCCTAGAAACCTGGATCTGCTTCATTCATTCTGGCTGATCTGGTGTCTTTACGGTCAGCTGCATTCGGAAGGATTTTTCAAAAACAGGGATACTCAGCCACCTCCTTCCAAGTGTCATTTTCTGTTATTATTATTTCTTCTCCATAGGAATCTTACTGTGGCCTTGATGAAAGAGTAGATAACAACACCAGTAATAACAATGTGTGTTCCAATAGCAGTTTAAGTTGAAATCCTATTACCAAACACAATAATTGAGAAACCAATAACAAACACCCGCTTCGAGACATTGCCAACAACGTGGGTGAGTGGTGTAACCCGTTCCAAGGTATTGGTGGCTATTTGGTTATACAGGTGATAGAACATTCCAACCCAGAAAAGGTCAGAAAGGAAATTGACCAGCCCAACTTTAGCAATTGCATCGGCAAAACCAGACTGCATCAGTTTAGGTCCTTCTTTTAATGTAACCCTTCGTGAACTGCGCGTGCATTTTGATCATGAATGACCTTTGCATCTGGCATTTTTATTTGGCTTCCTTATAGCGTTCTAGCTCTACTTCATTTTAAAACTCCGGTTACCATCAATTATTGCATTAACATTTTAATTTGGGCATCGGCATGATCTTCAAACATGTGCTCGAAAATCCACCTGTATCCTTGCGCAGGTAGCAAAAATGGCAAAATCGATAAGACGTGCCCATCACACTTACGTGCTTCAACCATGCAACTACACAACTAGTTGAAACATGATCTCCATTACAGATGGCGCATCATGATCTGAACCTGCACACATTCGCTGTCAATGCCTGGCCATTACTTGACACATGAATTCCAGTCGACACCTGGGTGCACATATTGAATATGGTATATCGATCTCTTTAGGAAAGTGGGCTTCTCAGTCATAAAATTTTGTGTATGTCAAGTTTAGATGTGAAATGACAGGTGGAGTCTTAACAGGTACCACAACGCATCATACCACCTTTTCATCACCATTTCTCTTAACTATCGGTGATTAGCCTTCCATCATTATGCCAATTGACATCTGGATCGTGTGAAAATGCAGGCTCTGATTTTTCCAAGCTTTCGTGTTTTCGGTGGTTAATCGAGTTTTTCTTTTCTCTTTTAACCACTGAAAGCTCCAGTTTTCGGTGGTTAATGAACGCCTACGGGTTCGCCTAAACCACCGAAACCTATAACCTCCCCTAAAATTCACAAACTCAACTATGCTAATTTAGGAGATAACACTGTCACTATATTCTGTCAATGCTTTGCATTTTCACTATGCGCCATGAGGAAACTGCGTTTTGCCCAAAATAAATATCAGTTAGAATACTGATTCCCCTATTATATAGGGTTCTAACAGAACTATTGTGAGACAATTTTGTAATTTGTTGAGCTATAGAAGGTCCAAGTAGGCAATATTTTGATGGTTAGATCATAGGCCGAGGAGCCTGGTGTTATCTAGTCCACCTCAGAAAGGGTGTGGAACCTTTTCTCATGATTGTATGATAAGAATTATAGTGCATGCAATGCCATTATTTGCATCAAACATAGTAAAGAGCCTAAGAATCCAGATCTTTGTGGACGTATCCCAGGAGGGGGTGAACCATGATAAAACTTGTGTCATGTGTGATGATGGAATTTCCATTTAATTTATGAAAATGATTGATCACCCTTAATGCATGTTAATTATTGATTTACACATATGTGGTTAGCTATATCTATTTGATTTCATGCAAGATATTAATAGATAAATGGATCTTAAGAATAATAGATTGAGTAATTAGTTAAGGCTTGAGAAAGATCAGTTACAATCCCAGATCCCCACTCTTTCCTAGAATGCAAACACCTGAGCATTGCAGTCACCCATAGTACTA
Source organism: Picea glauca (assembly GCA_000966675.3). Lineage (NCBI taxonomy): Eukaryota > Viridiplantae > Streptophyta > Pinopsida > Pinales > Pinaceae > Picea > Picea glauca. The sequence goes on from JZKD02S2121042.1 coordinate 448,514, forward strand.
TCTCAGGTGAGACTATGTAGTACATTATGTGTGTTGCATTGCCTTCTGGTTTACCAGGAGGGTCGATAGTCTTAGAGGGTTTTTTTAGAAACTTGTTCAAATATGAACCTGGGTCAGCCAAGAAGTAGATAGAAAGAGTAATAACCAACACTAACCATGCTCTCGTGACAATCAATAGGCTCAATAAGTGTTCTAACCACTGCAATGTAATCTTCTCACCATAGAGTGCACATGTGCCAAATATAATCAACAACAAAGGTTAACATCATTGATGTCATACCTAGAGATTGTTAATAGGGCTAATTAATGAAAGAGAGAATAGGGGACTTTGTACAATTGATGCCATAAGTTCATATGAATTGCTGAAAAAATTGCTTAAATGTTGCCATGACCAATTATCAATCACACCATCATAAGTCCTAGTAGTGGGTACTGATTTGCGATTTTTCCATGTATGATTATTCACTTTCAATCCAAGGGAAGAGAAACTTGCATACCAACGATTATGGAAATCATAAGGTCAATCCCTAGATAAAGAGAGAGAATACCATTAATCACTATAATTAATATGTTGACATTGTTGAGAAGTTGATGGTGAATAATTTGGTATTGGATAACTACAAGGTCGAGGATGTGGTTCTTGTGAACAATAATAGAAGAATAATAAAAAGTGATAGATTTAAGTACTTACATATCATCATTGAACAAATCAATAAATGGCGCAAGTATTGGCTCCTACAAAATAATAGTAAAAAGATCAATACAAGTTGCATCTAGTAATGTAGTCTCAAAATATCCAAGCCTTTCTCTAACTAATCTAATGATAGGCTTAATAGTGAAGTAATAAATCATTGCCCATTTTTACCAAGTCTACCACATGTTAAACCCATTTGATGAAGTATTTTGGAACCAATGCCTCTAGTGGAGTTCTCAAAATAATAACATTATATATGAGTTGCAATGATTAAGATGATGTGTTTCCTCCTTGGAGGTCACATGTTCAAATTTGGAAGGGGTAGGGTATGCACACTTTCATAGACTAAGAAATCAATTCATTGCATGAAGGGGGTTCCTTATCCCACAAACAAGGGGTTCTCATATATCAATTTGGTGTCTGGATAGGATACGACGTTAAAATTATATTATTATTATTAAAAGTCTCAAGAATGTATTTATTCCCATGTATTTTAGGATCAACAATAGGAGAAGACTACTCATGAGTGGTCACAAGTGCAAGAATATTTGTATGAGTAGAAGCATTAATGAAAAAGAGAACTTTCATTGAAAAGTGGTGAACAACTTCCTCCAAATAGTCAAATAATTCTCCTTTGATTCATCCATGAGATTTTCTGCAAGCTCATTAATACTATACATTGAACCATAAACAATATTATTGCATTTCAAAAAAAAGAAAGAGGTAAAACTTTACAATTTGTTAATACAACCCTCTAATGTTTTTTTAATACTTTTTAAATCACTTCCTTCTTACACAAGGCTTCTATTGAGGTGTTTCATATGGTGAAAGAAATTTTCTTTCACACCCAATGTAAGAATACTACTTGAATTGCAACCCAAGTTGTCACTAAAACAATTTATTTTCATATTCTTCATTTTCTTGTAATTTTTCTTATTTTGTGGCAATTTCGATGGAAATTACGATGGTTACATGGTATTTATAAACTACACCAAGAATAATGTCCTACAAAATGCTCATATTTTCCACAAAAGGAACTTTCAAACTACCTTTTTTAATCCATATAAACATTAAAACTTTAAATGATCATAACATCCATAAGTGCAATGCAAACATCTATAATTATGACCAAATTACATTCTTGTTGATGTTTAGATTCGTCAAGGTCCAAACAACAACATCATGAGGATATGAATCCCCCTGCGCTTTTGTATAGGTGGGTACTCCTCTTTGGCTGAAATGTTAGAGGATTTCTTTATATGATTTTGCAATAAATGAAGGATCTCCCAACAAAGATTGTATATACAAATATATAACCTCCATGTACAATTATACAAATATACATATATACATAATATCATTTGAAGAAAATAATGATAACATGTGTCAACAGAGATTTGTGTCCACAAGATATTGGAGTCTCCTTTCAACAAACATTCGTTCTTTCTTGTAAGATAAAATGAACCTGGAATCTACTATAACTTTGAAAGAAGAATTGGAAAACAAAGATGAACATGTCATCAGAGAAATTTAAAAGAGTGCATCATTAAGACTCAATGAAGAATATGATAAGAACACTTTAAACATATCACGTTCAAAATATAAAGTATTGAGAATTCATTAAAGTCACACCCAAAAATAGCTCTTTGTTGAGGATTCAATGATAATAACCCATATGTGACAAATTTAACAATATCAGAAAAAATAAAAAAAAATAAATAAAAAATTGTCTTAGTAGCCTCAACAATTTCAATGACAAATTGGTAAATTTTAATTAAACTACAATTTCATTTTTACAAGGAGGGATATTGCTCCTATGGACCTGATATATTACAAGATGATTGAATATTTTAGAGAAAGAATTGCTTGGACCCAAATATTCCTGTTTGTTTGACAATACATGAAATATTTGATGGAAAGAAACAAAAAGAAGAACATGTAGGGAGAAGAGTTCTAGCATGCCAATTCATAGAATATTAGAAAGATAGATATTTGCTTCTTGAAGACTCTTCATTTCTATAGAGACTTCTCACTTCTGACCTCTTGATGATTTGAAATTCCTACCTCTCTTTGATGATGCTTCCTTCTTTTAAAAGTTGGCTCCAAATGCTTTCTTGAAGTAGTTAAGGTCTTGGTCGTTTTAGGAACTGCCACATGCTTTTATTCTTGGAATAACCACTTTAATTAATGCCTTGTTTAAATCTCTTTAATTATTTTATATAATTGACATTCATATCTTGAAGTGGGCCCCATTTTGTCTTTAATAAAACTTTTAATAAACTTTTATTTATCAAATTTTTAATTGACTGCCCTTTTTTAAAAGTAGTCTTTGTTTTGATTTTCCGAGTAAAATATTTGTCCTTTCAGCCATGAAGATTACTTTATATTCAATATTCATCATCTCATATTTCCAATGAGTCTTCACTCACCCAAAATGGAGGTTTGGATCTCAAGTTATGGCCTCGGGAAGTTGAGGTTCCAAACAAATTTCTCAGCAAACCATGAAAAAATAATTGAATGATATTTTAATTTTTGAGACAATCATGGCCAAATTCATCTTTTAAAACATTTTCCATCATCTTCCTCATCAAATTAAATTTCCAACGAGGTATAGTTTTCTGAAAACAGAGGTAGGGAGCTCAAGATATCAACTTGGGAAGTCGAAAACTCAACCACCATTGATCAATTTCATGGGTTAATCCTAGCCCTCCATTTAAATTCACCTCCTCCATTTAAAATTTGACTTTTCTTTAAAATGCATATCCCACATGCATTGTGGTAGTTGAAACATTGATGTTTATAATGCAAAGTCCTTCCTTAATGTTCATATGAAGTAAATAAGCTTATGGAAGTCATGCCTTATCTTAGCTCTTAGTGCCTTAGAAAAATATATATCTCGGTAATATTTTGGTTGCCCAATCATTGCCCAGTCATCGCCCAATCAACCTATAGATGTCTGACACATCATGTCCAATCAACACCCCGTCACGATCCATGTGTCGCTTGGAGATGTGCCCCAAAAACTTAGGATAAGAGAAATATTATTAAAATAATATGAGTAGTTCACAGGGTTACCTGAATGCGAAGGTGTAGGTAGGGTGGTAATTAATGGTAAAAATGCTTGTAAAAATGTCTAAGTATAAGACTATAGTTGGAAGAAGGAAAGAGAACAATATATGGAAGCAGTAACTCATAAATTTGACAAAGTGTTGGAAGAGTTACGTAGTAAAAGGTAGTAAAAAGAGTTGTGAAAAATTCTAAGTAGAGGTGCATAATGAGGGTGGTGAAAGTCAAGGGTGTATTGTGAGGGTAAGCCATAAGAAACAAGACTAAGTGTAAGAAGAGTAGTGAGGAAGTAGATTAGAGTGGAAGAGGAAAAAATGAATAAGTATGGAATATGAGTATGAGAGTTGTGGAAAGATTGGTTGTCATTGATGTCAACCCTTGAAGAAGTCAGGAAGCCTCGAAGGTATGGTTATGGAACCCACAGTTGATTGAGGAAAAAGGAAATGAAGGACAATGTAAATATATGTAACTCATTCATAGTTGAATAATACATGTCATTCCATTTCCAATGATATGTGGTACGCCACGTAGTTCCTCACGGTTGAGGAGTTATGGCCTTGTAAAGTTGGAGGACCCTGAAGAATGATCTAGAATCCCCTAGAAGGTCAACAAGAAGTTACAGGTAATTTATTAAGGGTAAAGTGGTTGCAACAAGAATTTAATTAAGGGTAAAGTGGTTGCAACAAGACAGTGTGGGTTATCCCTAAAATAAGGAAAAGGGGCGAAACAATAACAAGCTAGCCCCTAAAGGAAGTCACTTGGAAAGTATAAATAAGACTTCAAGAGGCTCTCATTAACACCTAATTGAGAACATTGAATATCTATGTTGTAAAGTGTTATGGGTAAGTACTATTGAAAAATCTGACACAATGAGTCTGAGGCAAAGAAGTTCAGTGAAGAGAGAAGTTGTAGGAGCTGAAGGGCTAAAGTCGAGTTTATTGTTCTAGGGTTTTCCCGAGTTTATCCGCGATTTGTAGTAAAGGAAGATCATGGACATCCGCAAGTTCCAAACTTAGAAAAGTGTGCAAATATGCAGGGTTCAATGAAGGAAAACATGGAAACACAAAGAATCAAAGTAATATGCGAGTTACAGAGGTAGTAGGGCATGAACATCCGTGCACCATAGTGGGACAAAGTGCGAGCATTCACAAGTTTACATAGCACATGGCATGGATCTATTCAGAAAAGTGAAGTTCAGAAGATCAAATCCTTTAGGTCAACTACGATTTGAGAGGTATGATTTACTGTGTATGTTAAGGTTTATATTCTATAGTAGTCCAACACAAAAATGTCTTAGTAGCTCATGAGTATTTGATTTGAAAGACATTCTTTTGGATCTTGGTATGAGGATTTGAGGCATAAGGGTTTGAGTGGTAACAATTGATGAAGCATAGCAACAGTGACAAGTTATGGTAGTGACAGTGACAAATCAGTAACAGGTTGATTGATTCATTGGTAGTGGCGGGTTGTCTACATTTATATTTCTAGGTGGTTGGACGAGGCAAGGAAAGGGGGTTGTATCCTCCTTTCAGTTGGTGTCAGAGAATCAAGGAGTTGAAGCTTCCTTCAGGTTGGATCCTCCTTCGAGTTGTAGCTAGAAAAATAAGGAAGTTGGTGCTTCCTATGAATGTATTTCTTCTGACATATAAGAAAATCATTATGTCTTTTCTCCCGCATTGGGTTTCCACATAAAATTCTGGTGTATTGTGTATTTGTGATTGCTTATTGTTCATGATTGATTTATACAACTCATGATACATTAAATGCTAATGTTAAGCTGTTGAATACTGCTCATAAATTTAAATAATACGCATTATGATTAAAAGTGGTAATGAAGTGTTCATACTGATTCACCCCCACCTCTCAGTATTCCAACAAGAGTAGAGTGGAAGAGGAAAAATGGTTAAGTATGAGAAAATAAGGGAGTATGAGAGTAATACGAAAAATGGGAAAATGGCTAAGTATGGAATGAGAGTATGATGAGAGGTGAATGAGAGTATGAAGAGAAGTGAAGGGATAAGAGAGGAAAATGGTTGAGTGTGGAGATATAAGGAAATATAAATGACTAATTGAGGAGAGTACTTAGTCAAAAATTCGAAAATGGAGAGGAGAAAGGGCCAAAACACTTAGGAAAATTCTTCTTGCAATTCTTCAAGGTTTTTCTTGCATGTGTATCTCAGGTATACAAACTCAGATTTTGAATCTAGAAATGTGTAACAAAGATGAAACCGAGGGCTACACCAAGAGCTCATGAGGATGCACAAATTCCTCCTTCTGGTTGTTTTTAGTTATTTATTTTATATTCCAAAGAGCGGAAAAATCGAGGTGACCAGATTTTCGATCAACAACTCTCCATGGCGTATTTTTTATGTTATAAGAATCAACCATCATTACATCTATGAAAATGTCTAAACAACCTACTTCATTAATATGAGAGTAATGCAAAAAATGGGAAAATGGCTAAGTATGGAATGAGAGTATGAAGAGAGGTGAATGGGAGTATTACGAGAGGTGAAGGGATAAGAGAGAAAAATGGTTAAGTGTGGAGATAAAAGGTAAGAGAAATGACAAAGTGAGGAGAGTACTTAGTAAAAAAATCGAAAATGGAGAGGAGAAAGGGCCACAACACTTAGGAAATTTCTTCTTGCAATTCTTCAAGGTTTTTCTTCCATGTGTATCTCAAGCATACAAACTCGTATTTTGAATCTGGAAAATGCCTGAAAAAAGATGAAACCGAGGACTACACCAAGAGCTGACGAGGATGCACAAATTCCTCCTTCTGATTGTTTATTTTTATTTTTATATATATTCCAAAGAGAAGGAAAAATCGAGGTGACCATATTTTCGATCACCAATTCTCCACTGCATAATTGTTTGCATTATAAGCATCAACCATCATTACATCTATGAAAATGTCTAAACAACCTACTTCGTTAATATGAGAGTATTACAAAAAATGGGAAAATGGCTAAGTATGGAATGAGAGTATGAAGAGAGGTGAATGAGAGT
>JZKD02S2121042.1:478491-494620 GCA_000966675.3 Picea glauca
AAATATATCCAGGTTTTACGAGAGTAATCATCAATGAATGATACATAATATACATACCCACTAATGGAGGATGATGGCATTGGGCCACACACATCTGAATGGATGAGTTCTATGAATCCTTCTGTCTTGTTGTCCCTCTTCGGAAATGGGTTCTTGATATTCTTCCCTTGTGCACATCCATTGCATATGCCTTTATGGTCACCTTTGAGTTCTGGAAAACCTGTGACCGCTTTGCATATGTATGGTAGCACCTTGCAGTTGATGTGAGCTAATCTTCTATGCCAAAGTTCACATGGATTCTTCAATGGCGTGGGTCATGGCAGCTTCTTAGTGACCCTTTAGCTTATGCGAGCCACCTTCTTCTTTTCCAATGATGATTGCTTCATTTATGGTCTCCCCTTTAGCACATTTCCTTCTGCAACCTTTGCTATAGCTTCCTTATGTGACTCGGACCAAGGTCAACAAAACAAGCAAGAATAATATCCTTCTGATAATATAAAGCAATAGCATGAACAATCATCATAGTAGCTCCTTTACAACTATCACTTATAATTTATCTGAAGGAAAGATTAAAGGTAAGGAATACAATACAAAGTAAGGTCAACACTCTCATAGTGTTGTGACCAAGCATTCTTCCATGGAAACTTGGTACTAACACACGAGGTTTCTCCTAGAGGAGGTGTTAGTTGTATCAGGAAAAGTATTTACCTCTATATGATCACATGCTATCAAGTATAATACTTTACGACGACTGTTATCTCAACTATAGTCATCAGCTTGTCATGTGTACCTTTGAATCTTATTAATATTGATTAATCAAACCTGGAGCCTTGTCCTAAAAAATGAGTGCTTGCTTTTCTTCCAGGTCTCCTTCACTCAAGTGACGAGTGATTTCTTCAACTTGTATGTTGTACTAAGACAATGCGCTATCTTGATATAAGGTTATGTTAGAGGATAAGATCTATGATTAACTTTTAATCCTTCTAATAATTTGATCATTACTTCAACATGCAATACCGATCAAGATAATGTTATGACAAATAGATGCATATCAGAATAATCACACCTAGGTTGCATCATTCTTCTGAATGTGTTGGATCTTGAGATCCTTCTGGATCTATGGAAAGAGATCCCTTCTTCTGCAAATACTCTTTAGGGTTTAACCATTAAACACATGTGAGTACATACCTCTGATGGCATTTGCAGGTAGTGGCTCCATCTGGTAGCAACAATAATCATTACCAACTCTTAATAAAACTTCAAGGGTGATTACAACTAGTTCTACGGCTACAACTGCAACTGATACTGCAACTGCAACTGGTTCTGAGACTGCAACTGCAACTTAGAGTTTTATGAGGAAACCCTAATTTTTCAAACTTCAAATTTTTAAATTCTGATCCGAGGAATAGATGTGTTGAGCTGAGGTGAGTATGCTAGTGTAGTCATAATTTTGAAAATCCAACTTATACCCCCTCAAACTTGATCTGTGGATTTATGAACTGGTGCTTCTGGTTTTCTGGTACTTCTGGTACTTTGGTTTTCTAGTTTTTTGGTACTTTTTGAAACTAGGGTTTCACTTTTCAGGAGATCTAGCCACTGAAAAGGTGCGTTTATAGTGCCAAGTTGATCCTTAGGGGAAGGCACACTTTTCTAGATGGTTTTGGGGCTAAAAAGATTCACCATAAAAAATCCCTGATTTGCATGTACGGTAACAATGACGTTTTTCACTTGTGAAAGATGTTTCCCTCAGCTTGGCTCTGATACCATGTTAATGTTTAAGCCATTATTATAGATATTTTCATTTCATTAGACAACAATAGCATAATCCAAGATCACTGAGAAATACACAATCACAAGAGACACAACATTTATCCTGGGAAACCCACTAGGGGAAGAAAACCCAACAAAACTTCCTTAATATAGATAACCAATACAATGCCAAGAGATCTCTTATGCTAATATAAACATTCCTCTCCCAGATATGCGCCACTCTCTCTCTCCTTCTTCTTTAGCAGCAGATCTAAACTTGTCTCTCAAAATGAGCAAGTGAGTTGTATCTAAGTGAGGCGTTGGCCTCCTTTATTTATACAAGTCTGGCACGTGTGAAATGTCTCTTCACTAGTAGGGCCGACTTCTCAAACTGGGTGGGTAAACCCACCTTTATTATATTTCTGGGTCTCTTTAATATCTACTGGGGTTGACTTCTTATTCTTCCTATTACAATTGTCTTTTGACCAATCCGCAAAAGGGGATTTGGTCCTATTACAATAACCGACACGATCAATCCACAATGGGGATTGATCCTATGAATAATATATCAATAATAATAAGAATACTCTTTGCAGTTACATTATTTCAACATCAAGAACCTCTTGGACTCCCCCAAGAAGCTCACATAACTAATCCCCTCCCTTAGAAAAAGGGGTAAATAGAATAGGAAATAACATTTATCCCCTAAATCCCCCTCTCTTGTGGAATAATATCCCTCTATAACTCTAGTCCTTATCCATCTAGCAGCTAGCGATGTGTTTATTATTAATAATGATCAAAACATTACATTTCTTGGGCACATTGGCCTTTTAATAATTGTTTGGGTGCTCTAGCCTCTTAGCATTGTAACAATACATTATTTAAAATGGGGGTTCAAAACCCAGGGTGTTACACCCCTAAAATGAACTTGAGAGCATCATTGGTTGATTAGGTAGGGTATAAACTTTGGAAATGGTAGAATGAGTGGATGGGAATATAAAAAGGGAAGATAAATGTTGGGAATAATATCAAATTATCCATAACAAGTTTGATCCAATATATGACTGAAAAAAAATTGATTTGACTAAATTATTGAGATAAGTGGTAGGTATTCCTATGTTAAGAGTAAATAGCAATACACTAGATAGATTAACAAGGTCGAAGTGTCCATTATGTAGTAGGCTAAAATAATCATTGTTGATTAGGCTCGAGTAATCATTCTTCAACAAATTGGAAGTGTTTTGTTTTCGAGTGGACAATGTCTAAGGCCTTGTACAACATCATTAATAGTGAGGAATCTTCAACATTCTATAGAGATCTCAGAGATTAAGACCGAATCAATAGTATTATGAATATGACAATATCATGAAACAACTAGGATTTTGCAGCAAATACAAGCATTGAAATCTATAACATGATAAATATGACAATATCATGTAACATCTAGGATTCTACAACAATGTTTGGAACTCATTTTTTTCTTTTTCTTAATAGAAGACCCCCCAAAACTTTGATTTTAATTTTATATTGTTCTTAGGCACCCCAAAGAAGTTTTCACCTAGGAATATATTTATTTATTTATTTTTATTATAGAGGGGTACCTGCCAACAAGTTGGCTCTCAAGAACTCCACTATATTATAATTCCCATGGGGTTTTCATTACAAAAATATTGTTTTTTTATTTTATTTTATTTCCTGAGATGGTCTTTGTTTCTCTTGTATTGAAGGCAAGGGTGCCCTCAACATTCAACCATATTGGGATTCATTATAGTTTTTGTATAGTTCTATTGATTGCATCTATGCTTGAAATATTTCATGAATTGTGGCTACTTATTCAAGCCACAATGAAGAAATTCCTAAAATTTCAAAACCCTTGGTCTTCCATGTCAATAAAAAAAGGACAACTGCATTGTCTTCATAGATGTAAACATTTTATTCCATTGAATATTCTATATGAGTTGAGTAAGAAAATCCATGGTTATCATTAAGATCAAAGTAGCATGCCATTTTTCTACAGTATAAGAGAACATTAGGTCTTCTTGAAGATTACTTATGCATCAATGTCCTCATCATAAGGTTGATGAATACTATTGTTGAATAAAAAAAATGAACACTTTAATTTTGTAGCATTGTATACCCTTGCTTCTGTATCACTATTTCTTCATTTAATTCCTAGAATCAACTCTAGATTTTCCATGTACTTTTTTCATTTGTGACTTTATGGAAAAAAATATATTTTTGGTCTAGTAGCTTGACTAATTCCACAACAAGCAAGTAGGAATTTGAACCACAAACATTGTTCTTTTAAGGACTCGACAAAATATAGTTTTGCAATTTTTGGATTTGTGGGTGACTTTCTCTTTTCATAGAAATTTATAAAACTCTTTAGAAACCACTCCTTCGTAGTCAAGTTGACCTTATTGATTCTTTGATGAATTTTAAAAAAATAGCATTTGATCTGCAATATATGGTGAGAAGAGATATTTTAGGACTTTATTCTTCCAATATACATCAAAAAATGATTGCAAAAATGCATACAAAATATATATAAAAGTAAGTCATTCAATAGTTTTCATTTTTAACATGTTGAGGAGTGGTACCTAGCCTAGGCTACCTAGTAGTGTTTTGATGATAAAAAATTTTTATGGTGTTGGCATAGGGGAAGACCTAGGGTTCAAATCTAACAATGCACCAACAAACCCTAAATACTATCCCTTTCGGCAACACCTGTGAATCAAATGCAGTCTCACCCAAAGTAGCAATAGGGGGTTGCAGGACACAGGTGTCTACAACCAAAGGAAATGCAAAGTGGATCCAGGGAAACAATACACATCAATCTAGTTATTATTTATCTCTTTTAAGCCTACTTCACAAGTTATATCTCCGATCTAACACAATAATGAAACAACAGTATATAAGATGGAAAATAACACAACATCAATCACAAAGAACAACAAGATATACGTGGTTCACCCTCTCCATAGGGATACATATATAGAACTAAGTTTCTTGATATAATTGGATGAAAACATACATTTCTATCTTGGCACTTATCTTTCATATCTCTCCCTCTTTCTCTTCCTCTCTCCCCTCCCTGCGCACCCAGTTGCAGGGTTGATCTTTGCACCCAACTAAAGATCTTACAACATAGACTCAATAATGTTCTCTACAACAATAACCAACAATGAACAAAAACAACCATAGTATCAACGAACCAACCTATAACGAAACCTCCCAGGTCTTCTAGACCTTTATTTATACATTACATAGCAAAGTCTAGGTTTCAAAACCCTAGATCCAAAACCCTATGAGTCAAAACCCTAGGTTAACTTGACCCGTGCTTTAAGGGATTCGCAACCTGTCTTTCCTTATTTTCCGTGAGGTGCTCCAAAGCACTCATTGATGCATTTTCCCACTTGTTGAGTTGTCCATGATCCCTTTTCTTTGTTGCTTTGTCTTCCTCGATATTCTCTTCCAACGGATAGCTTTTCCTTTACTTCACTCCTTCTTTTCTGCTTCTTTACCCACTTCGACCCCTCCTTGGTTTATTTGCCTTCCGCGCAGTTCATAATTTTCCTTTCTTCCTTAATATTTTCTTCCTTACATAACCAAGGGCCAACAAGCCCCCAACACTCATATGTGACTTTTCCTAAGTCACTGCAAGATTGAACCTTTTGTTTTACTTCGACTGCAGACTGTGTGAAGAAGCCTGTGCTTTCCACTCTATCACTCCCTATTGTGTGCAGAAACTGTCTTTTCTGTGTCTGGTACCCAGTTTCAACTGCACTTGGTACCTAGACCCTTCTTCCTTTTCTTTTAATGAGAGATACGAGGTAGCTGGTTGTCATAATACAATTTCAACCGGCTCCCATTTACCAAACCTTCTTTCCATTTTCCATTAAGGGTCTTCAAGTGTGCAACTCCTCCTTCTGTAACATAGGAAACCTCAAATGGCCCTAACCAATGTGTCCTGAACTTCCCTGGATGCTTCATGAACTTGATGTCATATAACAATACAAAATATCCTTGCTTGAATTCCTTCTTCTTGATATGTCTGTCATGGTAAGCCTTTTCCCTTTCTTTCTATACCTGTTGATGAAATCCTGCAATGAACCTATCTTCCTCTAGTTCCAGTAACTGTGCAAGCCTATCTTGAACAATGCCTGTGTCATCCATACCTATAAATGTTGCAATTCTTAAAATAGGAACCAAGTATTCCATATGTACCACTGCTTCCAAGCCATATACCAACTTAAATTGGGTTTGCGTTGTTAACTTCTTGCGAGTATTTTGATAATCCCACAATACTGTTGGAATTCTTAAATCCCAATCATCTTTGTTGGCACTACAAATCTTATTCAATGTTATCTCCAAGATCTTATTGAAGGCTTCAAATGTACCATTCGCCTGGGGGTGGTATGGAGTACTCTTCTGATGGTGAACTTCAAATTCTTGAGTCAAGGCTTCAATAGTTTTGTTAATGAAGTGTGTGCCTTTATCACTCATGAGGATCTTCGAGCATCCAAATATGGTTATAATATCCTTAAATATGAACTATGTAGTTGTATCTGCACTACATTCCTTAACTTCTCTTGCTTCTGCCCATCTGGTCAAATACTCTGTCGCAATGATAATATATCGAGCTCCTGTGTGCCTTCCTAGTGGGTTAATAGGTCCCACAAATTCAATGGCCCATTTCTCGAATACTTGTAGTGTTAATTGTGGTGCCAAAGGCATCTCATCCCTTCTAGAAGGATTTCCTACACTTTGACATACATTGAAGGCTCTATAGTATTCCTTAGCATCCTTGTGTAAAGTAGGCCACCAGAGGCTAGCTCTGAGAATCTTTTGCGTTGTTTCTTTCCCTGCATAATGTCCTCTTGCAATGCCTTCATGTGATTCTGCAAGAATCAATGGTCTTTCAGCCTCCATAACACATCTCCTCAAGATCTCATCGGGTCCCATCTTATACAACTGTCTAGCTATGAGTTGAAACTCGGATGTGTGGACTACCAACTGTTTCTTCCAAATGACCGTGTACTCGCGAGGTGCCATTCATGTGGTCAGTAACTGAACTATCTCGGTGAAGTGATCATCGAATTATCTGATGGAAAACAACTATGCATATGGAAGTGTGTCCTCCAAACTAGTAGGTTCCTCTCCATGTTCTAACCTGGATAAGTGATCAGGTCCTGTATTCATTCTCCCTAGCTTGACCACAATTTCAAAATCATACTACTGGAATAGTAGTATCCATTTTCATATTCTTCCCCCCAACACTGGCGTGTTCACTAAGTATTTCAATGCAGAGTGATCAGTGAACATCTTAAAATATCCTCCTAGCAAAGTGTCTGGACTTTTGCAGTGCATATACCATAGTCAAGCCTTCTCTTTCAGTCATAGTATAGTTCCTTTCATCTGTAGAAAGCTTCATGCTAGTGAAGGCTATAGGGTGTTCAATGTCTCTTGCACACAGTTGTGCTAAAACTTCTCCTAATGCAATGGAAGAAGAATTGACATGGACATTGAACTCCTTACTCCAATCTGGAAAAACCAAGATTGACACAGTAACCATTTTCTGTTTTAGTGTGTCGAAGCTTTGTTGGCATTCTTTTGTCCATTGGAACTTTCTATCTTTCTTTAATATCTTCTCCATAGGTGATGTTATCTGTGCATACCCCTTAATAAACTTCCTATAGTATCCATTGTGTCCTAATGCAGTGCACAATTTTCTGACCAAAGTAGGGGGAGGTAGATCAACAAGAACTTGTGTAGAAAGTCCTTAAATGCTTCGACCACCACCCTGGAAAAGATGGTTGGTGCATTCTTCAAGACAAAGGGCATCATTGTGTACTTGAAAGAATCCCATTCTATTGCAAATGTGTTCTTATGTCGATCTTCCTTAGCAATCCTGATCTAATGATATCCTGAAAATCCATCTGTGAATGAGTAGACCTCATGTCCTCCTACATTATCTAGAACTTCATTGGTAAAGGGTGTAGGGAATGGATCATGTAGACATGCATCGTTCAACTTTCTTAGATCTACACAAATTTTGATTTCTCATGTCTTCTTATCTTGGACCACCGTAGGGATAATCCATTCGGATTCTTCAACATGTTCTATGATTCCTGCTTCCAGCATTATGTCTAATTCAATCCTAACTTTCTTCTTATATTTGGGATTTGGTCTGTAAGGTCTCTGCTTGATAGGTCTTGCATCTGGTCTCAAGGGGATCTTCATTTCTCCCATGGGCCCTTTAATTCCCTTCATGTCTGTGAACTTGGTTGGAAACAATTCTTGATATTCATGCAATAGTTATGTGATCTTGCTAATAGTACCATCATCCCAATAGTCTCCCACATTTGCTAATTCAGGTGTTTCCTCTGTTCCAATATTAACTTTCTTAATTTTAATGGGTTGTTCAATAAGAGGTAGTTCAATACCTGGTCCTTCTATGTCTTTGTGACCTTCAGTTTCTACAATGTTTACATCTCTAGGGTCATCATCCTCATCAACATTAATATTGTAGCAATCATGTAACTGTTGAAGGGGCACAGCCCATTCATCTTCTTCTTGCTCAAAAGGGAGGTTAGGTGCCTCCTCAAAGACCTTTTGTCTTACAATTTGTAAATCCTGATCTACTGTAGGTTACTGCCTCTCAAATAAAAATGTAGCTATAAAATTATGAGTCATTCCATACCAGTCTGTAGTGATGAGGTGCAATTCTTCTTGAAGATAGAAGTTTATAGGCGTGGTATCCAATGTTTTAATGAACTTATGCACCTACTGTTCTTTAGGAGTGTTTCTCCAAGCCTCCTCACAACTTCGCATGTGGTCCTTTGGACAACTCTGGCTTGTGTATCGAACTTCGCATCCTTTTTCTTGGTCTGAGAAGTGCACTGTCAATAAGGTGTGACACTGTGTCCACTCCGCGATGTTCCTCTTATGTGCTCCTCACCATCTAGCTGGTGTGGATTTCAATGCCTCATCCAGTGCCAACATCCTCTATTGTACTAGTACCATTTTCTGAAATTCAACTAGAAATGTCTCTAAATGATTTAAACCATCAAATGTTGGAAGATTACTTACTTTTGTGCCAATCCAGTGAATTACTCTGGTCAATCTGGCACATCTCCTTGTGGAGACTTCATACATTATGTTCTACCAATTTTCTAATGCCTCTTTTGAATTTGATGAACATGCACTTTCACTTCGCCAGTTGAGATTTCCATCTATTGTAGGATTAATGTAATCATGTTGTCAGCTTGTCAGCTTGTAGATGTTCTCTAGCTCATACGCGTGGTCTTCTTCCCTGATAGGTTCTGTGTATTTGCGACCTTCATCCAGATCCAATGGTATGATGAATTTAAGGCCATTACCCTCAATTGTCATTATTCTATTCTTTAGGTCAACAACCGTCGAATTGTTGAAATCCCAATCAATTCCTAATAACGCAGGATAGGGACATATATCATCAAAAATTTCAATCACTTTGAAATCTGCAAATGTCCTTATCCCGTCAATGTCTATAGGGACATGCTCTAGTCTTCCAAAGGGGCTCACCGCCTGCTGATTAACCATTCTGAGCCTGATAGGAGAATAAATCAATCTAGGTTTTCCCATCAGTGCCCAAGTCTTCTTCATCATAACATTGACTTATGATCCTAATTCGAGGACCACATAGTCCACATCATAGTCTCCAATCTAAGCACTAAGGTGTCATTCCTTGTTTTTCCTTCTCTTTCTGAATACTTGATGTACTGCTTTATTCAACAAAAGATCTACCCTTCCTATCTCATACTGTCTTATCAAGTATTGTAGCTCTTGTACATCTCTTTCATCCTTAATCAAATTAATGAAAGTAAATAAGAATTCCATAAGCTTGCTTGCCTCTTTTCCTTTCCTAACAGATTGATCAAATGCCAAAGGCATTCCACATTCCCTTACTTCTGGTTGTGCCTTAGATGAAGAAGCTTTTCCTTCTTCAAATTCTTTCCTTGCTTCCTCAAAAGTATGCCTCTCTCTCCTTGGGTCAAACAATTGTTCCTTCTCTGTAGCTCTTACGATCCCTAATCTTTCTGTAGTCTTTCTTGGAGTCACTTTGTCTTCTCCTATAGCAGCACCTCCTCTAGTAATAACATCGACTCCAGGGTCTTCACCGCGAGGTTTTGCTGATATCAATTAGACTTGTTGGTTTCCTCCTTGTCTCTCCTGGAGTTTGGCTAACAACTTTGGACAATCTTCAATGACATGGTCAAACGAGTTACAATAGTTACAAGTGGTACAAGGGTTCTGACAATCCCTTGTCAAGTGTCATGGCTATTCACAGTTGTAAGAAATAATTTGACCTCTACCTCGACCCATGCCTCCACCTCGTCCTCTTCCTCTGAATCCACCACGATGATTGAAGTTTCCTCTTCTTGGGGAGTTGAACTGCACATTATTTCCTTCTTATTGTGTTTCTCCTTGAATTATATATGTGTCCCTTGATCTTTCATGCAAGATATCATAATCCCTTCAATCCTTCTCATCATGCCCCACAGATTTATAGAATGTGTAGTAAAGATTGGTAGGTGTCTGGACATATTTTTGCATATAATAAAATTCACCAGGGTGATGTCTAGTTCTACATACCTCGCACCAGGGTATAGTAGCCTGCTTCAAAGAACTAGGTGCTCCAGAGGCCAAGTATTCATGAAATAGGGGATAGTGATCCTTGTCATGGCCCTCTGATTTACATCTAATACACCAAATATCTTCTCTTTTCTCTTTTCCTTTGTCTTTCTTCATATATTTGACCTGTAAAGATAAAATAGTTAACTGATTCAAGATTTGGCTCATACTTGGGCTAGCTTCTCCTACAGGGGTTGCTTCTAGTTTCATGGAAATCTCCAATGCTTCAGACTGCAAGGAAACTTTATGTTGCATCAGAGGAACTCTGGTATGTGGCAAGAGAGAAACGATGAACCATTCTTTATTCTGTTCATCCGAGATCTAAAAAATTAAATGACCTGTCAGAGTCCTAAACCTATGATCAAACTCCCAAACAGGTTTAGTGACCTTCTGCTTGATCTCTTTCAACTCTGTAATGCATTGTGACTCTGACTTAGGTTTCTTGAATTATTCACTCAATGCAGTATTGATAGCATTCAACAGTTTAGGCTGTCCAGGTCCTGAAACAAACTTCATATACCATTTCGGAGCGTGATCCCTCAAGTTAGTACTAAATTGAGTTCTCTTAATAGCTTCACCAGTGACTTGCTTGATGCTCCATACAGCTTCTCATAAGAACCAGTGTTGATCAGGATCTTCATATCCATCTCCTCTAAAGATAGGTAGCCTCATTTCATCTTCCATAGATATTCCTTGGTTTATTGACTGAGTATGTACTAAATTGCTTGTAACAGTACTCTGACTGCTCTAACTACTCTGGTTACTCTAGTTACTTAATTCTTCTAAACCAACAAGAGGAGTAATAGTACTTACTTCGACAGTAGGCACAGTGCCTAAAGTTTCTGGCTCCCCTCGACGAAGT
Source organism: Picea glauca (assembly GCA_000966675.3). Lineage (NCBI taxonomy): Eukaryota > Viridiplantae > Streptophyta > Pinopsida > Pinales > Pinaceae > Picea > Picea glauca. Next base: position 489,779 of record JZKD02S2121042.1, read on the forward strand.
TATTCGATCTATACTTCCTTTGTTCTTGCAGATTATGAATGCTCTTCATCTGTTAGATCTGCTTCTTCTCCACTGTAGAATCCCTCGTCTCCATAATTCTTCTTAAATAGGTTCGCAAGAGGAACCTCTCTTAATGGTCTCCCACTGCGCATGTGTCCAGACTTTGTGTCACTTTCACTGTCTAAATTCTTGAACATTAGCTTCATTGTATCTTTAGTATACTCTTCTCATGCAATAGCATCTTAATCCTCAGCTTCAATAAGTGTAGGAACTTTCCTCTAGGTCCCTTAAAGAAATACCTCTATGCTTGACTATACGATTCAATTATGTCAATGGAAAACTCATTAATGTACCCTCTAATAGTGCTATCAAACCAGAGATCCACTTCTGTAGACACAACATTATCAACTCTCTTGACCTTCTTGATCAACATCACTATCCAAACCACAGGTGGTCTAGATTTGATCTCAAACTGGGTATCTGCTAATCTAGCTAACCACTTGTATAACTCTCTATGAATTCCTCCAAAGAAAATCTCGTGTCTATCGATGAAGATGTACCTTCCCAGCCAGTCTTATGTACTAATGCTGGGGTTCTTGTTCTGGGCTTCAGCGAAGTCCTTCTCTTGTTCTTCTGTCCACTTCTAAATTTCTGTCTTCGATGGAAACCACCTTGACATTCCCTCAAAAAGATCTTGGTCCCGACAATGGAACCATTTGTCGGCACAGCGGAAGACCCAGGGTTAAACTCTAACAACACACCAACAAACCCTAACTATTAGCCCTTTCAGAAACACCTTCGAAGAAGATGAAGTCTCACTCGAAGTAGCAATAGGGGGTTGTAGGACACAGGTGTTTACAACTAGAGGAAATGTAAAATGGATCCAGGGCAACACCACACATTAATCTAGTTATTCTTTATCTCTCTTAAGCCTACTCCACAAGTTATATCTCTGATCTAACACAATAATGCAATAAAATTATATCAGATGGAAAATAACACAACATCAATCACATAGAACAACAAGATATACGTGGTTCACCCTCTCCCTAGGGCTATGCCCACAAAAATTTGTTTCTTGATATAATTGGATGAAAGCATACAGTTCTATTTGCACACTTATCTTGCATATCTCTCCCTCTTTCTCTTCCTCTCTCCCCTCCCTGCACACCCAGCTGCAGGGTTGATATTCGTACCCAACTGAAGATCTTACAACACAATCTCAATACTGTTCTCTACAACAATAATAAAAAATGAACAACAACAACCATAGTATCAATGAACCAACCTAGAATGAACCTTCCCAGGTGTTCTAGACCTTTATTTATACATTACATATCAAATTCTAGGTGTCAATACCCTAGATCCAAAACCCTAGGTCAACTTGATCTGTGCTTTAAGGGCTTCGCCAACTTGTCTTTCCTTATTTTCCATGAGGTTCTCCAAAGCACTCGTTGATGTATTTTCTCGCTTGTTGAGTTGTCCACAATCCCTTTTATTTGTTGTTTTTTCTTCCTCGATATTCTCTTCCAATAGATACCTTTTCCTTTACTTCGCTCCTTCTTTTCTTCTTCTTTACCCACTTCGACCCCTCCTCGGTTTATTTTCCTTCCGTGCAGTTCATACTTCACCTTTCTTCCTTAATATTTGCTTCCTTACATAACCAAGGTCCAACATATGCCATTGGATTGGAGTGATTCAAAAGATAGATTGAAGTATAATTATAGTGTTATATCCATTCCCTGGATTGGGTGACATATGGATGGGATATTGAGGCTGACATCAAGGCTGAGGGTTCCATGAAAACTTTCATATCCATGCCTACAAACATGTGTCCTTGGTCTGCCTATTCCCCCTATACCTCCCCATGAGTTCTTGATCATGTTGTGAGTAGTCTAGCTCTAGAGGAGTTGAAATTGGTGGTGGATAGGTATTGTGATGATGATAGAAGATTTATAAACCACTAAATTTCCATTCATGGAAAAGTTCCTAACTCAATTTTTCATCCTGGAAACTCCTTTACATCTGCTACCAAAGAGGTGAATATGGCTCTAATCATTCTTCCTATCATTGATAATGGTTTCAGTATGGTCCTCAACATTGATTGGTTTGTGATCCTTTACTACTCTCTCATGGATTCTTGACCTCCCGACACAAAGTCTGACCCTACTCCCAAAAATCGGGCCGCTCTTGCTGTTGGAGAGGCAACCACTCATTATAGTGACTCTGTCTCGACCTCTACTCAGGATTTTGTGCATTTAGTAGAGGAAGAGGTTAACATTATTAGGGATTATCAAGAATATGATGGCATTGACTGGCAGGTGGAGGATCTAGTTTCATACTTGGGCATCAACATAAACTGTGACACAAAATTATTTCGTACCGTGGAACTATATTGGCACACCAATACCATGGTAGCCCAGGAAATTCTACCCAAAGAGAAAAATTACAGGTAGTTTGGTCAGTGTCTTGAAACCTTGGAATGACAAAATAAGTTGCTACTTTCGCTCATCTCTTGGTTGGTTAAGAAGCATGGTGGTTTTATCTAGCTAACTCGTGATGGTTCCTTGAAAACTAAACCTCTCCAAACTCATTTAAGGGTTGATGTGGTTGTTGGGTCTTCCAAGTGTCCCTCCTAGGTTCCCCCTCTTAATGTTTGAGAGCTTCCCTCTCTCTTTTTTGTTTACAATATCCATAGTATATTTTCAGGCTACTATTTTGGTTTTCTAGACAATCTACTTAACCTACAGTTTTATCTTGATTTTCTACAGTATAATTTTCAAATGTGGCATGGTTTCTCTCTAGTCATGCCAACATATTCTATATCTCCTAGACTTTGTGATGGACGGTGATATGTCTTAATATCGCCTAACACTATGCATATTGTTTATATTTTAATAAAATTTAGTCTTACTTACAAACACAAAAAAACAGTGTTATCTCCAGTAGAAACAAGTTTTTAAAGTGCATTGAATTTCTATGTCAAATATGCTAAGAAACAACCTGCATTATAGAGCTAATTAAGATTTTCAACATGGACCAACACTTATGTTTTTAGGTGCATCTGTTTCATCCAATTTTGAATTGATGTAATTCTAGTGGAAGTTGGAAGTATATTTGTAGAACTAACCCCCCTAGAAACTTGTTTTAAAAATAATTTGAGTTAGTGTGTCAAATATGTTGATGAATAGTCTAGATGATAGAGTTGTTCCAATTTTTAGCTTGGACCAATAGTTATGTTTCTAGGTATAAATTTTTCATCTGATGTTGGAATGACATGAATCTAGTGGGAGACATAAACATATTGATATAAATATCTTCACTAGAAACAAGTTTTAAACATGTATTCAATTGGTAAGTCAATTATACTAATAAATAGTGAGGATGTAGAGTTTTAACAGTGTAGATTTTGGGACTAGTAGTCACTATTTTGGGAATAACGTTTTTGTACAATTTCAAAATGAAGTGATTTAGATTGGCACATATATTATAATATAAGAAAAAAATTCCCTCAAAATAGGTTTTGAAAATGTATGTGTTTGACCCCTCAAAATGCAAATGTATCAATCGTGTTTTTAGAAATTCCATCAACTCTAAATGTTGTAGAAAGATTTGGGCTTAGTTTTCTATGGAAGTGTAGAGGATGTGGCTTATAGCAAAGCTAGGGAATGTCAATATGACGCAAAATTCTTTTTTGAAGGAATTATTTATAAAGTTCATAACCCTTCCACAATGGGGTTTATCTAACGATGATTTATGAATGCAACATAATATAACCTAAAAAATGACATAATAGAAATGCAATTCCTAACCCTATGTAAAGAATTTTTATATTCTTCTAATACTACTTTTTAAGATCATTTTAGCATAATATTCCATAGCTCCCATAGAGAATTCAAATCCAAGGCAGGTCATTATTTTTAGGCTAACTGTGTAAGATGTGATTTTGTATTATGTTAGATTTGTCACACATTGCAGAACTCACTTATTGGTACCATGTCACTCATTATTGGAATTGGTGTAGGCTCATCAAGGAGTAGTAATTCTAAGGAGTTTGCAAGAGGGATTATTGGTCCTTATTTTACCAAGAAGCGGGGGGGGGGGAGAATACTTCTTGTTGATATTGTGGCTAGCCATGTTCACGGTTCATTTTATTACCCCATAAGTAATTGAAATATTGATGGTTTTCAAGGGCTTACCTTGAGGTTATTGATGTTACTATAATGTCCTCCTATAGATGATAAAACATACTTATTCCTCATTATCCTCACCTTCCATAATGTTGGTCAGTGGCCTTTATCATGATACTTCCAATATCAATGCAACCAACAACACTTTGAACATCAATACATTGATTTATTATGCATCAATATTTCAACCAAAAAATATTTTAAGGACAAAGAGACAAATTGTGTTTTTATACAGGGTATTGAATAAAGGCATGCAATGTAGTGGAGAGAATATATGATTAGGGTAATGGAGATAGTTTTCCAGCAACAAAGGGTTTTTATGGCATACTTTATAGTTGTGACATATAGGATAAAACATGACAACACACATGATGAAATTCAACAACTATGGAAGCAACACATAAATCTTCATCAAACTAGTATTTAACAACATAAGGTAACAACAAGGGATTCTACAACAACTAAATGCAAAACCATTCTATAGCAATGTGTATGGATGTTCATATTACATATATGTGCATTTAATGCATTATAGGTCTTGGATTATAAGGTCAATATTTGATTCATAGTGGGAAAAGTAAAATCCATGCAATATTAGAAAACCCTAAAATATTTGTTTTTATTTTGTCATTTAAAAACAAAGCAATGGCTA
>JZKD02S2121043.1:8891-34375 GCA_000966675.3 Picea glauca
ATTGTTCTGAGTATAAATAGATAGTTTTAATATTTTGTTAAGGTGGTCAACTGGTTGAGCAGAGGTCCCTATTTTGTAATGTTTTGATGCCAGAACTGTTCTTTGGTTATGTATCGGATTTGAGACTTTCAGATTAATAGAAGTCGGCCTCTTTTCATCTCTTTGTAAAAATTGTGCTAAAACACTCGGGCATGGAGGATCCAGTCGAGGGTTGTTATGTTGTTGTAATGTAGGTTTGATTGCAGCAGTATCGTGACTAGTTTTAGTCAGCTTCCTTGTGATCTTTTCCCCTCTTACATTGAATGGCTTGGGCATGGAGGATCCAGTCGAGTTGTTGTAGCTGCATGGTAATGTAGGTTTGATCATTGTGTTGTTGTGACTGTGTTGTTTGGACATATATCAGTGTCTGAAGCTTGAGCTTAAGAGTGATCTTGAGTCTGAGTTTTTCTTCTCCAAGCTGCTTGAAAACCTGATGCTCATAGCAGTCTTGTTCACATTTTTCACTAAGTCTTCCCTCTGCTCACACTTAAACTCAATTCACTTACTGAAGTTAGTTGTGGCCCTCACTTCCCTATGCATTTCTTGTTCGGTTCTATGTTGAACATCATTCATATATTGAGTTTTGTCCATTGACCTCCACTCATATAAAACCAACATCCACCAAAAACTCTAATGGGTACTGGGCTTATCCTCCCGCAATCTAAGGGTGACTTTCAGTGCTAACATTAAGCATACATGAAAATTGAACACAAGTATTTTTGGTCAACATGACCCTGGATAAAACCCCCTCGGGGAAAACCAATTTAGAATGAAAGTGTATATATGCGATGTCTCAAGCATGGAATACAACAAGTAAACAAATACAATGGAACCTGTACAAGTAGCAAACTCCTCTCAAGCTTGGTTAGAAGGTTCCATGAAGAATGTGCCCAAGCAAGTGTGCCCTCTCTTCCTTGTTGCCTATTCCACTGAAATGATGTGCCCTTGATCCTCTCTTGGCCAATGGAGAAACCCTTGCATACAAACAAGCTCTTGTATGCTGCCTCAACAATGAACCACTCAGATCTGCAATAGCTCAAGTGACACTAGTGCTTGCTAAGCTTGCGCCCTCTTCCAAGAGTGCGCCCTCCACCAAGCAAGAACTCACACCACAAAAGAATGAGACCCTAAGCCTGCTTGCACCCTCCATGAATGATGGCCCAAGCTTCCCTCATCCAATGCTTCCATTCTCCTCTCAATGCTCCTCTCCAAACTCTCCAAGTGAACGAAAGAGTGAATAAGCCTCCAAATGCCCTATGCGCCCCTCTTGAACCATCCATAAGGAAACCTAGACTCCTAGAGATCAATGGCCTAGATCACTCCTAGCCATCTTTAATCAATGGGTGAGATCATCTCAAAAGAATCTCACTTAGAAACCCACTTTGGGTTAAGTTTCCTAAGTTCACTTTATGTCCCTCAATTCACCGACAAAGTGAATTAATTGTCACTTTTGCCTTAAGTGACAAATTCCACCTTTTTGACTTGGGATAAAGTNCAACAAGTAAACAAATACAATGGAACCTGTACAAGTAGCAAGCTCCTCTCAAGCTTGGCTAGAAGGTTCCATGAAGAATGTGCCCAAGCAAGTGTGCCCTCTCTTCCTTGTTGCCTATTCCACTGAACTGATGTGCCCTTGATCCTCTCTTGGCCAATGGAGAAACCCTTGCATACAAACAAGCTCTTGTATGCTGCCTCAACAATGAACCACTCAAATCTGCAATAGCTCAAGTGACACCAGTGCCTGCTAAGCTTGCGCCCTCTTCCAAGAGTGCGCCCTCCACCAAGCAAGAACTCACACCACAAAAGAATGAGACCCTAAGCCTCCTTGCACCCTCCATGAATGATAGCCCAAGCTTCCCTCATCCAATGCTTCCATTCTCCTCTCAATGCTCCTCTCCAAACTCTCCAAGTGAACGAAAGAGTGAATGAGCCTCCAAATGCCCTATGCGCCCCTCTTGAACCATCCATAAGGAAACCTAGACTCCTAGAGATCAATGGCCTAGATCACTCCTAGCCATCTTTAATCAATGGGTGAGATCATCTCAAAAGAATCTCACTTAGAAACCCACTTTGGGTTAAGTTTCCTAAGTTCACTTTATGTCCCTCAATTCACCGACAAAGTGAATTAATTGTCACTTTTGCCTTAAGTGACAAATTCCACCTTTTTGACTTGGGATAAAGTCAATGTGGAATTAGACATAAAGTACAAGATATATAGGTACAAATATTTCCCTCTTGTGGTTAGAGACCCACAACCACAAGGGGACCACTTCCCAAGGTACACCAAAACTCAACAGTTTCCACACCCAATCATGCTTTGGAGGCTCACACGTGCCATTAGAAGAGGGATTTTGCACATTTTCTCATGGATTGACCTCCTTGGAGAAGGAAAAGGGGGAAGGTTGGAGCTCTTTCTAACATACGTTGGACTCATCTAGATGGAGATTTGTACATGTGGCATGGCCACTCTTATTCTATTATTTCTTTGACTTGTCCATAAAGTTAACTAGATAAATATTACTTGTTTATGCACTCCTAGAATAGATCTAGGGTTTTAGGCATGAATATTATTATTTTATTGGAGGCGATTTTGAGCTCTTCATTTATATAAGATGAGCTCCTCCTATTGTAATCGTTGTTGAAGAATTGAGAATTAGAGCTCTTGTTCCATTTCTCTTGTGTATTTCATTAAAACTATTGGACGGTTTGGTAGTGCGCCCCTGAGGATGAGGATGCTTTCTACATCCAAATGTTGTTTATGCTAGTGGTTTCTTCATCATTGATGGTTATGAGGGGCATAATCCTAGTAACACTATTCCTATTTGTTGGTATATTTCATGGAAATGGTTCACATTAATGTATCTTTCTCTATGATTGGTAGTACACACATATGAACATTTCTAGAGTAAACCTAGGCCTCGTAGTCTTTGAGTTTGTCATCATTAGCAAAATCTTTTAATAGATATTTTTTATATTATAACAGCAAGGAGAAGATCAATAAAGCTTGTAATTTGCAGCCTTGTCCGTCTTCAAGTTTCCCATTAAGAGCAACCTCACTGGAGTTATGCATGTCTCTTGCTACCCCGATCTGACAAAGCAACATGAAAGTATGAGGTGATCCTCGTGGTGGTCCCATGGAAGGATAGGCCATGCAAGGACTAAGATTTGTGGCTGAATATATCAACGATGAAGAGCACTAGGCACCTCTGATTGCGATGAAGAAAGTGTAGAGGGATCTCCTTGACTCCCTATAGAGGCAATAGTAGTATCCTCTAATCTCGTAGTAGAAGGGGCACTTAAAAAATGAGGTGCATCTCTATGTCTAGCTATTGTGTAATATGCTTAATCTAAAATAGATAACACAACAAGCAAATATACCTCGAGAATAACAGGAACATTCAATAGAGAGCAGAAATATATTATTGATAGTGCCAAGAAAGCTTTGTTCACCTGCCTCTTCGAGGGGGCAACCTCCAAAATGAGCAGAGCTCACTTACAATAATACTCAAGACAAACTTTCTCACTCACTTTGATACCACTTGTAATATGCTTAACCTAAAACAGATAACACAACAAGCAAATATACCCCAAGAATAACAGTAACATTCAATAGAGAGCAGAAATATATTATTGATAGCACCAAGAAAGCTTTGTTCACTTGCCTCTTCGAGGGGGCAACCTCCGAAATGAGCAGAGCTCTCTTACAATAATTCTCAAGACAAATTTCCTCATACCTCCTCCTCTTATTTATACTACTATTATCTTCTAAAGAACATTCTAAAGGAAGATCTTTCTAGAAGAGGATGCTTCTATTAGGTCTTCTTACATTGACTTGTTCAACTTTATTTAATAGGCCTTATTAACTAATGTCGGCCTTATTACATGGAAAATATATCATACTAACTAATAACCAACTAAGAGGGGTTAGGGTCAGATCCTAACATCTTGTAGGTGGCACATCTAGCAGATCATATTTGATCGACGAAACTGGTGATCGATCTCTGCCAGAAGTCTATGAGATCCAACTCGGAACTAGCCCAGAGGGATCCTGAGTGAATGCATCCAATGTCTATGTGTATATGGGGGACAAAGAATGATGCCATCCGCAACTCTAAGAAGTGCTCAAGGTCTAAAGACATCTTTGGGCCCAAGCTCTCCATGGGTGAGGTCCAAGTGACCTCGATGTACAATCTGTAGATGTCCTCTTAGATGGATCGATTCAGATCCTGTCTAGTCAACAAGAGATGGCTTGGTGTGTCTAAAGAGTACCTAAAGGGGGGAAGGCACTCTGGTGAGATGATCATCAACTGGAGAAGCCGAGAGGCCTCTCAAACACAACCTCGTGCAAAGATGATGTGGAAATCCAAGACAAGGGCCTCTAAGGAGTGGAGTGCAAGGTAGGGCTACCTCTCTCCCAGAGGCAAAGCCCCCAAGGGTCTTGACTCTATGTAGGAAAGCGACTAGACAAAAGGTAACCTCGAGGCGAAAGGGGTGGACTCTGAACTCCACCTGAATAATGGGCTAGGGAACTATATGTTTCCATCGAATAATGCACCCGAGAAGAGAGATTTGAACTCTCCTTGCTCGAGCCCAGTTTGTCTGTAGCAAGCTTGATCCCCATATCTCTAAAACCATAGAGAACCATGGGTCTAATAATCACCTCCATGAGGTAAAGTTTGTTGAGAAATGTAGCTCAAGCAGGAGCTTCTTGCACAAGTTCGGGACGTTCACCTCCATGGTTAACATGCAGGAAGTGGTTCGAGAGATTTCTTTGGTGACCACCCTGAAAAGGTGATCACTAATTCTATCTTGTAATTTCACTTTAAAATAAAAGAAAAAGTGAAAGTTTTATGTTTTGAAGTCAACTAGTCTTAGGAATCTAAATGAAATGTTCTAGAAGTTCTAGGACATTAGTGACTAAGATTAGGATTTCATCTTAGCTGTACATCTCATGATTGAGATAGGTTGTAGCTAGGATTCAGAAGATTAGTTATCCTCTCTCAAAGCATAAATAGAACAAGATAGGAGAGATCTTACAAACATGAGAAGAGAGGCAACAGGGTTGAAGGAAGGAAGAGTGCATGAGGAAGAAGAGGAGCAGATCTGCTAAAGAGATGAGCAAGAGATTAGCAGGCCATACACACCATACCATTGATGTAGCTGTCCTTTTCGTATGCGCGGGTCGTACATGCCATACCATTGATGTAGCTGTCCTTTTTGTATGCACAGGTCGTACAGCCTCAGATCTAGGTGATTTAATGACCGTACAGCTGCTAGTTTAAAGCACGCTGCAGAGGTCACCTTGTAAGCTTTGATCAAAGGATGAAAAGCTAAGTCAAAGGAGAAATCCTTGTGTATGTGTTTTATTCTTCCACTATTCATTTTTTCAGCTATTATGTGATTGATGCCATGTTCAAAAAATTAATTTTCTGTTGTTAAATAAATCTGTTTTTAAGTTATTTAATAAGAGCACATTAGGACAGCAGTCACCTGGGCTTGAAAACTTTACAAGGTATAAGAGCTAATATCTTTGATTGAGATTCTCAAGGATTCACAGCAGTAAATCGACTACTGGAAAGGAGGACCAGCAGTTAGAGGATTTCAATATTCCTTTATTTAAGGACTAATTTTCAGATCTGGGAGTTTGTGCATTATATCTCAAAGATGGCCTCAGCTAGCCTCAGATTCAAGGATAGACTGGATGGTGCCTCAAATTTTCTATCATGGAAAGTGAGGGTTACACTTTTATTGGAAGAGAATGATCTTTGGGATATTGTCAAGGATGTTGTGCCTTTGACTAGAAATCCACAGTAGTTGGCAGCTCACAAGAAGGAAGTGAGGGCTAAGTGGATGACATGGATACCATAAAGGATCATTTGATCCCTCATATATCCGAGAAGAAGATGGCAAATGAAATGTTCAATGCCCTGGCAAGCCTTTACCAAAGTGAGAACATAAACAAAAAGATGATATTGCAAAACAAACTCAAGTCCATAGAGATTACCAGATCAGATTCAGTCACTAGTTACCTTATGAAGATCATGCAGATTCATGATCAACTTGCAGCAGGTGGGGAGAATATTGCAGATGCAGAACGAGTGAACATGGCACTGAATGGATTCGCAACTTCATGGGAACCATTTGTCAAAGGTATATGTGCTCATGAGAACCTTTCTAACTTTGAAAGGTTGTGGAATGATTATATCCAGGAGGCGACTTGGATGGAGTCAAAGGCCAACTAGAAGGGTGGTGACAAGAACCTAGCCCTATTTGGTCAGACAAATAAGGGCAGAGGTAAAGGACCCAACAAGAGTAAGGGAAAGAGTGAGGAGTCAACCTCATAGTTAGGGAAGGACTTAAGTAAAATCAAGTGCTTCATTTGTCATAAGCACAGTCATTATGCATCATAGTGTCTACATAAGAAGAAGGGTAATGGGAAGCAACAACAGCAGGTAGTAGCCTCTGCAGAAACTCAGATGAACGAGTTTGCTACCAAGTTCGAGAAGGATTTCTTGATGGTATCTTGCCTTTCTACCAACACGGTTCCTAAGAATGTGTGGTATGTAGACAGTGGGGCATCTCATCATATGACACCAGCCCAGTAGTTATTTTCTAATCTAAGGAAGCAGGACTCAAGAGTTCAAGTTGAGCTTGGTGATGATGCCAAGTATCCAATAGCAAGAGTTGGTATTATTCCCTTCTAGCTCGAGTCAGGCAACTCTTTAGATTTTGACGATGTCTTCTTTTTGCTTTCAGTTTCGGTTATGGAGGATAAGGGCTTTGCAATTGAGTTCAAGAACCAACAAGTCCTCATCAAGCAGAAGGAATCTAGCCCAAATACAGCTCAAGCAATAGTGGTTAGAGAAGGTAATCTTTACAGGTTGCAAGGTGAACATGTTCGAGCCCTAGTTCATATCACTGACAACTTGTGCGAGTTGTGGCACAAGAGGATGGACACCTACATCATAGGGCATTGCCTATTCTGAGGGAGGTGGTCACAGGTCTTCTAGAGTTCAACATTGAGCAACATGGAGTACGTAGAGGGTTCACACTTGGAAAGCATGCCAAGACCACTTTCCCAAGCAGCAAGCATAGGTCTAAGGAGATTCTATACCTACTGCATTCGAATGTTTATGGACCGATATCAATAGCATCAATCTTGGAAACCATGTACTATGTTTCCTTCATTAATGACTTCGCTCACAAAAAATGGTTCTACTTCCTAAAGACCAAGGATGAGGCCTTTAGGTTTGAGGAGTTTAAAGCTCTAGTTGAAAACCAAACAGGGAAGAAGATCAAAGTCTTGAGATCGGACAATGGGGGTGAGTATACCTCCAAGGATTTCGAGGGTTTTTGCAAGGAGGTAGGAATCAAAAGGGAGTTAACTATTTCGTACAACTCACAACAAAATGGGGTTATAGAGTGCAAGAATCAATCCATCATAGGGGTTGTTAAGGCCATGATTCATGACCAAGACTTGTTGATGTTTCTTTGGGCATAGGCATGTAACACAACAGTCTACATCCAAAACCAATGTCCTCACAGGATCTCAAAGAACAAGACACCAAAGGAGGCAATCACTAGTGTGAAGCCAGAGGTGAGCCATTTCTGCATCTTTGCTTGTCCAGTTTATATTCATGTACAGGTAGAAAAGAGGATCAAGTTGGAGCCCTCCAATATGAAGGATTTATTTGTAGGTTACAGTGAGACTTCAAATTTCTATACAGTATGTATTCCAGAGCAAAGAAAGATAGTGGTGAGTAGAGATGTAAATTTTGAGGAAGACTTTACATCTAGGAAGTCCCATGAGCCTATTTCAGTGACAGAGGATGAGGAACAGGAAGCTCTAAAGGTTGAGCCAAGGTCACCCATGACTTCCAAAGCAGTACAGCAGCCCTCAAGTGAAGGGGAGGAGACAGTAGCCCCTTCCAATACTGTCAAGGGACCTTGATGATTCACTTAGACATTGAGGGATGCTCAAAGTATGTTGAGGCTCCTAAGAGCACATTTAGAGAGAACATACCTCCAAAGAAGTTTCCAAACTACATGGCATTGATGAACGGCATCATAGATCCCAAACCTTCTAGCTTTTAGGAGGCAGTGGACCAGCAAGTATGGCAGGATGCCATGGTGGAGGAGTACACCTCGAACATGAAGAACAATGTTTGGGACATAGTGTCAAGACCACAGTGGGTTCCAAGTGGCTCTACAAGATCANATCCTGTCTAGTCAACAAGAGATGGCTTGGTGTGTCTAAAGAGTACCTAAAGGGGGGAAGGCACTCTGGTGAGATGATCATCAACTGGAGAAGCCGAGAGGCCTCTCAAACACAACCTCGTGCAAAGATGATGTGGAAATCCAAGACAAGGGCCTCTAAGGAGTGGAGTGCAAGGTAGGGCTACCTCTCTCCCAGAGGCAAAGCCCCCAAGGGTCTTGACTCTATGTAGGAAAGCGACTAGACAAAAGGTAACCTCGAGGCGAAAGGGGTGGACTCTGAACTCCACCTGAATAATGGGCTAGGGAACTATATGTTTCCATCGAATAATGCACCCGAGAAGAGAGATTTGAACTCTCCTTGCTCGAGCCCAGTTTGTCTGTAGCAAGCTTGATCCCCATATCTCTAAAACCATAGAGAACCATGGGTCTAATAATCACCTCCATGAGGTAAAGTTTGTTGAGAAATGTAGCTCAAGCAGGAGCTTCTTGCACAAGTTCGGGACGTTCACCTCCATGGTTAACATGCAGGAAGTGGTTCGAGAGATTTCTTTGGTGACCACCCTGAAAAGGTGATCACTAATTCTATCTTGTAATTTCACTTTAAAATAAAAGAAAAAGTGAAAGTTTTATGTTTTGAAGTCAACTAGTCTTAGGAATCTAAATGAAATGTTCTAGAAGTTCTAGGACATTAGTGACTAAGATTAGGATTTCATCTTAGCTGTACATCTCATGATTGAGATAGGTTGTAGCTAGGATTCAGAAGATTAGTTATCCTCTCTCAAAGCATAAATAGAACAAGATAGGAGAGATCTTACAAACATGAGAAGAGAGGCAACAGGGTTGAAGGAAGGAAGAGTGCATGAGGAAGAAGAGGAGCAGATCTGCTAAAGAGATGAGCAAGAGATTAGCAGGCCATACACACCATACCATTGATGTAGCTGTCCTTTTCGTATGCGCGGGTCGTACATGCCATACCATTGATGTAGCTGTCCTTTTTGTATGCACAGGTCGTACAGCCTCAGATCTAGGTGATTTAATGACCGTACAGCTGCTAGTTTAAAGCACGCTGCAGAGGTCACCTTGTAAGCTTTGATCAAAGGATGAAAAGCTAAGTCAAAGGAGAAATCCTTGTGTATGTGTTTTATTCTTCCACTATTCATTTTTTCAGCTATTATGTGATTGATGCCATGTTCAAAAAATTAATTTTCTGTTGTTAAATAAATCTGTTTTTAAGTTATTTAATAAGAGCACATTAGGACAGCAGTCACCTGGGCTTGAAAACTTTACAAGGTATAAGAGCTAATATCTTTGATTGAGATTCTCAAGGATTCACAGCAGTAAATCGACTACTGGAAAGGAGGACCAGCAGTTAGAGGATTTCAATATTCCTTTATTTAAGGACTAATTTTCAGATCTGGGAGTTTGTGCATTATATCTCAAAGATGGCCTCAGCTAGCCTCAGATTCAAGGATAGACTGGATGGTGCCTCAAATTTTCTATCATGGAAAGTGAGGGTTACACTTTTATTGGAAGAGAATGATCTTTGGGATATTGTCAAGGATGTTGTGCCTTTGACTAGAAATCCACAGTAGTTGGCAGCTCACAAGAAGGAAGTGAGGGCTAAGTGGATGACATGGATACCATAAAGGATCATTTGATCCCTCATATATCCGAGAAGAAGATGGCAAATGAAATGTTCAATGCCCTGGCAAGCCTTTACCAAAGTGAGAACATAAACAAAAAGATGATATTGCAAAACAAACTCAAGTCCATAGAGATTACCAGATCAGATTCAGTCACTAGTTACCTTATGAAGATCATGCAGATTCATGATCAACTTGCAGCAGGTGGGGAGAATATTGCAGATGCAGAACGAGTGAACATGGCACTGAATGGATTCGCAACTTCATGGGAACCATTTGTCAAAGGTATATGTGCTCATGAGAACCTTTCTAACTTTGAAAGGTTGTGGAATGATTATATCCAGGAGGCGACTTGGATGGAGTCAAAGGCCAACTAGAAGGGTGGTGACAAGAACCTAGCCCTATTTGGTCAGACAAATAAGGGCAGAGGTAAAGGACCCAACAAGAGTAAGGGAAAGAGTGAGGAGTCAACCTCATAGTTAGGGAAGGACTTAAGTAAAATCAAGTGCTTCATTTGTCATAAGCACAGTCATTATGCATCATAGTGTCTACATAAGAAGAAGGGTAATGGGAAGCAACAACAGCAGGTAGTAGCCTCTGCAGAAACTCAGATGAACGAGTTTGCTACCAAGTTCGAGAAGGATTTCTTGATGGTATCTTGCCTTTCTACCAACACGGTTCCTAAGAATGTGTGGTATGTAGACAGTGGGGCATCTCATCATATGACACCAGCCCAGTAGTTATTTTCTAATCTAAGGAAGCAGGACTCAAGAGTTCAAGTTGAGCTTGGTGATGATGCCAAGTATCCAATAGCAAGAGTTGGTATTATTCCCTTCTAGCTCGAGTCAGGCAACTCTTTAGATTTTGACGATGTCTTCTTTTTGCTTTCAGTTTCGGTTATGGAGGATAAGGGCTTTGCAATTGAGTTCAAGAACCAACAAGTCCTCATCAAGCAGAAGGAATCTAGCCCAAATACAGCTCAAGCAATAGTGGTTAGAGAAGGTAATCTTTACAGGTTGCAAGGTGAACATGTTCGAGCCCTAGTTCATATCACTGACAACTTGTGCGAGTTGTGGCACAAGAGGATGGACACCTACATCATAGGGCATTGCCTATTCTAAGGGAGGTGGTCACAGGTCTTCTAGAGTTCAACATTGAGCAACATGGAGTATGTAGAGGGTTCACACTTGGAAAGCATGCCAAGACAACTTTCCCAAGTAGCAAGCATAGGTCTAAGGAGATTCTATACCTACTGCATTCGAATGTTTATGGACCGATATCAATAGCATCAATCTTGGGAACCATGTACTATGTTTCCTTCATTAATGACTTCGCTCACAAAAAATGGTTCTACTTCCTAAAGACCAAGGATGAGGTCTTTAGGTTTGAGGAGTTTAAATCTCTAGTTGAAAACCAAACAGGGAAGAAGATCAAAGTCTTGAGATCGGACAATGGGGGTGAGTATACCTCCAAGGATTTCAAGGGTTTTTGCAAGGAGGTAGGAATCAAAAGGGAGTTAACTATTTCGTACAACTCACAACAAAATGGGGTTATAGAGTGCAAGAATCAATCCATCATAGGGGTTGTTAAGGCCATGATTCATGACCAAGACTTGTTGATGTTTCTTTGGGCATAGGCATGTAACACAACAGTCTACATCCAAAACCAATGTCCTCACAGGATCTCAAAGAACAAGACACCAAAGGAGGCAATCACTAGTGTGAAGCCAGAGGTGAGCCATTTCTGCATCTTTGCTTGTCCAGTTTATATTCATGTACAGGTAGAAAAGAGGATCAAGTTGGAGCCCTCCAATATGAAGGATTTATTTGTAGGTTACAGTGAGACTTCAAATTTCTATACAGTATGTATTCCAGAGCAAAGAAAGATAGTGGTGAGTAGAGATGTAAATTTTGAGGAAGACTTTACATCTAGGAAGTCCCATGAGCCTATTTCAGTGACAGAGGATGAGGAACAGGAAGCTCTAAAGGTTGAGCCAAGGTCACCCATGACTTCCAAAGCAGTACAGCAGCCCTCAAGTGAAGGGGAGGAGACAGTAGCCCCTTCCAATACTGTCAAGGGACCTTGATGATTCACTTAGACATTGAGGGATGCTCAAAGTATGTTGAGGCTCCTAAGAGCACATTTAGAGAGAACATACCTCCAAAGAAGTTTCCAAACTACATGGCATTGATGAACGGCATCATAGATCCCAAACCTTCTAGCTTTTAGGAGGCAGTGGACCAGCAAGTATGGCAGGATGCCATGGTGGAGGAGTACACCTCGAACATGAAGAACAATGTTTGGGACATAGTGTCAAGACCACAGTGGGTTCCAAGTGGCTCTACAAGATCAGGCATGTAGCAGATAGCAGCATTGAGAAGTTCAAAGAGAGGTTCGTAGCGAGAGGGTTCTCCCAAAAAGGGGTCAACTATCAAGAGACATTTTCTCCAGTTTCCAAGTACACTTCCATCAGAGCAATTATGTCATTAGTTTCATTTATGGGATGAAGGATACATCAGATGGATGTGAAGACAGTTTTCCTTAATGGGATCATTGAGGAAGAAGTGTACATAGAGCAGTCTCAGGGTTTTGAGGTAAATAGGAAAGAGTTCCATGTTAGCAGGCTTAAGAAAGCCTTGTAAGGACTCAAGCAGGCACCAAGAGCATGGTATTCTAGGATAGATGGATATCTGCAGAGTATGAGCTTTACCAAAATTGAAGCAGATCCTAACTTGTATTACATATTTGTTGGGACCGATCTACTCATTTTGGTGTTGTATGTAGATGACTTGTTTCTTATAGGTTCAGAGAAGCTCATTGAAAGGAGCAGAGCAGACATGGTAGCTAAGTTCAAGATGAAGAACATCGGCATGATGCATTACTTCTTGGGGTTGGATGTTTGGCAGAAACCAGGGAAGATTTTCCTTGGGCAAGGTAAGTATGCAGTTGAGATCATGAAGAGGTTTCAGAAGGAGGATTGCAAACCTATAGCCACACATATGATCACTAATCTAAAGAAAGTGGCAACTTCAGATTCAGAGTCGGTGGATCCCACGTTTTACGGGCAGTTGATAGGTTCCTTGATGTATTTGGTCAACACTAGACTAGATATATGTTTTGCAGTGAACACCTTGACTAAATTCGTGGTGGAGCCAAGGCGGGAGCATTGAATAGCAGCAAAACATGTGTTCAAATATTTGAGGGGCACAGTGGAATATGGTATGAGATATCTTAGAGATGGTGAAGAGAAGTTGCATGGGTATTTAGACTCAAATTGGGTAGGCAGTACAGCAAACAAGAAGAGCACCTTAGGGTGTTGCTTTAGCTTGGGATCAACGATGATATCCTAGTTCAGCAGGAAGCAAAATTCCGTGGAACTTAGTGTTAAATTTAAGCAGCTGCAAGAGCCATTCTCTGGGAGGATGGCAAAGACCCTAGCTGAGATCTAGGGCCCCCAGTGCACTCCTAGGGTTCTTGGTCTGGGACCAAACAGTCAGAGCCATGGCAAAAGACCCTTGTAAGGGCCCCCAATAGATGACTGGGGTTCTTGGTCTGGAACCAAGCAGTGAAGACCCTTGTGAGGGCCCCCAGTATATGACTGGGGCTCTTGATCTGGGACCAAGCAGTTAAAGTCCCTAGATATGTCTAGGGCCCCTAGACATGTTCCAGGGTACCCATGTCTGAGGCATGGGTTGATCCTCGGTCTTGTACCTTGGTAGACAAGACCCCAGAAATGTTCTGGGGCAACCTGGTCCTTGATCAGGCAGTTGTTGGTGTATGACCCTCTTTGAAGGCAGGCATGACCACATGAGGAATGTATTCCATATGCAGTGATGATAAAGTTGATTGGTTACCTTGAGAAGTATATGGACATGTGTAAACCTCTCCTAAACCCACCACCCTTGGTTTTTGTGCTTGAGTTTGTTTGGGGGTTTGTATTTTGTCTTAGGGGTTAATATAAGAAATATTAATTAAATATAAATTATAAATATATTTGATTAATATTTATATTAATTAAATATATTATTTTTAATAATGTTTCTTTTATCCTAAACCCTACCCAAAAGTATAAATGAGAACCCCTCCCCCTTCACTCACTCACTCATCTTTCTTTTCCTCCTCACAAAAATTGGCGGATTGCTTCCTTGTGGTCTGTGGCCTCCTTGGATAAGCTAGCGGCCTCCTTGTAACAGTCAGCGGCCCTTGTGACAGTTTGTGGCTCCCTTGAGAAGGCTTGCGGCCTCCTTGTGGTAGTGAGTAGCCTCCTTGTAACAGGTTTCTTCTCTTCATCTTGCTGCCAGGTTTTTGCTTGAGTTATTTGCTGCTGTGTAGGAGATCAGGGTGCCCTTTTCTCTAGTGGAAATGATGTTATTGTTGCCTACCTTGTTTGTCACCTGCTAGCCTTCTTCTATCATCAGCAAAACCCTCTTTGAAGGCTGTCGTCCCCTGGATCAGAATTATTGAAGGCCATAGTACCCTAGCCAGGTGGCTGGACCTTCACTTCAGGTAGTCGTCCCTCCTTTCTGGCAGCCTCTCTGGTGTATGAGGGTTTGTGGGGTTTTGGGTATACTAGGGTGAAGGTTTTTATCAGTCCTATACTTCTCTTGATGAGAGATCTGACCCTAGAGGCAAATCCATGACATTTAGACTTATCTGAGCATACTACAGTGGATTCTTATCTCTCATTTGTGTCATGCTTTTCTTCATGTTGCAGAGGTAAGAAAATATAAAGGTAAGCTATTGACTCACAGTTTTGAATTGTTTAGATCTTGATCTACTCGTTCCAACTCAGATCTGATTAAAGATGTTGATTTTGAAATTGTTTATATTTCTTTAAGTCTAGATCTAACTACTGTATAACTAGTTCAGATTTGATTGCTTTTACCTAGAGACAAATCTGTTTTGTTTAGATATAACACAGAAATCCATTTGCTTAGATCTGTCTTGGTTGATCTTTCTGGAATAAGTGATTGACTAGATCCATTTTAGAAATCTAATATTTCCTGCTTACTAATAAAGAATTTATGTCTGGATCTAATCTTTGTCTATGAATAGAATTGAAATTCTAGATCAAATCTGAGCATTGTGCACACTTAGAAATAGGTTTAAATGTTTAAGTCTACTTGCTGTTTACATTCTGATTTTGTTTTCCTAATTCCGATCTGACTATCTAGCAGACTACAGTTCAGATTTCCTATTGCTTTACATTTATGTTCTAAAGCTTGAATGAATTTAGATCTTTGCTGTTCTATATAACTGAAAATTGAAAAGACTGTAATTTTCTAGTTTACTTCTCAAAATTCTAACACTTAGCTCGACAAAGGCAGAATACATGGCAGCTAGTATTGCTAGTTGTGTTGTCTTCTGGCTTCATAAATTACTTGCAGGATTGTTTGATTAAGGGTTGGATCCCACAGTCATTTACTGTGATAATCAGAGTTGTAATCAAAGTTGCATCAAACTCTCTAAGAATCCAATGTTTCATGACAAGTCCAAGCACATAGAGATCAAATATCACTTCGTACGAGACAAGATTCAAAAGGGAGCAGTGAAGCTCCAGTATATTCCCATAGATCAGCAAGTAGTTGATATTCTAACCAAGCCCATAGCAAAAGGGAAGTTTGAAGCATTCAAAGACAAACTTAGATTGGTGCAGAATTCCTTCCTCGCTCACAAGGAATGTTGAGATTCGAGAAATGTAGCTCGAGCAGGAACTTCTTGCACAGGTTCAATGTGAACGTGCGGAAGTGGTTCGAGACATTTCTTTGGTGACCACCTTGGAAAGGTGATAACTAATTCTATCTTGTAATTTCACTTTAAAAATAAAAGGAAAAGTGAAAGTTTTATGTTTTGAAGTCAACTAGTAGTAGGAATCTAAATGAAATGTTGTAGAAGTTCTAGAACATTTCAGCAACATGACCAGATCAGATCAGATCCCTCCCAAAGAGATGGGTGAGATCCCCCAGGCCTCAACGGCAAACTACCTCCTCCAAACAGCAGCGCAGTGGGCAATCCAAACATCCCACCAGTTCTCCCTTTGGACATCATACTATATTGAGCTTTCTTCATTCGACCCCGGAAGTTAGGAGAGGTTAGTTTATTCCATGATAGACATACCTCATTCCTTTTGATTCTTCTTATTCCTAGATCTTCTCCTCCTATACATCTCCACCCCAGAGCAGGTTTCTGGGCTTAGAGTTGAGGGTTGTTCATGCCTCAGCTTAGCGCTCACTCTCTACTCTACCTTAATTTACTTTACTTTCTGCATCTTGCCTTTTATAGGAGACCTTTTGGTTCTCCTTCTTTGTAATGACATCATTGTACTCAGCAATCCCTTTGACCTACTTTTTTGGTCATCAATCGGACATTAATAAAATTATCTCATCTTATCTTATCTTATCTAGAACATTAGTGACTTAGATTAGGATTTAATTTTAGCCGTACATCCCATGATTGAGATAGGTGGCAGCTAGGATTGAGGAGATTAGTTATCCTCTCTCAGAGCATAAATAGGACAAGATAAGAGAGATCTCACACACATGAGAAGAGAGCAAGAGGGTTGAAGGAAGGAAGAGTGCACTGGGAAGAAGAGGAGCAAATCTGCTAAATAGATCAACGAGAGATCAACAAACCATACAAACCAAACCACTATTGTAGTTGTCTTTTTCATATGCACAAGCCGTACAACCTCAGAACTAGGTGGTTCAATAACTGCACGACAACTAGTTTAAAGCAAGTCGCAGAGGTCACCTTGTAATCTTTGATCAAAGGAATGAAAAGTTGATTCGAAGGAGAAATCCCTGTGTATGTTTTATTCTTCTGCTATTCATTTTTTCAGCTATTTTGTGATTGATGCAATGTTCAAACAATTAATTTTTGGTTGTTAAATAAATCTATTTTTGAGCTATTTAATAAGAGAACATTAGGATAGCAGTCACCTATGCTTGAAAAAATTACAAAGTTTGGATGAGATGTTGTGAAAACGACCCTGGAAACACTGTCTCTCAATGAGGGCTAGGGAGTTGTATAATTTGCTAAGCTAAGGCTAGAGGGCCTTACCCATGCCAAAACGAGGCCCCATGAACTAGACCACCAAGTAGGTGTAAGGAGTCGTGATCTCAATCTCTTTCCCTTGGAAGTAGAAATATAAGTTAGAAAGAAAGCTCTTCGAAGCATTGAAGATCATAACCTTGGTTTTACCCAAGCTAACCGTCAATTGTCGAAGATCACAAAAGTTGCCCGGAACATCAATGTCTCTATAGGCCCTCAAGAGTAGAGGCCAACAAGATAAAGTCATCGGAAAAAAGGAGCAAGGAAATCACCACTTAATGTAGAAGGCATCCATCTCCCTCTGAGATGTGCTCATGGAGGAAAGACTCCAGCTTGTGAATGTAGATCCCAGAGAGAGTCGACGAAAGGGAGCACCCCTACTTTACCCCAATGGTACTCTAGATGAATTCAGAAAGGCCATGGGTCATCCAGAGGCGACCCAGAACCGACTCGTACAATCTCATAATGACCGCCAAGAGGATCTCAAAGATGTAGATGTCATGAAGCTTTTGGAATAATGCCTCTCTTGGGACCATGTCAAATGATTTCCGAAAATATACAAAGCAATGGTAGACTTTCGAAGAGCGATGGTGGGCCTCCTCGATGAAGGCTTTGAGTGTGAAGATGTGATTGATCGTCTGGTACTCTGGGAAGAAATCGACCTATCCCTCTAGCCCTGAGGTGCCGACACTCCAGCACATCTGAAATCCATTAATGCAGGATTGTGGCATACGGCTTGGAGAATGTATGTCCAACCTTGATAGTCCAATAGTTGTTCAAATTAGAGTTGCTCTCAAATTTGTGGATCGAGTGAATGATGTGTCTAGTCCAAGAGTGGGGGAACCAAGAACATACAACATGGTTAAATAAATCAGCAATGTGTGAGTCGAGAGATTTGAGCCGTGCTTAAGGAATTTGGCTTGGAGGCCTTTCTCGTCTACTCTTGGTACTCATTGCTCTAGTTGATTTCCTGATATCTCTCTCAGAGAAAAGGTGACATGAAGGAGGGGAGGGGATAGAGGTGGGGGGGTTTTCCGGAAATGTCATAAAGGGAGGTAGTGTGGGAGAACATGGACTGGGTGTCTAGGCTTGGGGGGATGGTGTGGTGTTGAGGGAAAAGGGTATGCCAAAAGGGTTTTGGGGAGTGGCGGAGGGCCACACGAAGTTTACATCTCCTTAGGGTTTTGCATTCTTCGTTGAACCAACAGTTCATGGGGAAGGAGCCAAGGATGGGTTTATGGGTGTGTTGTTGAGTGGAGTGGGGATAGGAGTCAAGGGTTGCTTCCTCCAAGGTCTTGGAGAGTGTCTCATACTTGGTTGTGGTTCTGTCCAGTGACATGAAGTGAGAGATGGGAGGAGTAACTCCTTAAGGTGGGTGGTGTAGGAGTCAGCATATTCTCTATCAAAAAGGAAAGTGGTGCGAGAGCGCACAATAGGATTTATGAAGTTGGCATCTTTATGCATCTATTTCCGGTTTGAACCATAGTTACCATATAGGAATTCAGATTCTGATTCAAATTCAATACAATTCAAGAGAAATGCATTGAAAAATCCAAATTGAAAGTATGCATTTCATTAATATGAAGAAAAAAAATCTTGGAGAGCATGTCTAAAAGTACTCCCTATAGGGAGAAACCTCATAATCTACCTTATATACAAAGGTTTCCATGTATAAATGTTATTGCATATTAATTTTATAACTATTATATTAAAATTTTGAAGTTAAATGTTTTATTTTTGCGTGAAATACACTTCCCAAGGAAACCCACCAGGCACTTCCCTTCATTCTGAAAACNATCCCTCTAGCCCTGAGGTGCCGACACTCCAGCACATCTGAAATCCATTAATGCAGGATTGTGGCATACGGCTTGGAGAATGTATGTCCAACCTTGATAGTCCAATAGTTGTTCAGATTGGAGTTGCTCTCAAATTTGTGGATCGAGTGAATGATATGTCTAGTCCAAGAGTGGGGGAACCAAGAACATACAACATGGTTAAATAAATCAGCAATGTGTAAGTCGAGAGATTTGAGCCGTGCTTAAGGAATTTGGCTTGGAGGCCTTTCTCGTCTGCTCCTGGTACTCATAGCTCTAGTTGATTTCCTGATATCTCTCTCAGAGAAAAGGTGACATGAAGGAGGGGAGGGAATAGAGGTGGGGGGGTTTTCCGGGAATGTCATAAAGGGAGGTAGTGTGGGAGAACATGGACTGGGGGTCTAGGCTTGGGGGGATGGTGTGGTGTTGAGGGAAAAGGGTATGCCAAAAGGTTTTTGGGGAGTGGCGGAGGGCCACACGAAGTTTACATCTCCTTAGGGTTTTGCATTCTTCGTTGAACCAACAGTTCATGGGGAAGGAGCCAAGGATGGGTTTATGGTGTGTTGTTGAGTGGAGTGGGGATAGGAGTCAAGGGTTGCTTCCTCCAAGGTCTTGGAGAGTGTCTCATACTTGGTTGTGGTTCTGTCCAGTGATATGAAGTGAGAGATGGGAGGAGTAACTCCTTAAGGTGGGTGGCGTAGGAGTCGGCATATTCTCTATCAAAAAGGAAAGTGGTGGGAGAGCGCACAATAGGATTTATGAAGTTGGCATCTTTATGCATCTATTTCCGGTCTGAACCATAGTTACCATATAGGAATTCAGATTCCGATTCAAATTCAATACAATTCAAGAGAAATGCATTGAAAAATCCAAATTGAAAGTATGCATTTCATTAATATGAAAAAAAAAATCTTGGAGAGCATGTCTAAAAGTACTCCCTATAGGGAGAAACCTCATAATCTACCTTATTTACAAAGGTTTCCATGTATAAATGTAATTGCATATTAATTTTATAACTATTATATTAAAATTTTGAAGTTAAATGTTTTATTTTTGCGTGAAATACACTTCCCAAGGAAACCCACCAGGCACTTCCCTTCATTCTGAAAACGGTATCCAGGGTAAACTATATTCTGCAGAAGCTAGAGACTTTGTCAACACAAGGCTCAAGGCTGTTACAACAATATACTCGTTAAGAGCTTAATCATGTCATTTGCGGGAATTGAACCTGGGTGGGGATAACGCTCCTTTGCTAAACCACCTAAGCTAGACCCAATTGACAGAATTTTAGAGTTAAATGTTATTGTTCGTCATAAATGTTTTTTGTACAGTATGAATTGAATTTGAGGGGGAATTCGGCTGAATTTTCGTACAGAAGGGCCTGATTCGGCCAAATTCTGCTAATAGGGATAGAGTTCAATGTATTTTGATTACCATGTTGTACTTTTGAATTTATTTGTAATATCACATTCCAATATCTATGATTTTGGAATGTTCTAAATGTTTTTATCTAGATTATGAAATGTTTAATGATTTAATTCATAATTCCATGGTTCAAGATAAAATTGTGTTTCCTCTAGATGTGTTATAAAATATAGTCCTACGTGACAACCTAGTACAAGGGATATATAGAGAGCTCTTTCTAATATTCTTCCTCTATTATTCTTCATAGAACACTTTCAAAACCATCAAATAACATGGATGAATGAAAGTACAACCTTCTCAAACAAGAACCTGTGTAAGAAATAAGCTCCATCTCTCATCTGTTGAGAAATGTAGCTCAAGCGAGAACTTCTTGCACAAGTTCAGAGTGAACATGCAGGAATTGGTTCAAAACATTTCTTTGGTGACCCCCTTGAAAAGGTGGTCATTAATTCTATCTTGTAATTTCACTTTAAAAATAAAAGGAAAAGTGGAAGTTTTATGTTTTGAAGTCAACTAGTCTTAGGAATCTAAATGAAATGTTCTAGAACATTAGTGACTTAGATTAGAATTTAATCTTAGCAGTACATCTTACAATTGACATAGGTGGCAGCTAGGATTGAGGAGATTAGTTATCCTCTCTCAAAGCATAAATAGGACAAGATAGGAGAGATCTCACACACATGAGAAGAGAGCAACAGGGCTGAAGGAAGGAAGAATACATCAGGAAGAAGAGGAGCATATCTGCTAAAGAGAGCAGCAGGCCGTACAGGCCGTACCACTGCTGTAGCTGATGTAAACATATGCACAGGCCGTACCACTGCTGTAGCTGACGTTTTCATATGCACAGGCCGTACAGCCTCAGTTCTAGCCTCTAGGTGATTTAATGACCGTACAGCTGGAGAGGTCACCTTGTAAGCTTTGATCAAAGGAATGAAAAGCTGATTCGAAGGAGAAATCCCTGTGTATGTGTTTTATTCTTCCACTGTTCATTTTTTCAGTTATTGTGCGATTGATGCAATGTTCAAAAAATTAATTTTATGCTGTTAAATAAATCTGTTTTTGAGTTATTTAATAAGAGAACATTAGGACAGCAGTCACCTAGGCTTGAAAATTTTACATCATTAAACAATTCGACCCGACAATTATATTTGCTTTATTGCAATAAAACAACACCCCTATCATGTATAGCACAAAACTTCAACAAGCAAACACTAAGTATGAGCACCTCTACAACCAAAATGTGAATCTTTTCTCAAATCCTTAGAATCAAAATGTGAATCCTTTCTCAAGTATAAGAATTCTAGAACCAGAATGTAGATTGGTTTGCCTAATAGTTAGGTGAAATCCCTCCATCAATGACTATAAGAATGCTCACATGTTTGTCTACATGATTGGTAGCATTAACAACTAAAATCTACTGATCACACTTGGTCCTTTTCACAATGGCTTCCTGCCAATGTAACAATTCCTTCATATGCACAGTAGTAAAACATACATTGTACAAATACATAAGATCACACAAGTGGATCACAAACACACTTTTAAATGCCAAGAGATCTTACACAATAGGTGATCTCTATTGTTTGTCTCCTATGGAATAATCATTCTCAAATGAATTTCGAGCTAGCAAAGAGTTTGTTTGCTTAAGAACCTACTCAAGCAACTCTATTACCAGCTATAGTAGCCTACCACATAAGGAATGTGTTTCACTTCATTACAATAAAGTATGATCTAATAGCCCTGAGGGTTAGCTCAATCAGTTGGTGCCACTATTGCCGGGACATTGACAGCAACATCTGGCACGATGTGCAGGTCCCCAGTTCAATTTCCACGGGATCAGGTGCACTGAGTCTACACCACCCGCTTTATACTAGTAACTAGGTACCATCCTCAGATCAAAGGGAAGTCCTCAGGTGTTTCCTAGGGAGTTATTTCCAGAAGAAAAATAATTATTATCTAATAGCTCCATTAATCCAGTTGACCTGTAAAGAAATATAACAAACATCGAGAGAATAAAGTCATTGCCTAACGTAGCCACCGGGGGGCAGCTCAATTGGCAAGTGCCGTGATATGAAGTGTTATGTTCGATGAGGTTCCGAGTTCAAATCCCCCCGATTTACCCATGCCTGCGGAAGCGGCATACGTATGGCATCTGGAGGTTATAGTGGTAGCGGTCGAAATCAACGCCGTGTTACGCGAGTACGAGACCGGCCCAGTTGCCAATTCTGCCAGTGATAAAAAAAAAGTCATTGCCTAACTTAAGCAATCTCAATTATATGTGAAGTCTAGGCATTAACTCAACAGGCAAATCCTTCAAGGGCATACTGTCCTTTCTCATGCCGTTTCATCAAATTAATGTGTTTACTCCTTCACATTCATAACTTTAAATTTAAATCTATGCCCATGCATTTAAAGGATAAGAGCTATTTCTTCTTCTAAACTGAGGCACGTTTATTGATGGAATGTTTCAGCAGAAGACACCTGAGGAAGAACAGACCCTTTTCACAGAACTATCCTTCATCTTATGCATTAAATCTTTACATATACTTTGCAAGAATTTATTTATGCTGCCCCCATGAAATCCTTCACACTCTAGTCAGGTGTCTGTGATGATGTAATCCATGCCTTCTTTAAACATTTAGTTTTGAACAGCCCCTCTTTGATCTCTCAACTTTCTCCAACATCATTTAGGTTTCCCTTGAACTTGTTACATACCAATTAAGGGTGTGGGGATACTTTTATGCTCTACTTTGACGTGATGATGACAATATAGTTTTAAACTTTCTAGCAAATTCTAGAGCAAAACACGTTTCTTACTATGTCAAAAAAACGCTCACTATATAAAAAAGCAATAAAATGGGTAGATCTGACAGTACTTGAAGAACTACATTCAGATTCACTTGAGTCGCTAAATAATAACAGTACATGCTTGTGGAACAATTTCATTGAAAAACTTGGCCATGCAGAATTTACCGGGCCAACTTGGATCGTAGCATGTATCGCAGATAGGCATCAGTTCCAAATGGTTTGATTCCCATGTATTTACACATGTTTACAAGTCTTGGCCTGCCATGCAATCAAACACCAAACAGATAAGCAATATATAAAAATATTATCTATGTCATTCCCTGTTTTTTCCTCTCCAAGAAAATGCACTGTTCTCAAGGTTGTCAAACTGCATCAAGCTTGAGCATTTACATCAGAAATGAAATATAAACGGGAAAAAAAGACATCCAAGCAAGACAGTTTCAACCTGCTAATGTTGTCCAATGTCAACTCATCGTTGAACAGTTTTGCAAAGCCCAAGATTTCTTCATTTGATACCTTTCCTCCAGTCCGCGCCTGTTTGAACATGCAAGAATTTATATTAGTATTATCTTATGCAGACATACATACACACACATCTGCGCGTGCACATATAAAGCCTGTAAAAATCAGGCAAAATTGAATATCAAAACATAAGGACATTAAGGAGAATCATGTGTGTATATCTACATATACTCAAGTTCCATCACGAGTACAAATTACAATATGCTACAAAAGCTTAGTTCTACCTTATTCATAAACTCGTCCAGATTTTCAGCAGTCTGCTTGAATTCTCCAGTGTGTGATGTTTTTATTTCCTTGGCCATTTCTTTAACTGTATCCTGTAAGAATTTTGCATACTCAATCCTTGCATTCAATCGCCGTTTTAGTGCCTCCTGTAACCAGTAAGAAATGATCCTTTAGCAAAACTATCCCAAGATCAAAATAACAGTAATTAATAGACATACGATGACACGAAACAGTGCATTGCACTCATTATGGACGTAAGAGTTGAAGCGCCTACTCAAAATCTTTTAAATAGAAACTCAATAAGTCACTGATGGCAGACCAGTAGACTTGATATTATAATTGTCAAAAAAATCAATGATGGCAGCCTAGATACCATAGTTGCCTCTTTCACTAGACCAGTAGTCAGAAGACAGTGTACAAGCACTGACCTATACATTCCCCAGGCAAACACTAACCAAGGGCAAATTTCAAACTAGAAACTGACACTGGCCAGCAACCAATTACACCCTCTACCTTGACCTTGTAGAAAAACAGTAAAGAGCAATGCTTAAAGCTGAGTAGCAAAATGTCCTCTCTAAAAAATATGAATAACACCTTTAACCTCCCATTATTGTTCAAAATCTTTGCCAGTTACCAAATTTTGTGGCTGATAAAGTATATGTGTAATAGTCATAATTATTACGTACTCTAGTTATTTATGTTTGAAATCAAATGATAGATAAAAGGCGATATATTACTACTTTTAAATTAGCTTAAAAATCTTCTTAATTGGTCTCTAATTAAGTGGAATACAAAGAGTCCCCTTTTCTTGTACTCACATAAATGACTTTTTCGAAAAGTAATGCAATACCATTACTATGCTTTCTCTCTCATTTTGCTGGTGTAAACTTTCTGCAGCTATTGTATGTATTTTATTAACATGGTATTAGAGCCATGGTAGACATAGGCATCTGAAATGCCTAAGGAACTAATTCAGTGTGGGCATATTAATAAGGATAGTGACCAAGGGAACTATTGGCACGCCAAGGGCAGCAGAGGAATCAAGCAAATCCCTAAGAAAGACAACAAGCAGCCCAAGGTGCAGTAACAAGAACATTAACAGGTGTTGTAACAGCACAGAAAACAAGGTACAAACCTGTAACAGGTCTGAAATTTGCACAGAATCACAGAATGGCACGGAACAGGCACTGCAACAGCACCAAAATCAAGGTACAGACCTGTAACAGGTCTGAAATTTGGGCACAGATCTGCCGAACAGGCGTACAGAAAACGAGGTACAGGCAGTACAGGCGTGCACAGAAAATAAGGTACATTCCAAACGAAATTGTACAGAACCATACAAAACTGTACAGAATTGCACAAAACAGTCCCAAACAGCATGGCACAGACATCTGGGACATGCATGCAACCCAAAGCTTGCAAAACAGGCTTGAAACATGCCAGAAAACATAATTTTTGTGCACATAAATCGAGTCACTATTGCACAGAAATTGTTGACACAAACCAATAGAGCAAAGAGTCACCTACAGGCAGTGCAAAGTTTTCTCAGTTCGGAGAGGTAACAGAAACTTTATTTTCCAGTGTAAAACAAAATTAATATCTATAACAGCTTAGCAGACTCCAGGTGGTAGCACAAAATTAATATCTATAACAGCTTAGCATACTCCAGATGGTAGCACAATCTGGAGGCAGAGGTATCTATTTCTGAGTTGAAAGTTTATTTTTGGTGCTTAGTGAATTT
>JZKD02S2121043.1:34385-46514 GCA_000966675.3 Picea glauca
AAACCATCAGTCGTTTCTAGCAGTTACACTGTGAACCTCCAAGAAACCGCATTTCGGCATTTCGGCATTCCTTGTGGTGAAGTGTTTCGACACTCCAACTCCCGGTATCCGAAACCTACACCAAAAGGTGTTTCTCATTTCTGCATTTCGGCATTTCGGCATTCCTTGTGGTGAAGTGTTTCGACACTCCAACTCCCGGTATCCGAAACCTACACCAAAAGGTGTTTTTCGCATTTCCGCATTCCTTGTGATGAGATATCTTGACGCTCCATGTCGCGATCTCCGAAATGGAGCTTGGTTGCACTAGCTCCTTCCTCCATTTTCCGTAGATGTGACCACTGGCTGTGACCACAGCCTTATTCGAAACTGCATTTCGCAATTTCGTGTTTCGCGAATTTGTTGCAAGTCACTCTAACTCTTCCAACTCCCGATCACGAAATGGAGATTAGCTTCGTGCTAACTCCTCCCTTGAGACTTTGTCGATGTGACCATAGGTTATGACCAGGGGCCAATTCTGAACACGCATTTCGCATTTCGCGTTTCAGCATTTCGGCATTTCGCATGTCGCGAATTCCTGTTGCAAGTTGCTTCCTTGACTACTCCAACTCCCGGTATCCAAAACTCCGAAATGGAGTCAGATCAACGTATTTCGGCGTTTCGCATTTCGCCGTTTTGGCATTCTTGTCGTGAGTGTCCTTGACACCTCCAACTCCCGGTATCCGAAACTTCGAAATGGAGTCTTTGTTGATGTGCCTATTTCGAGATTTCGGCGTTTCGCATTTCGCAACTTTAGGACTCCTGAGATGAAGAGTTTGAAGAGTTTCGACTCTTGACTCCTCCAACTCCCGGTATCCGAAACTCCGGTTGATGTGCCTGTTTCGGGATTTTCAGCGTTTTGCATTTCGGCACTTCGGGACTCCTGTGATGAAGAGTCTCAACTCTTGACTCCAACTCCCGGTATCCGAAACTCCGAAATGGAGTCTTTGTTTCTGATACCCGAAAGGAATTTAACTTTTGATCTTGCCATGCAATCATCGTTGTGTTGTTGTTCATGATCTTTCCCATCAACGACAAACACGCATACTATGCACTCTGCGTGCACCTCTGCACTATCTCTTCTGGTCTTCACGAGCTTGCTCTACTGCGTCTTCCCAATATACTTCCGGTGCCCGCCTGGCACATTATACCTATACTCAAGCCATCATCGTTGTTGTACTTGCCATCAATGACAAGCATACGTTGCCTGTAAAACATGCCAACGGGGTAAGGGAAAGAGTGAGGATTCAGTGTCAAGACAAGGAAGAAGAACTTGAGTAAAATCTGTCAGGCCAAGCATTGGCAGAAAACATAACTCCACTAATGTGATTTGCATTAACATGATAGGTGCATAAATACAAAGTAAATGATTTTTGGTCTTCCTTAACGAATGACTCTTCCTATCACCTATGACTCCTCATATTTACATTAATGTTACAATAACGCAATCCCAAAGATTACATGTCCAACATTCCCCCCTTAATCCGAAGGGGTGCTTATGAGTCCAAGCATCACTTTGAACTTTTCAAATTTTTCTCTTCCAAGCACTTTGGTGAAGATGTCCGCAATTTGCTCATTTGTGGAACAATGCCTCAAGAGAATAGTCTTGGCCTCTACATGATATCAAATCAGGTGATACTTTGTGTCGATGTACTTAGTTCGATCATGGAATCTGGGATTCTTGGCCAACTTGATTACGGAAGTATTGTCAACTAGAAGAGGAGTAGAATTCACTTATTTCTCCTGCAAATCTTCAAGTATTTTCCTGAGCCACACAATCTCCTTCGTTGCTTCTACAGCTGCCACATATTCTGCCTCTGTTGTGGAATCTGTTGGAACTCACTGTTGTGTGATCTCCAAGAGACAATTGTTGATCCAAGACTCATGAGATAGTCTAAAGTTGATACTCCATCTTCCTTATCCCCAACAAAGTCTAAATTAAAATATACGATCAGGTTGAAGTCATCCACCTAAGAGTACCTGAGTCCAAAATCTTGAGTTCCTTTCAAGTATTTTAGAATTCTTTTTGCAACAGACCAATGTCCTTCACAAGGCTTTTGCACGAACCTGGAAAGAATCCCAACAACAAATGAAATGTCTGGTCTTGTGGTAGTAAGATAGATATGACTTCCCACAAGCTGACTATACTTGGTTACATCCTCAAATTCATTCCCTTATTTTGATGTAGGTTTCAAATTCTGTTCCATTGGAGTAGAAACAAGATTGCACTCAGCCATGCCAAACATGTTCAACAGTTCTCCAATTTACCTCTTCTGGGAGATGAATATGAACCTTGGATTTTGAATCACCTCAAAATGCCCAAATAGTAGTGAAGATGTCCCAAATCTATCATCTTGAAGCCTTTCTTCAACTCTTTCTTTATGGATGCAATGTAGCTTTCATTGTTCCCTATTATCAACGGATCATCTACATATACTACAAGATATACAACAGTTTTGCCAACTTTCTTGACAAACAAAGTTGCATCATCAAGATTGAAATGCTTGAAATTCAATTTCAGAAGATGCTYGGTTAACTTTTCATACCATGCTCGCGGTGCTTGTTTCAAGCCATATAAGGATTTGATGAGCTTGCATACCTTATGTTCTTGTCCCTTCACAACAAAGCCTTTTGGCTGAGACATKAAAACATTCTCTTTCAAGTCTCCATTSAAGAAAGCAGTCTTCACATCCMWTTGATGAATTTTCCATCCATTCTATGCTGCCATGGAAATTAGAGTACGRACGGTAGCCCATTTTGTCGTGGGGGCAAAAGTCTCCTCATAATCARCACCTTCTTTCTATGCAAATCCTTTTGCCACGAGCCTTGTTTAGTGCTTGTCAAGAGAGCCATCTRATCTATACTTGTTCTTGAATACCCACTTGCAACCGATTGGTTTGGTTTCGAATGGAGGATCCACCAACTTCCATGTGTCATTCTTGATGAGAGAAACATATTCCTTCTACATGGCTTGTTTCCATTCATCGTGAGTGTAAACAAGTATTCTATGGACAAAACTTGTTATTAGATCACAAATAATATAATATGAATCAAAGAGCAACCACATGAGAACACGAAGTATTTTACCATTAAAAAAATACCAACAAACTTCTTATTATTAATTTTCAGATACAATGCACAGTAACAATACAGCGCAAAAGATCTCTTATCTCAGATCTTAGTGATTCAACCCTCCTTGGTATGAATCGGCCATGTGTATCCTTTTGTTGTACCCCTGTTGTACAGATCGGGTCGTACTCTTGCTGTACAGATCGGGTCGTACTCCTTCCTGCTATGTGGGTCGATCACCCCAGCCTGCTCGACTTGCCTTTGGAGCAGAACCCTTCTTCTCACTGAGTCGACTCACTCACTAGGAACTTATACTTGATGTTGATCCATGTGAAACACTGAGAAATAATCTCAGTCATTAGATCTAGATCTTGATCAATGGTTGGGACTTATTCTTTCGATAAGACAACTTAAGTTTACTTTTTGTGCTCTTCCTACTTAGAGAACATGTTCTCACTAAAATATTCTAACACTCCCTCTTAGTGAGGAAAGTGTTCTCTATGACTCCCAAATTTTTCCTGAAGTATTCAAACTTCCCTTTAGGTAATCCTTTAGTAAGGACATCTGCAACCTACTCATGTGTGGGGACATACTGAAGCTTCATTGCCCCTTTCTGCACTTTATCCCTGATGAAGTGGTACCGAATCTCAATGTGCTTGGATTTGTCATGGAAAACTGGATTTTCTGAGAGTTTAATACAGCTTTGATTATCACAGTATATTATTGTAGGACTCAACTCTGAAATCAATAAGTCAACAAGTATCTTTCGAAGCCAAAGGGCTTCACACCTTGCTTGACCCGCTGCCATGTACTCGGCCTCTGCAGAACTAAGTGCTATAGATTTTTGCTTCCTACTGTACCAAGAGATCATACCTGATCCCAAGCTGAAGCAACAACCGTAAGTACTCTTTCGATCAATTGCACTCCCTGCCCAATTTGAGTCTGAATACCCCACCAAACTAATTTGGTCTCCTTCACATACCGAAGTCCATACTCTATGGTACCTTTCAAGTATCTCAAGATATGCTTGGTTGCAATCCAATGCACTCTCTTGGGATCCACTATGTGTTGACTGAGAGTGTTGACAACAAAACATATGTCGGGTCTAGTGTTGACCAAATACATCAAGCAACCAATCAACTGCCTGTAGATGGTGGGATTTACCTTTTCTGACTCCGAGGTGTTTAATTTCTTGAGATTCGTAATCATGGGAGTGGCCATAGTTTTGTAGTCCTCCATTCCAAATCTTTTAAGAATCTCAACTGTATATTTCCCTTGAGCAAGGAAGATTTCACCCTCTCGTTGCCAGACTTCTAGGCCAAGAAAATAATGCATTAGCCCTAAATCTTTCATCTCAAATTCTTATGCCAAGTCTTTCTTGCAACTTGTAATTAGATTCTCTATTCCTATTAGAAACAAATCATCACCATAGAGAACAAGAATGAGAACATCATCTTTACTCTTAAGTAGATACAGATTTGAATCTRCATTACTCTTAACAAATCCAATGCTCTGGAGATAGTTGTCAATTCTGGAGTATCATGCTCTGGGTGCCTRCTTGAGTCCATAAAGGGCCTTCTTCAGTYGACAGACACRACTTGCTCTATCATGAACTTCAAACCCCTATGGTTGTTCCAAATAGACTTCCTCTTCAATCTTCCCATTGAGAAATGTTGTCTTGACATCCATCTGATAAATMTTCCATCCCATATGAGTGGCAATCGACATCACTACTCGAATGGATGTATAACGAGCTACAAGAGAAAAGGTCTCGTCATAGTCCACTCTTTCYTGTTGAGAGACCCCACGAGCTACAAATCTAGCTTTGTATTTTTCAATGCTGCCATCTGCAGCATGCTTGATCTTGAAGATCCACTTGGAGCTAACCACCGACTTTTCCTTTGGTCTTGGTACAATTTCCCATACTTCATTTTTCATTATTGAGGCATATTCTTCTATCATAGCATCTTTCCATACCTACTTCTTGACCACTTCATCAAAGCTGGTAGGTTCTGACTCAATAATATTGCTCATAAGTGTTGCATATCCTGAGTATCTCTGAGGAGGCTTACTTGTTCTGACTAAAGTTCTTGGGGTTTTTACTTGTTCATGGGCTTCTTTCAACAATTGTTCTGCCCATTTTGGTCTTCTTTTCTTGGAGGAACCTAGTTGATCTACTACCTGATTCTCATTCTGCTCATCAATGAGGGAATCTGAAATCTACGGAGATGATGCTTCCTCTTGCTGAGAGGCTTCTGTATCTAAAACATCTTCACCCTGATAAGACTTCCAGAAAGCTCTTTCTTCTTCAAATTTGATGTCACTTCTTTCCACTGTTTTCCTGGTAGAGATGGAATGTACACCCTGTAGGCTTTGGATGTTTCACTATACCCAACAAGGATCCTTTTTTCTACCATGGGATCCAACTTGGTTCATTTTTCTGCAGGAATTTGACAGTAGACAACATACCCAAAGATACGCAGGTGTCTAATGTCGGGTTTCCTCCCAATGAAGGATTCTTCTAGAGTTATGTTTCCAAGTACTCTATGAGGACTCCTATTTTGAAGGTATACTGCAGTATTGCAAGCTTCTGCCTAAAGAAACTTTGGGAGGTCCTAATCATGCAACATGGATTTTGCTGCCCCAACAGTAGCTCTGTTTTTCCTCTCAGATACCCCATTTTGTTGAGGGGTATAAGGAACTGTTAGCTCCCTCTTAATCCCTGCTTTTGCACAAAATTTCTTGAAGGCATGAGATGTGTACTATCCTCCATTGTCTGATCTGAGGACTTTTATCTTCTTCCCGGATTGATTCTCCACAAGAGCCTTAAACTCTTGAAAGCTTCTGAGAACCTCTTATGAGGTTTCTCCCTTTAAAAAGTAGATCCAGGTTTTTCTTGAGAAGTCATCTATGAAGCTAATGTAATATTTGTACTTGCCCCTATAGAAGGAGATGACATGGGACCACAAATATCAGTATGAATCAAGTCCAAAATCCCTTTGGACCGATGATCATTCTTAGGAAATGGGGCTCTTGTATATTACCCTAGGGCACATCCTTTACATACTTCATGATGACTTGTTCTAAAGGGAGGCATCCCTGTCACAATCTTACCTAAAATCTTAAGGGCCCCATGACCAAGATGAGCCATCCATCTGTGCCAAAGTTCACAATCTCTACTACCACTGCTACTAGCTAGAGCATAATGTGAATCAAACTGAAGCTTATACAACTTATCCTTTCTTACTCCAATGATTTGCCCAAGTCCTTGACCCATATCCTTAGGCTTGATATAAGCCTTTCGCTCCCTGAAAGATACTTCATACCCCTTGTCTTCTAATGCAGATACTGAGACAAGATTTTTCTTTAATCCAAGGAAATAAAGAACATCTGATAGGTAAAGAGGTTTTCCTGACTCCCTCTCAAACTTTATAGTTCCTATCCCTTTTGGATGATATGCATAGTCATCTCCAAGAAGGATCTCAAAGTCGAATCCCTTTTCTTCAATATTGGTGAAGTAATGTTTAGGGCTTGTCATATGATTGGATGCTCCACTATCAATATACCAAATGTCTTTGGTTTGAGTACTAGACAGACATGCCCTGCAAATGTTTTCTGTCATTTTGTCTTAAAAGAATCGGGTTGCTCAGATGCCTGGCTCTGATACCAAGTAAACAAGTATTCTATTGACAGAACTTGTTATTAGATCACAAATAATATAATATGAATCAGAGAGCAACCACATGAGAACACAAAGTATTTTACCATTAAAAAATATACCAGCAAACTTCTTATTATTAATTTTCAGATACAATGCACAGTAACAATACAAGGCAAAAGAGCTCTTATCTCAGATCTTAGTGATTCAACCCTCCATGGTATGAATCAGCCCTGTGTATCCTTTTGTTGTACAGATCGGGTTGTACTCCTGTTGTACGGATCGGGCCGTACTCCTGTTGTACAGATCAGGTCGTACTCTTGTTGTATGGATTGGGCCATACTCCTTTATGTTGTGTGGGTCGATCACCCAAGCCTGCTCGACTTGCCTTTAAAGCAGAACCCTTCTTCTCATTGAGTCGACTCACTCACTAAGAACTTATACTTGACGTTGAGCCATGTGAAACATTGAGAAATAATCTCAGCCATTAGATCTAGATCTTGATCAATGGTTGGGACTTATTCTTTCGATAAGACAACTTAAGTTTACTTTTTGTGCTATTCCTACTTAAAGAACTTGTTCTCACTAAAATATTCTAACAATGAGAAGTGGCTTTTTTAAAGGAAGTCGGCTCAAGGTTAGTAGATAAATTCAACTCACAATCATATGAAACATCCATGTCATCTACATCACCTGAGTTTGAATTATCTTCATTACCTCCATCTTATCTTAAGGAAATTTTGGTTCTTGTCTTCTTGACCTCATCAAGATGAACACTTTCAAGTATTTTTATGAGCCATTTTGGTGGACGTTTCTGAGATGGTCCAGGTTGCTCAGTTGATTGAGATGGTGTTGGGTTCTCATCAAGCCACAACTTTTCAATCCTCTTGATCACATCATCCAAATGAACTTCAGGTTTTGATGAAGTGGCGGGAACTTCTTCATGTGGGAAAGATGGTGCTTCAAAAGGAGATTCCAAAGATTGACCCAAGACAGGTATGCCCCTTCAAGATGTGGAATCTCATCATCAAATTCATGATATGTCTTTACACGAGTGAATCTGTCCAAATGATCAAACTACCTCTCAATAGTCTCGTCTTTCTTAGAGGATTCAAGAAAGAATACATCTCTGGAAAGGATGAATTTCTTGTTTGTCTCATCGTAAAGACAATATCCCTTGTTTGTCTGACTGTTCCATGCAAACCACAGCAGAACAAGAATGCAAAGCGGAAAAATCGATCCATCATAGGGGTTGTTAAGCCATGATTCATGAGCAGGATTTGCCAATGTTTCTTTGGGCAAAAGCATGCAACACAATAGTCTACATCGAGAACAGGTGTCCGCACAAGATCTTGGAGGACAAGACACTAGAGGAGGCATTCACTGGTGTGAAACCAGAGGTGAGTCATTTTTGCATTTTTGGTTGTCCAGTTTATATCCATGTACCTTAAGAGAAGAGGACCAAGTTGGAGCCCTCCAATAGGAAGGGTTTGTTTGTACCTTACAGTGAGACTTCAAAGGCCTACAGGGTCTTCATTCTAGAGCAAAGGAAGACAGTCATAAGTAGGGATGTAAAGTTCATGGAAGACTTTGCATCCAGGAAGTCTCATGAGCCTATTCCAGTAACAAAGGATGAGGAGCAAGAAATTTCGAAGGTTGAGCCAGGGTCACCAACGGCTTCCAATTCAAGGCAGCAACCTTCAGGTGAGGAGGAGGAGGCATTAGCCCCTTCCAGTTCTGTCGAGAGACCTTGATGGTTCACTTAGACATTGAGGGATGCTCAGGAGTACACTGAGGCTTATAGGAGCACGTTTAGGGAGAGAAAGCCTCCAAAGAAGTTTCCAAACTACATGGCATTGATGAGTAGCATCATGGTTTCAGAGCCTTCCAGTTATTAGGAGGCAGCAAACCAACAAGTATAGCGGGATGCCATGGTGGAGGAGTACAACTCCATCATGAAGAATGATGTTTGGGACATAGTGCCAAGACCGGAGGGGAAGTCAATAGTAACTTCTAGGTGGCTCTACAAAATCAAGCATATTGCAGACGACAGCATCGAGAAGTTCAAGGCGGGGTTTGTGGCGAGAGGGTTCTCCCGGAAAGAGGGAGTGGACTATAAGGAGACATTTGCTCCAGTCACCAGGTACACTTCCATTAGGGCAATTATATCTTTAGTTTCTTTTATGGGATGGAAGATACATCAAATGGATGTGAAGATAGCTTTCCTTAATGGGATCATTGAGGAGGAAGTGTACATAGAACAACCTTAGGGCTTTGAGGTAAATGGGAAAGAGACCCATGTTTGCAGGCTTAAGAAAGCCTTGTACAAACTCAAGGAGGCACCAAGAGCATGGTACTCCAGGATTGATGGATACTTGTTGAGTATGGGCTTCACCAAAAGTGAAGCAGATTCTAACTTATATTATATATTTGATGGGATTGATCTGCTTATTTTGGTGTTGTATGTAGATGACTTGTTTCTTACAAGTGTAGAAAAGCTTATTGCAAGCTGCAAAGCAGATCTAGCAGCTAAGTTCGAGATGAAGGTCATCAACATGATGCATTACTTCTTGGGTTTGGAGGTTTGGCAAAGACCAGGGGAGATTTTCCTTGGGCAGGGTAAATATGCAATAGAGATCCTAAAGAGGTTTCAGATGGAAGACTGCAAACCTGTGGCCACACCCATGATCACCAATCTGAAGAAGTTGACAGCTTTAGATTTAGGGTTGGTGGATCCTACATTGTACAGGCAACTGATATGTTCCTTGATGTATTTGGTCAACACCGAACCAGATATATGTTTTACAGTGAACACCTTGAGTCAGTTCATGGTGGAGCTGAGGCAAGAGCATTGGGTAGCAACAAAACATGTGCTCGAATACTTGAGGGGCACAGTGGAGTATGGGCTGAGATATCTTGGAGATGGTGAAGTGAAGTTGCAGGGGTATACAGACTCAGATTAGGCAGGCAATGCATCGGATAGGAAAAGCACCTCGGGGTGTTGCTTCAACTTGGGATCATCGATGATATCCCGGTTCAGCAGGAAGCAAATTTTTGTGGCCTCAGCAGAGGCAAAGTATATGGCAGCGAGTACAGCAAGTTGTGAGACCATTTGGCTTCGCAAGTTGCTTGCAAGTTAATTTGATCAAGAGTTGGATCCCACATTGATTTACTATGATACTCGGAGTTGTATCAAACTCTCTGAGAATCCAGGGTTTCATGACAGGTCCAAACACACTGAGATCAGATATCACTTCAATCAAGACGGGACTCAGAAAGGAGCAGTGAAGCTCTAGTATATTCCCATCGATCAGCACATAGTTGATATTCTGACCAAGGCCTTAGCAAAAGGGAAGTTTGAAGCATTCAGAGACAGACTTGGATTGGTGCAGAATTCCTTCCTCGCTAAGAGGGAGTGTTGAGAAATGTAGCTCGAGCAGAAACTTCTTGCACGGGTTAGGTGTGAACATGCGAGAAGTGGTTCGAGACAACTTCTAGTGACCACTTAGTAAAAGTGGGAAATAATACCATCTTGTAATTTCTCTTATTAAATAAAAGTGAAAGTTTAATTTCCCTAGATCTCTTAAATCTTAGAAACCTAAATGAAATATTCTATAGATTCTAGAATTTTAGTGAGTTAGATTTGATCTAATCTTAGTCGTACAAAGCATTGTTGAGATAAGGTAGTTGTGAGGATGAAGGAGATAAGTTGAGATTATTTGCTTAGATTGAGGAGATTAGTTATCTCACTCAAAGCATAAATAGAACAAGATGGGAGAGGTTGAACACACATTTTTTGTATACCAATAAGACTCAAGAGATCAGAGAAAGATCAGTTGAGCAGACTCAAAGCACAGGAGAGGAGCTAAGGTCGAGAAGCAGGCCTAAGTACAGTATGTACAGTGCTGTACAGCAGATCAGGCAGGCAGATTCTCAATTGTCCAACAGGCAGATTTATCTCAGTGAGTGAAGATCCTTTTTTATTGTGTATACCGTACAACTGTTAGTTTGACAGCTTGTGGAGGTTTCCCTGTAAGCTTGGAATTTAAATAAAAATCTAATTTGAGGGTGTAATTATTGGTGTATCGTGTTTATGCTTCCACTGTTTATATTTTCCAGTTATATGTGTGACTGTTGCATATTCAGAATTTTAATTATGTTATTAAAGTAATTCAAGATCTGAGTTATTTAATAAAGAAACATAGGACAGTAGTCACCTAGGGCTAGAAAACTTACAAGATTACTCCACATAGGGTTTTCAACCTCGAACTATTGTTTTAAACTAGATGCCTTCTACATCAAGATGGATCTATCAGTCTTCCAAGGGTATCTCTATTGGCATTAGTCTCGTGGGCTATGATTTCCTCTCGGACAAAACAAGTCAATGCTCATCAGCTTCACCTTGAAATGGATCAGCATATCTGTAGGCACTGCTTTAGCCTTTTTGAAAGAGGAACACAAAGAATGTTGTCTTGATGAGACAAATCATTACTACCTAAAGATCAACATACATATCCATGGGATTCACTCTTTAGAAGCCAAATCTGCAGACATTTTGTCTTTTGGTGCCCAGTTTATTATGAAATTGAAGGTAGATTTTACTGCTATGCAGGGACTCAGACAGGTCTGTCTGCATATTTTCATTATGTTTAGATGTATTCATTGGGGAGTTGTGCAGTCACTGGTGTTACTTGCTCAAGATAAGCATCGCATACAGATCCTCGCTTATTACCTCACCACCTACTGATCCACGTCAACAATTGGCCAAAACAGAAACATAGATTGGGTTGACTCTTACAGTTACCAAACATTGTCGTTAAGCTCAAAATTTTTGACAGCATACACAAATCTACGTATCATTGTCAGCTTTCCAGGGTTTTCATCACAAATAGTAAGACTTCTATAAATTGCTACCTTGCATTAGAGGGAAGATCTACCTTGAATATAGGAGAAATACATCTTTAATGTCGAGAAAATGTTGCACAAAACGTCCCTAAAACCACATCCTCCCCCCTGATATTCTTAAATAGGTCCCAATGGATTTTATAGTGTTAAATGAAAATAGGTAACTTGTGACAATTGTTTTTAGCTTACTAGGCAACTTCATCAAGACAGTTGTAGGCATTATATTATTATATGCTTTGACATCTGTATTTTTCTTTCTATATTGCATGGCGTATTTCCACAATTTTATAATCTCCAGATATTAATATATTTCTTTCTTACTCTCTTCTCAAAATATTTTCATTAACATCCCAAACTATTACCAGACTGTTGCTGATATGAGGATCATGATTCATGACATATTTGGGATAACCGAAGTTTCTTTCGCCTCCAAAAATTGTTGAAAAAATCATTCTGCTAGG
>JZKD02S2121065.1:0-19702 GCA_000966675.3 Picea glauca
CTTTACTAAGTGAGATCATCAATGAGGAACAATTTGAATTTCTGTGGAACATACAAATTCATGATGCCATGACGATCTCCCAAGAGGTACTCCATTCAGTAAAAGTTAAGACGAAGAAAGAAACCATTCTAAAATTAGACCTAGCTAAAGCATATGATCGACTTAATTGGACATTCCTTCATCCTGTTCTCTTGCATATGGGGATGAATTTGCAATTTGTAAATTGGATCATGGGGTGTGTGTAAAGTGCCTCATTCACAGTCTTGATTAATGAATCTTCCTCCTGTTTTTTCAAAGTTTCGATAGGACTTAGATATGGATTCCCTCTCTCTCCCTTAATTTTTTTGATCATTACTAAAGATCTCAACAGAATTCTAAAGGAAGCTAGATGTAATGGAAGGTTGAGAGGGGTTCAGGTTTCAGATAGCGAAATTGTTTCACACCTTCTATTCATGGATGATATTTTTTTGTGTGTCCAAGGATCGTGTAGATAGATCTCCGCCCTTAAATAGATCCTCGAATTATACTATTCTACAATTGGTATGGCTATCAAT
Source organism: Picea glauca (assembly GCA_000966675.3). Classification (NCBI taxonomy): domain Eukaryota; kingdom Viridiplantae; phylum Streptophyta; class Pinopsida; order Pinales; family Pinaceae; genus Picea; species Picea glauca. The sequence goes on from JZKD02S2121065.1 coordinate 555, forward strand.
ATGTAAAATTCTTGATCTTTTTTTCACAAGTGATCCGAAGAAGAAACTGATTATTTTTCCAATATCATTCCTACCCCAACAAAATCCTTGGACGAGGGTTTAAGGTAACTTGGATTTTTTCTTAAGCCTAAATGCTACACAAGACATTATTGGGGTTGGATTATCAGGAAAATAGAAGAAAAGATCTTATTTTTGGTAAACAGTCTCATGTCCAGGGATTGAAGGATGGTTCTCCTCAAGGAAATCCTGGAAAGTATTCTAGTTTATTGGAATTATATTGCATCCATTCCCAAAGGGGTGCTCACTAAGATTTGAAATCTCCACTTCCAATATCTATAGGCATGACAGAAGGATAAGGGGGGTATCCATTTAGAAAAATGGTTGGCAATTTCATTTCCCAAAGAGTTAGGTGGTTGGGACCTTAAGGACATGTTTCCTTTGCTCAGGATCTCGATGGTAGAAACCCGTGGAGGCTCACGCAAGGAAATTTGCTCTGGGCATGTGTTATGATTTCTAAATATTTCCCCAATATGTATATTGCAAAGTGGTTCAAAGTTCCTTCCAAATATTCCAAAGGGTCTATTAGTACCCAAATCAACAGGGTTACAATTTGGTATCTTATGCCAAGTTCCGAAAGCGCATGTGACAAAGACATGCATGCTACCAAAAGAAGGGAATTTTTGCAGCACATGCCATGAATTGATATTTAACCTGATGAAATTGCTATAAGTCTAGTGTTCTCCACTAGTCTCCCCAAATGATATTCATATTTTATAAGGATTCAAGCAAGATTGGATGCCTAAATCCTAATGGAGAAATGATTTGTACAATAACGATGGCGGCTATAAACGAAAATATTATATCGCTAGAATGAAACACTCAACATCATTCTTGTTGGAGCTTTACAATTAGTTATTTTTCTCTCGAGTTAAGGTGCTAGAAAAACCAAGGGAAATAATGTAGGTATCTAGGGGAATGCCAAAAGAACAATACCACAATAAACCATCAAGTGTCAAGAAATGGTGATACCTATGATGGAGAGTATTTTTCAGATAAAATGCATGGGTTTGATGTTTGCCATTTTTCCCATGGTCATCGTGACGAGGGTGCATGGAATGAGAGAAGAAAACTAGGTTTGGGAATGTTTATATTTAGAAATGGTAAAAGACAGTCTGGCCACTGTAATCATGGTGTTTAGAATTCTCAGCCAAGATCCCCCATAACCATGAACCATTCAAAATCTTGAATATTGTACATGAATGCAAGGCAATCATTTGACTACACAAACAAGCAAGCGCCTATAGGCATATCCTTTGCCAAAAGAGTCTTGAGTTGAATTAAAGGTCTCAGATGAGAGGCCTGCAAAAAAATATATGTGTTTTAGTGTTTGTCGAACGAATGAGCAGTGTATTAGTATATGAGTGTAAAGGAGCATTTATGGAAACACTCATAGCTAGATTTCCCACAAACGTATCTTTCATGATCATTTAGAGTGCTATATCAAGCACCTAAAATTCCAACAAGGGTTCTATAGAAAACACCATACCTCAATGTTAATATTGATAGTGAATGTGTTCATAAATTAATCGATGCTTTGTTGCTTCTGATTGTTTATGTCAATGGTGATCCATTGTGTTAAAATGAAAATCACCTCCCAATTTTCAACAAAGTATCGAGGTGTCAAAGCATATTGCCAAAGCCTAAACATTCATATGACAAACTTTGTCCTTTCTCCAAGATTTAAATGCAAAAGATTCTCATTGGGAAATTTCATATCAAGGTCGACCGCTGCTACAAGACAAACACAGTTTAAATTTTTTAGGCTTCCTATTTGTCAAGGAGAGAAAGAGTGCCCATTTTTGCAAATATGGGTTCTATGTAAATTTAATCATCCATAGCCTAGAGTGGCATCATGTTTTGAATATCATCCAGATTGGTCATCAAGTTTCTTCTGTGGGTTGATTGTACTTGATATAAATGGGATGGCATCACTCTCATTACAGTCAAAACCACCATATTGAAAGATCCATAAGGTTCCTTAGGAAACTAGAACCATGTGTTTGAGATGAGATCATTGAAGGTTTATGATTTTAATATGACACTTAGCTAGAACTATTGGCTCCATAATTTCCATACCACTGTAATTCATTCTCCAATACATGCTTTAATTGGTGGATTTTATAAGTTTATATCAAGATATATTATCCAATGATAAGAACTTGAATTTTGAATAGTGGACAAGTCCATCTACATGTTGTGTGTCGAGTTGTGAAGGTGCGTCGACAAAATTACAGGTGGCAAACATAGGTCAAAAAGTGCTATGCAATTACATGATTCAAGGAGGCAGAGGATATGAAAGATTCATTTCCATATTTGAAGGCATTGATTAAACATCAGATCCACATTTCCAGGTTCACATCCCACATTCTCAGGTAGAGGATTGGCAGTTGGTCAAAGGTTAATTTCTAGCATTTCAAAAACATGGTTAAAAGGTGGTGTTAAGAATATTTGGCGCCTTAGAATGAATCATTCATTATAATAATTGAAATATTGAAGAGGTTCATTCAAGCTCATCTTTAGCATCAAATTTCAGATTTGAAGGCATCAAACTCCATCATTCCATATTTCTTGCAACTAAGTTCCCGATTTGGATAGCTTTTATTTCCAAAAAGATAGCAATAGTTTGTTGATCTAATTTCATATAAAATATATCATTTGTAATGGAAAAACAGGGGGAGTGGGGGCTCGATAGAGAGTTTCTAGAGGCATTTTATCTGTGTACATTCATTGTAAGCCAATGGGTAGGGAAACTCTTCCTGTAGCATTTCATTATCAAATCTCACTGTGGGTTCAATATGATATTTGTATCTTTATCTTATCATACTCTTTTCTTTCCTATGTAAATGAAATGGTATTCGATGAAGAATTCATTGATAACATGTATTCCATGGATTCCCGAGAAACAAAGAATTTGTTGTAATTTCCCATTTTATACAAGTTTCATTTATGTAATTAATTTCCTAATTAGAAAGCGTTTCTAGTTATGAATGTTCAGTCTTGTGAATGTGTTGATTGAGAAACATGCAAATTGATATATTCATATATTGGTTTCTTATTTATTTCATCTTTCATGCTTTAAATATAAAGTGTTTGAATATTGAGCTCACTTACCTTTCATCCATGAAGTGTTCTAGGAGACTTCATGCCCAATGGTCTTGATCACTAATCAACATATGTTTTAAATCCAGATTTATGCTTCTCTCCTTTCTCACCTGATTTACCTAATCCACCTTTCAATCAAACAAACCATGTCAATAACTAAGATGTGCTAGGAATTTTGTCCCAATAGTCAAAGAGAATCTTCTAAAGATAACATATTTTGGTGTTGTTGTCGGGGACAGAGTAACGAATAATATTTCCCTAGGAGAACGACATGATTAAGTCTAAAACTTGATGGTGAACATGATTTAGACACTATTTGTGACTACATCATTCATTGGGCGACTCCATGAAGGAAGAACCCGTTGGCGACTCCACTGATTCAGAATGTCTAAGGAAATGGAAGCCATTTTGTCTCGTAGGTTTGGTCCATTTTATTTCTTTGTTGTTCCTAGTTTTCCAAATGACGTGCCTATCATGTATGAGTGGGGAGACTACCTTCCAGGGTTTATAGGAGATAATCACGATCATCCTACACAACATTTAATCAATTTTCATCAATACATGGAACAACTCAATATTCATCAAAAATATGTATTGCTAAAAATGTTTATGTACTCCTTGGAAGGAATAGCAAGAGAATGACGCAAATCTCTTCATATCTCCAGTATTTCATCACTAAAGGATTTTCATACTATGTTTCGTTCATATTGTAAGATAATTTTTTCTTCTGAACTCCTCTTGGATGATTTTTTCAAGAAAATCAAATTTAAAAAATCCCTTAGCAATGATGATCATTGTAAATGTGTTGAACCTGCACAAAATAGATCTAGCTAGGAATTGACACAGTTGCAGAGAAAATATGAGAAAAGATAAGCAGGAGAGAAAGAATGGAATAATTCTCATTAACTAAATGAATGAATGATAATTTACATATGATATAATTTTTATAACTCAACTAATGTGTAGTGGAGGAGAAGCCAATGTGCCATAGTGGTGGCCTAGAGTCATTTGGACACACACCAACAATTACATGAGTAAATTGCCACCTAGTCTAGTCTCTCAGGCAGTTACAGGAGTGAAATGCCACCTAGTCTGAGTTAACTACTCTCCCAGTCTTCAGTTAACTAACTGAAATAGAGTGAAGTGAGGAGGAGATCAGGGAATCCTGAGTAATGTGCTAGTCTGATGATGATCCCAAGGACAATGCACATTAGTTGGTGATGATCCCAATGTTGCATGGTGATAATCCCAATGTGGCATCTAGACTCCACTCAACTAATCAAACTGAAGTGTGAACTTAAGAGAATATTCTCCTATAGGAATATTCTCCCTAAAATATAGGATACTGAATAATTACTAATAAACATGGGGAAAACCTTAGGAAAAATAAACCCTAGATGTGTGTGAAGTATCTCCAACACCCCCTCTGAATATCACTATGGTGAAAATAAATAATGGTTCCCATAAATGAGGCCATTTTAGGTACCCAAATACAAAATATACACTGAAATAAATGAGGAAAGAGGGAAAACCTCAGGGGAAAAAACCCCTCTCAAAGTATAATGTAGGCAAAAAGAAGAACTGACAGTTGCTAGGCAACTGTGTTCTTCAATCCAAGGTGATTGCAATGAGAATGGAACTTCTGCTCAGTGAAGGTCTTGGTGAAGATGTATGCAGACTATTTTGCTAAAGGAAAAAACTACAGGTTGATGATCCCCTCGTGTAATAAGTCTTGGATGTAGTGCTTGTGGATCTCGATGTGCTTCGTTTGCTGCCTCTGAACTGGATCTCTGCATAACTTTAGAGTGCTCTAGTTTTCACACTAGATGACAATCAGTCGACGAAATTGAATTCCCAACTCAGTAAGAAAATGTTGTGGCCACATAGCATGAATGGTTATGTTAACTACCCCTCTATAGTTTTTCTCGACTAAAGATAGAGCAATGGAATCTTGCTTCTTGCTTGACCAATAGATAGGCCCAGAACCAAGACTGAGTGAGTAACCAAATGTGGACTTGGAATCAATGCTATCGTTATCCCGAACAGAATCAGTGAACCCGATGAGGTCCAATGTAGATTCTGTTGCGTAGTGAATCCCAAAGGTGATGGTGCCCTGTACGTATCGAAGGATACACTTTGTAGCCTTCCAATGTAGCTCATGTGGCTCTTGCATGAACCTGGAAACTACTCCAACTTCATAGGAGAGGTCTGTTCTAGAGTGTGTGAGATAAAACAAGATCCCCGCTATCTTTTTGTACAGTGTTTTGTCAACCATTGGAGTGTCCCTTCCATCTTCAATTCTGACTCATTATAGGAAAGGAGTCGGGGTAGACTTGCAATCTATCATGTGAAATATCTCAAGGAGATCAGTTTGATGCCCGATGAATCCTAATTGATCTTGAGTCCAAGGAAGAAATGTAGCAGACCCATATTCGTCATCAAGAACTTATCATGCATAATCCTCTTGACTACAACAATCATTGAAGTTGAGCAACCGATGATCAACAAATCATCAACATATAGAACTAGGAGTAGAAGTGAATCATCCGTCTTGATCATGTAAACATTCGGGTCTGACTTACAACGTAAAAAGTTCTATGATAGTAGGTAGGATTCCATATTGTCATACCATTCCCTCGGGGCCTGCTTGAGACCATAAAGAGACTTCTTGAGTCGACAAAACAAGGATGCATATTGCATAAATACCTGGGGATGCTCCATATGGATCTCCTCAAAGAGATCATCATGAAGAAATGCATTATTCACGTCCATCTGATGGACTTCCCATCCCTTGGCTGCCTCAATGGAAAGTGCCAAATGTAAGGAATACATCTTTGCTACTAGAGTGAAGGTCTCATCATAGTCAATGCCATGTACCTACTGAAAGCCTTTGGTAACTAGTTTGGTTTTGTATCCACTAACATGTCCATCCACTGTATTCTTGGCCCTATAGACCCATCTGCACCTGGAAATTTTCATTCCTAAAGGAAGGGGAACCAGATCCCAAGTCTAGTTCTCAAGGAGGGAGTTTTACTCCTCCTGCATGGTGGATTCCCAAAAGGGATTTCCAGTAGCCTCACCATAAGACTATGGATCTGAAGACTGAACCAAGAAAACATTCATGGGTGACATCGGTTCAGTGGAAGTTAGTGCAAGAGGAGGCTCCTCTAAATCATATCGAGTTGTCCTAGTATCAGCTAGATCCCCAACAAGATCCCCTGCATCCTAAAGAGTAGTCTTGGCCCACTTGGGCCTCTGCTATGGATTTTCAATGCATCTGGATGCACTGACTCTGCATCTGACTATATTGACTTTGTATATATATCATCTAAATCCTTTGAATCAGAACTCTCGTATGAAAAAGAGTCGGTATGTGAATTCTCATCATCTTTGATAGGTGGAAGAACAAAAGTGTATGCATGTAGCTACTGAGGTACATGCAAGACACTTTCCTCAAATTGGACACTACACTCAATGATGAGCCAGTCTGAGGAAAGATCAATGACTATTTATCCCTTCACACCATCAGGGTATCCAACAAATATACACTATGTGCTCTGTGGATCAAGTTCATTCCTCTTCTCAGAGGGAATCCAAGCCCATTCACATGAACTAAAATTATGGAAGTGGGTCACTTCTAGTTTGAGGCTGCTCCAAGCCTCGTAAGGGGTCTTTTCCTTGATAGATCTATGGGGAGATATGTTTTGGATGTAGGTTGCACAATTAAGTGCTTCAACCCATAATATCTATGGAAGTGACTTTGCTTGTAGCATGCAAGATGCCATCTCTTTTAGAGATCTATTTTTTCGCTCAGCAACTTCGTTATGATGTGGAGTATAGGGAACCATGTGCTGCAATTGAATCCCTGCCTCATGAAAAAAATTAGGGATCCCATGGTTGACATACTCTCCCCTATTATCTGTTTGGAGGACTTTGATTTTCTTTCCTGACCGTGTCTCAACAAGGGATTTGAAATATTTGAGGTGTTGAAAGACCTATGATTTTTTCCTGAGAAAGAAAATCCATGTGAAGTGTGAGAAATCATCAACAAAAATGAGCATGTACCTTGATTTATTGATTTATGGATGAAGAAAAGGGCCCATGAGGTCACTATGGATCAGATCTAAAGGAGAGGAATCCTTTTGATTCTTTCTTTTGTCGAATTTCTCTTGAGGGTGTTTTCCAAGAACACATCCCTCACAAATTCCTTTGGAGAAGTGGAKKYCAGGTATACCCTCAACCATTMTTTGTTTTTTAATTTGTTTCATATATCTGGATTTCAGGTAKACCATCAACCATTCATGCCATATCCTACTCCTTTCATCATCATGGGTAAGCAGTAATGMAGAATCTGGTTCAATAAATTCAGAAAATGTGTAGAGTCTAGATTGATGATTTACCTCACCAGTAGCAACCCTGGAATTGGTTTGCATGTCATATATATCCACTGCATCAGGTGTGAATATGACTCTCTTTCCGATGGTATATTGTTTCATCTTATACACAGAGAGAAGATTGACGAAAATTTTGGGAATGTGTAGCACATTCTCAAAGCTTCCATTTGTGAGTTCAATTCTTCCTTTATTGGTGACCTCAACTGGAGAGTTGTCCCCCATTAGAATAGGAGGACCTTTGCATGCATCCAATGAAGAATATACTTCTTTTGTTGCATCTATGTGGTGTGATGCACCTGAATCTATGATCCATGCATCGGGAGAGGAGTTGATGGAAATCAAAGCATGACTAGAATTGTCTTTCTTGGGATTCTGATCTTCTGGCTTCTTCTTCTTGGAAACCTCAGGGATACGATCTCCAAGGTTGTTTTTCTGAAGTATTAGGGCCATTTGATATATCTGTTTCCACATACATGCATATTCTGGATGGAATCCTTTATGGCAGTAAGTGCATTTCTCTCCTTTTCTTTCCTTTCCACCTTTTGATTAGGAGGCATCATTGAAGGGTTTTGAGTACCCTTCCTTCTTAGGATTTTCATGTGATTTCCTTTTGTCTTTTTATTTATATTTCTGATATTGATGACCACTACCATCTTGAAAAGTAAGTGAATGTGCCTTTGGGCCTTTGATTTTTCCCATTTTGATAAGCTTGTTCTGCTCTTGTGTCAGAGACTCGATAAAGGCCTCAAGAGAGGGCATCGTCCAGGTGGATCCAGAGGAGAACCTAACTTAATGAAATTTGGATATGAACACTGAGTATTCAGGACCAAGTTTGGAGAGAATGGTGAGAACCATTTTTTCTCCTCCTTAGATTTATCAACCACGCAAGCCTTGAGTTGTGACAAAAAATCCTTATATTTGGTAAAGAAATATTGGAGATTGTCGAAGGCTTTTGGATCTAATGTGAGAAATTCCACCTTGAGCATGTGTCTCCTCATCTCATCTTGTTTTCCAAAAATCCCTTCCATGGTGGTCCAAGCTTCATTAGGGGTTTTATAGAAGGATATGTGAAAGAGGAGTTCATGAGAAATGAGACTGCAAATTGTTCCAAACACTTCATCCATTTGATTTAGATACTTGGATTTTTCTATGGCTTATGTTGGTTATGTTTATGTGTTCATGGTTAAACTGTATAATCCTCTACCTCGAATATGAATTATCATCTTCTCCTTCGATGCAAATAAATTGTACGGTGTAAGAATGAATTCTTTTGGAAATTCCATTTTTCTGTTCTCTTCAATCTTTGGTACCTGCAAAAATAATATGGTGTGTATTTTCCCTAGCAGTCAGTCGGCTCTGATACCATGTAAATGTGTTGAACCCACACATAATATATCTATCTAGGAATTTTCATACACAGTTGCAGAGAAAATATGAGAAAAGAGAAGCAGGAGAGATTGAATGAAAGAATTCTCATYAACCAAATGAATGAAYGATAATTTACAGATGATATACTCTGTATAAATCAACTAATGCACACTAGAGGAGAAKATAATGCACCATAGTCATTGTCTTGAGTGATCTGGACACACACCAGTAGTTACGTGAGTAAAYGACCACCTAGTATAGTCTCTCRRGCAGTTATAGAAGTGAAGTGCCACCTAGTCYGAGTTAACTAGTCTCTCAATCTTCAGTTAACTAACTAAAATAGAGTGAAGTGAGGAGGATATCATGGAATCATGAGTAATGCACTAGTCTGGTGATGATCCCAAGGACAATGCACATTAGTTGGTGATGATCCCAATGTTGCATGGTGATAATCCCAATGTGGCATCTAGACTCCACTCAACTGATCAAACTGAAGTGTGAACTGAAGATAATATTCTCCTGGAGGAATACTCTCCCTAAAATATAGGAGACTGAATAATGACTAATAAACATAGAGAAAACCTTAGGAAAAATAAATCCTAGGTGTGCATGAAGTATCTCCAACAATCAGGGGGGTTTTGGTGATGAAATCAATGAAGAAATATTTGAAGATAACCATTCGAAAGATGTGTTAGACTTTCCTCAAGATACTTCTTACAATTTTTATGGCCATTCAATTTGTCATCATGAATATTTTGTTGCTGCAAATCTTTGTGAAGACCAATTTCTTAATGAAGAAACTGTTGTTGTAAACCATCTTGAAGATCACACTGTCGATAAACAAAAATATTCGTCATTACCATTAGAAATCTATCAAAGTGATCCATACTATGATGAATATGATGATGATACTGAATTTTTACATCGGAAAATACATGTTGAGAAGCATTCTGATTAGTAGTTTCATGAAAACATCAATCCACTCTCCATGAAGAATTAGATCTAGTATATGACATTTATGGTTTAGAGTTAGAGCCCAGTTTTAATGAACATATTTCTACATTAGCATGCATTGAAACTCATAGCTCTGAGCCATTATATGACAATTATAAATAATATTTTTTGGAGGAAAACGAAGCAAACATGGTGGTTTATGTACAAGATGCACTACTACCAGCAGAAGTTACTCAAAGACCATCCAATCAGCTGAAGCAAAAATAGGTAATTTTTGGTGACTTTTATGATCCAATGGCCACTTATATGAAGTCCATTTTTTCAGAGGTTTGCATTGTTGCAACATTTGGTATACAAACAATTTGCAACAATAAGTATAAGAGTCTGATTTAATTTCTGCTGCAAAAATTTCATTGTGTCTGCAATCTTTCATTCACTTGTAAAGAAGAAGATCAGTTTGTTTGTCGAATGTGATCTTGGTTAGATTGTAAATTTGTATATACATGATCAACTTGATTTTTGATGGTTAGTAGTAGGAGGTGTGCTAAATATGCTCACAATCGAGCATTTAGACTATGATTTCAGTTTGGTTTGGTGTGTTATAGTATAGAATAAGGACTCCATAGCCCAATAGAGGCACTCGTAAATTGCTTTTTAGTTTTCAAATTGGACTTTTAGCGTGCTAGATTTTAGTTGCAAAGAAAGGTTACAAATTGTAGGGATTAAATGGATTGGCACTTGGTCTGTTGTTCTTGGTGCCTTTCAGGGAGGACACCATCGCCAGTTGGAGCCAATGTTAGTACCCAAATCAACATGGTTAAAATTTGGTATGTTGTGCCAAGTTCTGACAATGCCATGCATGCTACCAGAAGCAGGGCATTTTTGCAGTGCATGCCATGACTTGATATTTAACCTGATGAAATTCTTATAAGTATGGTATTGAAATTTACAAATTTATTATGAACTAGATTTTGTTTTGTATGTTACCTCTTGGGCTATGCAGGATTTTATTGTTTTATTTTTATAAAAATATGGAGATATTAGGGTTTGTAATACAATAAATATTGACCTCAAGGGACAATCTACAATCTACCACATATCCAAGCACTCGATTTCAAGGAACAAGCCTGCATCAAAAGCACCAAGTGTCAATCTCAAGCACCAAGGAAGCACTCACTCACAAAGGCCAAGGGAGATGCCCACAATGGAGCATATTGTGCACAACACGTCGGGTTATGGTAAATACACATGTGTATATTAACACCTAAATACTATTTAGGTGTCACATGTGGGATACTTCCACCATTTTAAAGGATCTTTTCTACTGGTTTCACTTACCCAAGGGAATCACTTGGTTGGTTTTTATTCGTCTAGTCAACATATCAGTTCAGGAACATGGATGACCAACAATTGAACCCTGCAACAACTGTCCCTCCTACCTCAGTGGTTGGAAATGCCTTTGTGCATCAATATTACCATGTTCTCCACTAGTATCCCTAAATGGTATTCATATTTTATCAGGAGTCGAGCAAGATTGGATGCCCAAATCCTAATGGATAAATGCATTCTACAATAAACATAGCGACTATAAATGAAAATAGTATCTCGCTAGAATGAAACACTCAACATAATTATTGTTGGAGTTTTAAAATTAGTTATTTTTCTCTTGATTTAAGGAGTTGGAATAGCCAAGGGAAATCACGCAGGTGTGTAGAGGAATGCCAGAAGACCAACGCCACAATCAACCATAAAATATCAAGAAATGGTGATACCTATATTGGAGAGTACTTTTCAGATAAAATTCATGGGTTTCGTGTTTACCATTTTTCCCATGGTCATCCTCACAAGGGTGCATGGAATGAGAGAAGAAAAATAGGTTTGGTAATGTTTATATTTAGAAATGGTGAAAGACAATCTGGCCACTAGCATCATGGTGTTTATAATTTTCATCCAAGATCCCCCATAATTGTGAACCATTCAAAATCGTTAATGTAGTACAAGAATGCAAGGCAAGTGTTTGACTACACAAAAAAGCGAGCACCTATAGGCATATCCTTTGCCAAAAGAACCTTGAGTGAAATTAAAGGTATCAGATGAGCAACCTACAAGAAAATAGATGTGTTTTAGTGTTTGTTGAACGAATGAGCAATGTATTGTTATATAAGTATAAAGGGGCATTTATGGAAACACTCACAGCTAGATTACACACAAACGTATTTGTCAGGATCATTTAGAGTGCTATATCAAGTGCCTAAAATGACAACAAGTGTTCTATAGAAAACAACATACCTCGATGTCAGTATTGATAGTGAATGTGTTCATAAATTAATTGATGCTTTGTTTCTTCTGATTGTTTATGCCAATGGTGATCCATTGTGTTAAAATTCAAAGAAAATCCCAATTGTCAACAAAGTATCTAGGTATCAAAGCAAATTTCCAAAGCCTAAACATTCAAATGGCAAGCTTTGGCCTTCCTCCATGATTTAAATGTAAAAGATTCTCATTGGGAAATGTCCTATCAAGGTCGACCGCTGCTACAAGACAAACACAGTTTAAATTTTTGAGGCTTCCTATTTTTCATTAAGAGAAATAATGCCCATTTTTTCAAATATGGGTTCTATGTAAATTTAATCATCCATAACCTACAATGGCAACCTGTTTTTAATATCATCCAGATTGGTCATCAAGTTTCTTATGTGGGTTGATTATGATTTCTATAAACAGGATGGGATTGCTATTATTATAGTCAAAAACACCATATTGGAAGATCCATAAGGTTCCTTAGGCAACTGGAACCCTGTGTTTGAGATGAGATCATTGAAGGTTTAGGATTTTAATATGTCACTTAGTTGGAAATATTAGCTTCATGATTTCCATACCATTGTAATTTATTCTCCCATACATGCTTTACTAGATAGATTTTATAAGTTTATATCAAGATATCTTATCCAATGATAAGAACTTGAATTCTGAATCACTGGGAAAATACATCTACATGTTGTGTGTCACGTTGTGGAGGTGCATCGACATAATTACAGGTGGAAAACAAAGGTGACAAAGCACTCTGCAATTACAGGATTCAAAGAGGCAGAGGATATGAAAGATTCATTTCCATATTTTAAGGAATTGATTAAAAATCAAATCCACATTTCCATGTTCACATCCCACATTCTTAGGCAAAGGATTGGCACTTGCTCAAAGGTTCATTTTCAACATTTCGAGAACATGGTTGACAGGTGGTTTTAAGAACATTTGGTGCCTTAGAATGAATCATTCATTATAATAATTGAGATATCGAAGAGGTTCATTCAAGCTCATATTTAACATCAAATTTCAGATTTGAAGTCATAAAAATCCATGATCTAGGTGGATATCGGTGGCCACCCACCTTTTCCAACTAGCTCAAAACAATTTTCTGGCAATTCTGGTAATTTACTATTTTTAGCAGTTTTTAACTTCTAGGGCCATTTTGAGGCCCTAAACGATGTTTTTGGGAAAATGGTGAGAAATATGGAAGTTCCTTCGATATTTACCCCACTCCTCGACGATACTTTTCCAACAGGCTATCATTTGCCTAAAACGGAGATTGTATGCAAAAGTTACAACCTCGAGAAGTTGATGTACTAACTTACCCAAATAGGGCCCACATGAATTTTTGAGCTTCATCTCCTAGGGTTAGGTTTTTGGATGTCTAGGGTTTTTGAAATTCCTCTTTATTTGTAAAACGGCCTTCAGAGCCTCATTGTAATCATCTTCTTGCGAATGAGCGCAACGTCACATCTCTTCTCAGAGATAAGCTGCCACCATTCTAGCGAGTCTTTCACTCTATATTTTTACAGTCTCTGTACATTTATTTCATTAATAGAAATAGTGTATTACTATATCTCTATGTTTATGGTTGCATCTCTGATACATTTCTGTTATATTATTGGATATCCATGATATCTCTATGCATTTATTTATTATATCTCTGCTCTCATTTCATGCCGAAAATAATATGTATCAATGGTATCAGAGCAGGCTGCTCTTGATCATTTTTTTCAGTGCATGTCCTCAATGAGGTCCGAGTATAGAAAGTTGGCTCTTGATCTTGTCTCTCTTGAAGACAATCGCTCTCGCATGCCCAAGAAACCCTCCATGGTGGAAGAAAAGAAAAACAACGGAGCATGGGATCCTATCAATTTGTTGCTTGAGAAAGCTCTCACACGACTGAGGAACAAAATAATGGAGAATTTTTCCCACATCCTTCAACGCATCCCAATAGCATTAGGTTCATCTTCATCAAGCGACCATTTTGGAGGAACCTCGCCTTTTAAGGTACAGGTCAATTTTGATATTCCTATATTTGAAGTTCAGATAGATGCAGATGCCCTAGATAAATGGTTAAATTTGTTAGAAGGTTATTTATCTGTTCACAATTTTTTTGACAGAGAAAAAATCATCTTCGTGCTCCTTAAGGATATCCCCCATGTCAAAAATTGGTGGGAAACTTACTGGGAGCAAAGTTCCATAGAGGAGTCTGGAATATATGGGGCCGAGCCCACTTGGGAATTTTTTGTGGATGCGGTAAAGGAACAATATTGACCTATTGGAAACTATGAGGACCAATGCATGAGATGGAACACACTTCGGCAAGAGAGGGGACAAGCAGTGTCAGATTTCACCAATACCTTCCATACCCTGTGCACCAAGATGGGTATCAAAGACTCTGAGTGACATTTGGTTCTGAAATACCACGGGGATCTATACAGATACATCCAAACTGAAATGGATTTTCTAGACATCTCATCACTCAGTGATTCTTATCGATATGCTGTTAAAATCGAGCAGAAATTTAAGCACCAGAACAAACGGAGTTCGGGTATGCAAATCCACAACAACCAAAGTATGACAAAGACAACCCTAATAAACAGTCTCTTGAAAACCAGTCCAAGCCATAGGAAAAGAAGGGTCACGAGAAGAAAAAGAAGCACACCGAAAAATGGTGCAATTTCCACAAAATCCCCTAGCACAACATCGATGAATATTGCTCAAAACAATCATTGGTGGTCGAGATCAAAGACAAGGAGCGAAACCTTGATTCAGAATTTGATTCTGAAAATACTAGTAAAGGACATATCATTGGCGCAAACACCCCTGCTATTGTCGCGACCGCAACAATTCAACCAGAAGAACCAACAGATCCTGAAGAGAGGGAGCACCTTTTTCATTCAAAGATGTGGGTGAAGGGAACCCCACTACATTTTATTGTTGATAGCGGAAGCCAGAAGAACCTCATCTCAGAAAAGGTCATCAAACAGTTGGGGTTGTCGACAACACCACACCCACAACCATACAAAATTGGGTGGCTTCGCTAAGGACGAGATCTCCATGTCAGCCAATAGTGTCGATTTTCATATGGAATCCAACCCTTCAAGGATGAGGTATTATGTGATTTCTCCCCACTAGATGTATGTGATGTTCTCTTGGGCCANTTATTTAAAGGTTTTTGATATAATCTCAACCTATGTCCATTTACCATAAAATAAATGCCCTCTTCATCAATAGTCTTGACCTTGACTGAACCATTATAAAAAAAAAATCTCTATGTCATAAGGTCCTAACCAACGAGTAATGAGATTTCCTTTAACATTTTTAAAGTTGGAATCAAATAGAAGAGCCCAGTCACCTGGTTTGAATTTCTTCTTTCTTATGAACTTATCATGCCATTTCATTATTTGTTGTTGGGTGATCAGGGTGTGTTGTATAACATCCTCCCACATCTCATCCAATTGACTGTGTTGTGTTATCCTTTGTTGCTGAGCATTGGAAAGATCTAGTCCTATCTTGGATGTAGTACTAAAACTTTTTATTTGGAACTAAATAGGGAGAAAAACTTGTTTATTGTATACTAGCTCATATGGTGTGTGTCCAGTTGTATTCCTCCATGTAGTCTGATATGCCCAAAGTTCCTCTGGAATCCAATCTATCCAATCTCGATGGTGAAGCTAAACTGTTTTGGTTAGGATGGCTTCTATAACTTTGTTGGTGGATTCCACTTTCCCATTGGTTTTTGGATGGTAAGGGGAATACTTTCAATGCTTGATCATGCATTGATATGTAATGGTATTAACAAGCTTCGATGTAAACTGTGTGCCTTGATCTATTACAATTTCTCTAGGAACACCAAAACAAGTGAATATATATTCAAACAAAAATTATACAACGACTTGTTTAGTAGAATAGATGAGAGGTTTAGATTCTACCCATTTAGTAACAAAATCTATACAAACCAAAATATACCTCTTTTTTCTTGACATTGGAGTGATGGGTCCCATGAAATCTAGAGCCCATTTTTCAAAAGGCTCTATGATTACCTGAGGTTGTAAAGGCATTTCATCTACTTGCATTGGTCGACCCATCCATTGTCAACTATCAAAACTTATGACGTACTTCTGGGCATCTCTAAAAAGATTAGGCTAATAATACCCCAGATGAAGGAATTTGTAAGAATTTCTCTTGTCAACAAAGTAACCTCCACATGGCTCATCATGGCATCCTTTTAATATGTCAAACACTTCATCTTCTCACACACCACCAGATAACCAGATCTGATCCAATATGGAAAATTTCTTCTCCAATCCATGAATATTTGGCACTTAGTCTCACAACCCTCTACTTCTCCTTAGGTGAAAGGTGTTGTGATAACTTTCATGTAGCCAAATAGTTAGTGATATACGAAAAACAAATAGATTTAATAGATATTTCAAATAGATGTTCATCAAGAAAATTATCATTTACATGAACTAATTCACCTTCATTATGAATTCTGGAAAGCAAATATGAAACTAATTTTTCTCTTCCAGGTATATATAATATAGTGATATTAAGTTCCCGGAGCAATAGAAGCCACCTAGTAATTCTTCCATCAGTAATTCATTTGTTCATGAGATATCTAATAACAAAATGGTTAGTGTGAATAAAGACCCCATAACCAATTATGTAGGGTTTGAATTTATTGATGGCATGCACAACTTTTAGAAATTATTTTTCTGTGACTTTGTAGTTCAATTCAAGAGGTGTCGTGTTTTTACTAACAAAATAAATGGGATAAGAAATATAATTTTCTTTTTATCCAAACACTGCTCCTAAAGTTGTATCTAAATCATTAGTGGATATGTGAAAAGGGAGAGACCAATTTGTTCCTCTAAAAACTGTTGCTACATAAAGTTTTTACTTCAATGTTTCAAAAGCAATTTGACAAGGAATATTTCAAAAGAATTCACTATCTAAACAATAGAGATGCTATTTTTTTGAAATTTTCAATAAATCGCCTACAATATCCTTCATTTCCTAAGAAACTCCTTACATACTTTTGGTTTTGTGGTACTAGAATTTTAGAAATGACTTATACCTTTGTCAGATCAATTTTGATTCCTACAGATGATATGCAATGACCCAAAACAATTTTTTTAGTAAGAAACATATGACATTTTCAATTACTTAATAAGAGATTAGTTTCTTAACATCTGATCAAAATGTTTTCAATATTTTGTAATGTTTCCGCAAAAGTATTTCCATAAACAATTAAATCATCCATATATACTTCTACACAATCATGGATCAAGTTAGAAAAGATACCTAAAACAACACGTTAAAAAGTAGTAGGAGCATTGCATAACTCAAAAGGTAGTACTCTGTAAGTATACCTCCCCCATGGGAATGTAAACATGGTTTTCTCCTGATCTTATGGAGTAATTTGAATTTGATTATAACGGCTAAACTCATCAAGAAGAAAAACAAATTCCCTACTAAGGTGTCTAAAACTTGATATATAAATGGAAGAGGAAAATGTCCTTTTAAGATAGTTTTATTTAATTCTCATTAAATAAATAAAAATTTCCTTCGAAAAAAAACTACTATATTCATATGAGGAATATACATGTTACATTCCAAACTTAGGCCTTTACCAGGCCCACTACAACTTTAGTACACAAATGTCATGAGTCATCTTCAGTAGAGAAGTTTTTCTTTTAGTCCTTCTATCCTACCTTATTATTACATATCATATTACATATCTTGTTCAAAAACTATACCCAACCAGAACAAAGGAAAAATTTATCTAGAGAAAAAAAAATCTAAAAACCTTCCCAGAAGAAAAATTCCATTTCTTTTGTCTCTTCTCCATCAATATATTCATAGACCCCACAAGCTCTTGTGGGAAGGAGCAACACCTCTTTATATAGATCATCTAAATTTCCATATAGTTCCCGAAGAACATGATGAAATGACAACCACTCAAAAGACTGATATGTCAACTTGATATATCTCATGATAGGGGCTAGTATGATGTCTTGGACTTCATTTTTCTACCTGGTCCAATCTGTTACCAGTTTATAATCACCCATAACTTGAAGCTTCCTTACATCCTTTGTTTTTGTTTTTTCAAGGAGAGTCTAGAGGGTGATAAATTCATCCCTGTTGTTTGAACTAGGGCCTCGGGAATATCTTATAAACATATAATGAGAATGGTTGAGATACAACACTACTCCAACACTGCACATAGGTAGGTGATCTTGACTTGCCCCATTGAAATACCTCTAGGTAATTTTGAAGTCAGTAAAAGGTAGAATTGGATTGTGAGGACTTTTTTTCCTTGGAATATTCCTTGAAATTTGTTTCCTAATTAAGAGTAATTAGTGTTTTTATTTCTGCGGGAATAGTGTGTCCTTAAAAATGGAATTATTACAATCCCACCAGATGTTAGAGACAAAAAAACTCAGGAGACCTACATAAATATTTATAGATATGTCCAGGGTCCACTATTTGATGCTTTCATCCAAGCTAACTTGGCTTCCATCTTTTCCCTGATCAACTCCATCACCTTATTTTCATAGGGAAAAAATATAAATATGTGAGAAATGGATTTTGAGTCTTCTTTATAAAGAATACAATGATTGGGTCCACACCAACCCCTCTTTATACAATTTTCCCAGGTGAGTATTTTATTATTCATATTCAACCAAAGAGTAATTTTGCATCTAGTGGGGGCTTTGGATTTCCACATCTATCCCCACCACCATTTTTTGGGTCCAACAAATTTTTCTTCATGCGATAATTTATAGAGAAACTTCACAATAAAGGAACCTCCTCTTATATTCCTAGACCAACATAACGAATCTTCTAGATCATCATCTAGAGAGATGTAATTTTCACATAAAAAACCAACATAGGACCTCCATTCCTCTTCTAAGCCACCAGAAGTCCCCATAGAAGTCATGTCTCTCCAAC
>JZKD02S2121076.1:0-27968 GCA_000966675.3 Picea glauca
AGAAGTAAAAGAAGGCCGGATTTCAAGGGAGGATGAAGTCTTTTGGTGATGTGTTCTAAGGTATGTTATTTTCAGGTCATATTACCATTTTTTCTATAACTTTTTTTATAGAACGCTTCAGATGGTGAAATCAATATGGTATTGAGAAGACATATCAAGGTATCTCTTGTAAAAATTTCATCTCTTGATTCTCTATAATTATGGAGATACACTCTGTGGAAGATAGGGTTTGTGACCAGTCCTGAAGCTAGTCAATAAACAGGTGTTCCGAGTAAAAAAGTCATAACTTCTTCATAAATAATCCAAATGAAGTGGGATCACTTCCATTGGAAAGAGTACATACTGTAGTTTTTTTTTTTGCAATTTTCATAATCGGATGTTAAATATTGAGTGCGGGGCATGCTGTACAAGTTGGGTCTTATGAACATACCAGAATTGAATAAAGTCTACCATTCTTTCTATAACATCTTTTTGGGGAGGATTCAAGGAGTGAAAATTGGAGGAGTTTCAGAGAATACATTGAGTAATATTATCTACAGGATCAGAGTACTCCAAGAATTGAATAATTGTAGAAATTGAAGAAGTCTCAGGAAGCATTATCAGGTTCTATGTGATGATTGGTTGATGGTGATGATTTAATGTAAAATTTTATTATCTCTCATATATTCATGGGTGGAAGGAAGGGGAAAGGATGGAGAGTTCAACTCTCTCTTAATATTGGAGGATTTTATCTTCCTCTTGGAGGTTTATCCCTCCCTCTACATTTGGAAGCTGTAGCTACCTTTGGAAGTCATTACTTCCCTCGAACAATAAACTATTGATTATTTCTCATATATTGTGCATGGTGTATTATGGTGTATTGATGTAACTCTTATACTATTGTTTATTTCTCATTGAATATATTTGAATGGTTTAATTATAAGTTGAAAATGGTTTTAAATTGTACTTGATACTGATTCACCCCCCTCTCAGTATCAATAGCATGTTCCCAAACTTTCCGTCAATCCTATCTCCATGTATTAGATGAAAACTTCCGACACCGGAAAGAGAGTCATATTCACACCTGATGCAGTGGATATCTATGACATGCAAACCAATTCCAGGGTTTCTACCGATGAGGTAGATCATCAATCTAGACTCTACACATTTTCCGAATTTATTGAACCAGATTTTGCATTACTACGTACCCATGCTGATGGAAGCAGTAGGATATGGCACAAAAGGTTCGAGCATTTAAATTTCATATATATGCAACAAATTAGCAAGCAAGTAATGGTTTATGGTATACCCGACATCCACTTCTCCAAAGGAATTTGTGAGGGATATGTTCTTGGAAAACACCCTCAAGAGAAATTTGACAATGGAAAGACTCAAAAGGCTTCCTTTGATTTAGATATGATCCATAGTGACCTCATGGGACCTTTTTTGCATCCATCAATAAGTAAAGAAAGGTACGTGCTCATTTTTGTTGATGACTTCTCATGCTTCACATGGATTTTCTTTCTCAGAAAAAAATCAGAGGTCTTTCAACACCTCAAAGATTTCAAATCCCTTGTTGAGACAGAGTGAGGAAAGAAAATCAAAGTACCTCGAATAAATAACGAGGGAGAGTATGTCAACCATGAGATACATAATCTCTATCATGAGGCAGGGATTTAGTTGCAACACACAGTTCCCTATACTCCGCAACAAAACAAAGTTGTTGAGCGGAAAAATAGATCTCTAAAAGAGATGGCATATTGCATGCTACATGCAAAGTCACTTCCACAGAGATTATGGGCTGAAGCACTTAATTGTGCAACCTACATTCAAAAAAAATCTCCCCATAGATATTTAAAGGATAAGACCCCTTATGGGGCTTGGAGTGGCCTCAAACCGGAAGTGACCCACTTTTGCATTTTCGGTTCATGTGCATGGTCCAAGATTCCCTATGAAAATAGGAAGGCACTTGATCCATAGAGAACAAAGTGTATCTTTGTTGTATACCCCAATGGTATGAAGGGATATAGACTCATTAATATTTCCTTGGACCAACTCATCATTGAGCCTAGTGTCCATGTTGGCCCTCGACCAAGTTTTGAGAGAACATTGGTTATGTTTGACCATTTTTGGGACTTTGATAGGTTGGTCGAAGATGGATCACCCATGCGAAGTGGAGATTATGGGATATCACTTGTTTTGTGGGATTTTTGGGATTTTAGGGTTTATGTAATGGGTATGGGATGTTGGACCATGTGTTTACCCATGTTTAGGCTTTTTTTTAATGTCTAAATAAGTAGCTAGGAGATGTAAGTAGATGTCAATTTTGAGGTCATGGGCTTAGTGCATGACTAAAGTGTGTTAATACTTGTAGAGATAAGTGCAAGCGATTGTAAGAGACTTTGTGCACTGACTGTGTAAGTCTTTGTGCCCTGACCTAATTCAGGGAAGGAAGATCTGGTGAGGTGCACACAAATCTCCTGTCCTTTTTGGAGTTGGCTCTATGGATTTGTGCAGAGGAGTAGATGAATGTAAGATGCTTGAAGACTAATAAAGAAGAAGAAGAGTTGGTGGATGTAGCCCCACAATGGGGTGAACCACGTATATCCTGCATTGATGTGCTTTGTGCGATATTGTTGATGTTGTTTATCTGTTAAGATATTGATATTTATGTATGTTAGATAGATATATGGATGCTTAGTGCTCTATTGATGATAAAAGAATGCTATATCTGATCCAATACTATGTGCTAAGTGATGAAAAGTACTTGATATTGGTTGGTACTGTTTTGTTCTGTATATAGGGTTTAATATGCGTTGTGAAAACATTTATGAACTCATGCATGCTCTTGGATAAATTCTATGTGAGTTTTGTAATCATAGATCCGTGTCCCATCTAGGTTGTATACACCTGAGTCCTACAACCCCCCTACCTCTAGCTCATGTGAGACTTCATCTACTTCGCAGGTTTTTCCGAAAGGGACGGTAATTAGGGTTTTGTTGGTTCACTATTGAAGTGTTGAACCCTGGGTCTGCCTTTGTGCCAACAAATGGTTCCATTGTCGGGACCTAAAACTGTGATTGCTGGGAACTGAAGAAAATAGAAAGATCTGTGCATAGATCTGTTGTTGTAGTGTGCAGTATTCTACTTGACTTGCAAAGATCTGTGCTAAGAAAGGAACCAGATCTGAAGAAAAGAGGTAAGATCTTAAATCTTTGTGCTCTAATAAAGGTAACATAAGTGGAAATTTTTTCTTCGAAAGTATGAATGTAGGTATGTTTGATAGATTTTGTCCTAGTTTGAAAACTAGGGCACAACTAGAAGAAAGAGTTGATTTGAATAGATTTAATAGAGATAGTGAAAGATATGTTATTCCTATGCATATAAATATTTTTTGGACTAATAAGTGGATGTAGGAACCCATAAATAATTTTTGCAGATTACAAGTCCATCACTGTGATCCCAGTGCGTAGTGCAACAAAAGGTTGGGGATCATTTAAAAGAAAGAGAGGAGTGACACTGTGTTATAATTACAGAAGACTAGGACATCTTGCTAAGGAATGTCCTGGTACATGTCCTACTTGTCTTTTTTGTAAATCTATTGGCCATGAAGTTGAGGATTTCCCTAGAATGATTGCCAAAGTTGAGAAGATGAATATGAGACAAGAAAACTATGAAGGAGGTCAAAAGACCAAGGATATGTTAGAAAACCAGAAAGAATCAGAGACTATGTTATTATAGTTGAAAGAAACACTAAATGATCACAGAGACATCAGTTTAACAGAGATATTCAAAGAGAATAAATGCATAGAAACAAGAATAGGATACTT
The DNA here is from genome assembly GCA_000966675.3 of Picea glauca. Lineage (NCBI taxonomy): Eukaryota > Viridiplantae > Streptophyta > Pinopsida > Pinales > Pinaceae > Picea > Picea glauca. The sequence goes on from JZKD02S2121076.1 coordinate 3,810, forward strand.
CGACCTAGACTGTGTCTTGGATGAGGAAATATAGGTGAATATTATGCCAGAAAGCACTTGGGAAATTTTGGGAAAGCCTGCTATAGTACCTTCATTGGGAAAGATGGGCTTGTTTAATAGAAAGATGATTACCCTATGTGGAAGAGTTACTAATACTAATGTACCTATGATTGACCAAGGAACATCGACCGAAGAAGAATTTGAAGTCATTAAGTTTGTTGAGAACAACACTCCTTTTGCACTTTTGTTAGGAAAGACCTGGATTGAGAAAGATCATATCCAAAGGAACGCAGAGGAGGAAGATACAAAACATAAAAAGAAAGAATTAAGGGACTTCATAGATAGCAAAATAGCACAACTAATAGAATAACACGAGGTTAAGTATAAACAACAGAGGACCAGAGAATTAGCTGTCGAAGTCGAAATAACACAAGAAGGCTTAAAGAACCTGTCCATGTAGGAAAGAAGTGCACTCACCCCAGAAATAATAAGAGAAGAGGTATTACCCTTGAAACCTTTGGAAGAATCTCAACAGTGTGAAGTTACTATGCTAAGAGAAGAAAAGAATAAGAATGGAAAGAGGAATACAGAGACTCAAATCATAGAAAAGAAGGCCATACATTTTAGTAAGAAGAAAGAAAAAATAGAAAAACTATGAGAATTCCCAAAAACGACTTCACAGAAGGCAAGCTTTCAGAACTTGAACCTCGTCGGAATAGTAGAACCATGCAAAATGGGACTTCTCCATGTGTTGGCCCTTGGGTATGAAAGTAAGTGAAGAGTAAAGCAGAAAAGATAAAATGTGAACTGCGTGGAAGACACAATGACTGATACTAGGTCGAAGTGAGAAGAAGAGCAGAAAAGATGGTGCAACGTAAGAGAAAGCAAGCCATTGGACAAAGACATTGAGGATGGATAGACCATCAAGTAATATGGATCATGGACAACTCAAAAAGAAGAAAAAGCTACCATTGGATGCTTTGGAGCACTGTGCGAGAAGGAAGGAAATACAGGATGGAAAAGCCCTGAAAACGTGGGTCAAGTTGATCTAGGGTTTTAGACACCTAGGGTTTTGGTATCTAGGGTTTTGACACTTAGGTTTTGGCCTAAGGCTGTTGGTGAGATATTGTAATGTATAAATAAGAACCTAGATGAAGGAAGAGGGTTGGTTCTGAATTATCATTGTTATGTGTGATTATTTTTGGGAGAGAGAGAGAAGATTTGAGTAGTGAGGGAAGTCTGTGTTATAAGATATTCANTCCTCTTGGAGGTTTATCCCTCCCTCTACATTTGGAAGCTGTAGCTACCTTTGGAAGTCATTACTTCCCTTGAACAATAAACTATTGATTATTTATCATATATTGTGCATGGTGTTTTATGGTGTATTGATGTAACTCTTATACTATTTTTCATTTCTCATTGAATATAGTTGAATGGTTTAAGTATAAGTTGAAAATTTTTTTAAATTGTACTTGATACTGATTCACCCCCCTCTCAGTATCAATAGCATGTTCCCAAACTTTCCGTCAATCCTATCTCCATGTATTAGATGGAAACTTCCGACACCGGAAAGAGAGTCATATTCACACATGATGCAGTGGATATCTATGACATGCAAACCAATTCCATTGTTTCTACCGATGAGGTAAATCATCAATCTAGACTCTACACATTTTTTGAATTTATTGAACCAGATTTTGCATTACTGCGTACCCATGCTGATGGAAGTAGTAGGATATGGCACAAATGGTTCGAGCATTTAAATTTCATATATATGAAACAAATTATCAAGAAAGTAATGGTTGATGGTATACCCGACATCCACTTCTCCAAAGGAATTTGTGAGGGATATGTTCTTGGAAAACACCCTCGAGAAATTTGACAAAGGAAAGACTCAAAAGGCTTCCTTTCCTTTAGATATGATCCATAGTGACCTCATGGGACCTTTTTTGCATCCATCAATAAGTAAATAAAGGTACGTGCTCATTTTTGTTGATGACTTCTCATGCTTCACATGGATTTTCTTTCTCAGAAAAAAATCAGAGGTCTTTCAACACCTCAAAGATTTCAAATCCCTTGTTGAGACAGAGTGAGGAAAGAAAATCAAAGTACCTCGAATAAATAACGAGGGAGAGTATGTCAACCATGAGATACATAATCTCTATCATGAGGCAGGGATTTAGTTGCAACACACAGTTCCCTATACTCCGCAACAAAACAAAGTTGTTGAGCGGAAAAATAGATCTCTAAAAGAGATGGCATATTGCATGCTACATGCAAAGTCACTTCCACAGAGATTATGGGCTGAAGCACTTAATTGTGCAACCTACATTCAAAAAAAATCTCCCCATAGATATTTAAAGGATAAGACCCCTTATGGGGCTTGGAGTGGCCTCAAACCGGAAGTGACCCACTTTTGCATTTTCGGTTCATGTGCATGGTCCAAGATTCCCTATGAAAATAGGAAGGCACTTGATCCATAGAGAACAAAGTGTATCTTTGTTGTATACCCCAATGGTATGAAGGGATATAGACTCATTAATATTTCCTTGGACCAACTCATCATTGAGCCTAGTGTCCATGTTGGCCCTCGACCAAGTTTTGAGAGAACATTGGTTATGTTTGACCATTTTTGGGACTTTGATAGGTTGGTCGAAGATGGATCACCCATGCGAAGTGGAGATTATGGGATATCACTTGTTTTGTGGGATTTTTGGGATTTTAGGGTTTATGTAATGGGTATGGGATGTTGGACCATGTGTTTACCCATGTTTAGGCTTTTTTTTAATGTCTAAATAAGTAGCTAGGAGATGTAAGTAGATGTCAATTTTGAGGTCATGGGCTTAGTGCATGACTAAAGTGTGTTAATACTTGTAGAGATAAGTGCAAGCGATTGTAAGAGACTTTGTGCACTGACTGTGTAAGTCTTTGTGCCCTGACCTAATTCAGGGAAGGAAGATCTGGTGAGGTGCACACAAATCTCCTGTCCTTTTTGGAGTTGGCTCTATGGATTTGTGCAGAGGAGTAGATGAATGTAAGATGCTTGAAGACTAATAAAGAAGAAGAAGAGTTGGTGGATGTAGCCCCACAATGGGGTGAACCACGTATATCCTGCATTGATGTGCTTTGTGCGATATTGTTGATGTTGTTTATCTGTTAAGATATTGATATTTATGTATGTTAGATAGATATATGGATGCTTAGTGCTCTATTGATGATAAAAGAATGCTATATCTGATCCAATACTATGTGCTAAGTGATGAAAAGTACTTGATATTGGTTGGTACTGTTTTGTTCTGTATATAGGGTTTAATATGCGTTGTGAAAACATTTATGAACTCATGCATGCTCTTGGATAAATTCTATGTGAGTTTTGTAATCATAGATCCGTGTCCCATCTAGGTTGTATACACCTGAGTCCTACAACCCCCCTACCTCTAGCTCATGTGAGACTTCATCTACTTCGCAGGTTTTTCCGAAAGGGACGGTAATTAGGGTTTTGTTGGTTCACTATTGAAGTGTTGAACCCTGGGTCTGCCTTTGTGCCAACAAATGGTTCCATTGTCGGGACCTAAAACTGTGATTGCTGGGAACTGAAGAAAATAGAAAGATCTGTGCATAGATCTGTTGTTGTAGTGTGCAGTATTCTACTTGACTTGCAAAGATCTGTGCTAAGAAAGGAACCAGATCTGAAGAAAAGAGGTAAGATCTTAAATCTTTGTGCTCTAATAAAGGTAACATAAGTGGAAATTTTTTCTTCGAAAGTATGAATGTAGGTATGTTTGATAGATTTTGTCCTAGTTTGAAAACTAGGGCACAACTAGAAGAAAGAGTTGATTTGAATAGATTTAATAGAGATAGTGAAAGATATGTTATTCCTATGCATATAAATATTTTTTGGACTAATAAGTGGATGTAGGAACCCATAAATAATTTTTGCAGATTACAAGTCCATCACTGTGATCCCAGTGCGTAGTGCAACAAAAGGTTGGGGATCATTTAAAAGAAAGAGAGGAGTGACACTGTGTTATAATTACAGAAGACTAGGACATCTTGCTAAGGAATGTCCTGGTACATGTCCTACTTGTCTTTTTTGTAAATCTATTGGCCATGAAGTTGAGGATTTCCCTAGAATGATTGCCAAAGTTGAGAAGATGAATATGAGACAAGAAAACTATGAAGGAGGTCAAAAGACCAAGGATATGTTAGAAAACCAGAAAGAATCAGAGACTATGTTATTATAGTTGAAAGAAACACTAAATGATCACAGAGACATCAGTTTAACAGAGATATTCAAAGAGAATAAATGCATAGAAACAAGAATAGGATACTTCGACCTAGACTGTGTCTTGGATGAGGAAATATAGGTGAATATTATGCCAGAAAGCACTTGGGAAATTTTGGGAAAGCCTGCTATAGTACCTTCATTGGGAAAGATGGGCTTGTTTAATAGAAAGATGATTACCCTATGTGGAAGAGTTACTAATACTAATGTACCTATGATTGACCAAGGAACATCGACCGAAGAAGAATTTGAAGTCATTAAGTTTGTTGAGAACAACACTCCTTTTGCACTTTTGTTAGGAAAGACCTGGATTGAGAAAGATCATATCCAAAGGAACGCAGAGGAGGAAGATACAAAACATAAAAAGAAAGAATTAAGGGACTTCATAGATAGCAAAATAGCACAACTAATAGAATAACACGAGGTTAAGTATAAACAACAGAGGACCAGAGAATTAGCTGTCGAAGTCGAAATAACACAAGAAGGCTTAAAGAACCTGTCCATGTAGGAAAGAAGTGCACTCACCCCAGAAATAATAAGAGAAGAGGTATTACCCTTGAAACCTTTGGAAGAATCTCAACAGTGTGAAGTTACTATGCTAAGAGAAGAAAAGAATAAGAATGGAAAGAGGAATACAGAGACTCAAATCATAGAAAAGAAGGCCATACATTTTAGTAAGAAGAAAGAAAAAATAGAAAAACTATGAGAATTCCCAAAAACGACTTCACAGAAGGCAAGCTTTCAGAACTTGAACCTCGTCGGAATAGTAGAACCATGCAAAATGGGACTTCTCCATGTGTTGGCCCTTGGGTATGAAAGTAAGTGAAGAGTAAAGCAGAAAAGATAAAATGTGAACTGCGTGGAAGACACAATGACTGATACTAGGTCGAAGTGAGAAGAAGAGCAGAAAAGATGGTGCAACGTAAGAGAAAGCAAGCCATTGGACAAAGACATTGAGGATGGATAGACCATCAAGTAATATGGATCATGGACAACTCAAAAAGAAGAAAAAGCTACCATTGGATGCTTTGGAGCACTGTGCGAGAAGGAAGGAAATACAGGATGGAAAAGCCCTGAAAACGTGGGTCAAGTTGATCTAGGGTTTTAGACACCTAGGGTTTTGGTATCTAGGGTTTTGACACTTAGGTTTTGGCCTAAGGCTGTTGGTGAGATATTGTAATGTATAAATAAGAACCTAGATGAAGGAAGAGGGTTGGTTCTGAATTATCATTGTTATGTGTGATTATTTTTGGGAGAGAGAGAGAAGATTTGAGTAGTGAGGGAAGTCTGTGTTATAAGATATTCAGCTGGGTGTGAAGATCAACCCTGCAACTGGGTGCACAGGGAGGGGAGAGAGATAAAGAGAGAAGATCTATTGGCTAAGAGCGTAGATAAGAACTGTATTCTTCCATATTAATATATTCTAAATCACAGTTCTGTGGACGTAGCCCTAGGGAGAGGGTGAACCACGTACATATTTGTGTTGTGTGTGATTGATGTTGAGTTTTCTTGTTTATGGATATACTGTTGTTGTGTTAGATCTATAATATCGCTGTATGAAGTAGATCTAAGCTGGTAATTGACATCTAGATGTTTTTTTGTTCTTGTATTGGATCCACTTTGTATTCCCTTGGTTGTAGACATCTGTGTCCTGCAACCCCCCATAGCTACTTCAAGTTGTTGGAAGATTGGTTGTTGTCATTGATGTCAACCCTAGTCATGGGTTTTGGACCACAAGATTGATGAAGTTATTTGGACATGAAGGAAAATGAACATGCAGATACAACANAAAGGTACGTGCTCATTTTTGTTGATGACTTCTCATGCTTCACATGGATTTTCTTTCTCAGAAAAAAATCAGAGGTCTTTCAACACCTCAAAGATTTCAAATCCCTTGTTGAGACAGAGTGAGGAAAGAAAATCAAAGTACCTCGAATAAATAACGAGGGAGAGTATGTCAACCATGAGATACATAATCTCTATCATGAGGCAGGGATTTAGTTGCAACACACAGTTCCCTATACTCCGCAACAAAACAAAGTTGTTGAGCGGAAAAATAGATCTCTAAAAGAGATGGCATATTGCATGCTACATGCAAAGTCACTTCCACAGAGATTATGGGCTGAAGCACTTAATTGTGCAACCTACATTCAAAAAAAATCTCCCCATAGATATTTAAAGGATAAGACCCCTTATGGGGCTTGGAGTGGCCTCAAACCGGAAGTGACCCACTTTTGCATTTTCGGTTCATGTGCATGGTCCAAGATTCCCTATGAAAATAGGAAGGCACTTGATCCATAGAGAACAAAGTGTATCTTTGTTGTATACCCCAATGGTATGAAGGGATATAGACTCATTAATATTTCCTTGGACCAACTCATCATTGAGCCTAGTGTCCATGTTGGCCCTCGACCAAGTTTTGAGAGAACATTGGTTATGTTTGACCATTTTTGGGACTTTGATAGGTTGGTCGAAGATGGATCACCCATGCGAAGTGGAGATTATGGGATATCACTTGTTTTGTGGGATTTTTGGGATTTTAGGGTTTATGTAATGGGTATGGGATGTTGGACCATGTGTTTACCCATGTTTAGGCTTTTTTTTAATGTCTAAATAAGTAGCTAGGAGATGTAAGTAGATGTCAATTTTGAGGTCATGGGCTTAGTGCATGACTAAAGTGTGTTAATACTTGTAGAGATAAGTGCAAGCGATTGTAAGAGACTTTGTGCACTGACTGTGTAAGTCTTTGTGCCCTGACCTAATTCAGGGAAGGAAGATCTGGTGAGGTGCACACAAATCTCCTGTCCTTTTTGGAGTTGGCTCTATGGATTTGTGCAGAGGAGTAGATGAATGTAAGATGCTTGAAGACTAATAAAGAAGAAGAAGAGTTGGTGGATGTAGCCCCACAATGGGGTGAACCACGTATATCCTGCATTGATGTGCTTTGTGCGATATTGTTGATGTTGTTTATCTGTTAAGATATTGATATTTATGTATGTTAGATAGATATATGGATGCTTAGTGCTCTATTGATGATAAAAGAATGCTATATCTGATCCAATACTATGTGCTAAGTGATGAAAAGTACTTGATATTGGTTGGTACTGTTTTGTTCTGTATATAGGGTTTAATATGCGTTGTGAAAACATTTATGAACTCATGCATGCTCTTGGATAAATTCTATGTGAGTTTTGTAATCATAGATCCGTGTCCCATCTAGGTTGTATACACCTGAGTCCTACAACCCCCCTACCTCTAGCTCATGTGAGACTTCATCTACTTCGCAGGTTTTTCCGAAAGGGACGGTAATTAGGGTTTTGTTGGTTCACTATTGAAGTGTTGAACCCTGGGTCTGCCTTTGTGCCAACAAATGGTTCCATTGTCGGGACCTAAAACTGTGATTGCTGGGAACTGAAGAAAATAGAAAGATCTGTGCATAGATCTGTTGTTGTAGTGTGCAGTATTCTACTTGACTTGCAAAGATCTGTGCTAAGAAAGGAACCAGATCTGAAGAAAAGAGGTAAGATCTTAAATCTTTGTGCTCTAATAAAGGTAACATAAGTGGAAATTTTTTCTTCGAAAGTATGAATGTAGGTATGTTTGATAGATTTTGTCCTAGTTTGAAAACTAGGGCACAACTAGAAGAAAGAGTTGATTTGAATAGATTTAATAGAGATAGTGAAAGATATGTTATTCCTATGCATATAAATATTTTTTGGACTAATAAGTGGATGTAGGAACCCATAAATAATTTTTGCAGATTACAAGTCCATCACTGTGATCCCAGTGCGTAGTGCAACAAAAGGTTGGGGATCATTTAAAAGAAAGAGAGGAGTGACACTGTGTTATAATTACAGAAGACTAGGACATCTTGCTAAGGAATGTCCTGGTACATGTCCTACTTGTCTTTTTTGTAAATCTATTGGCCATGAAGTTGAGGATTTCCCTAGAATGATTGCCAAAGTTGAGAAGATGAATATGAGACAAGAAAACTATGAAGGAGGTCAAAAGACCAAGGATATGTTAGAAAACCAGAAAGAATCAGAGACTATGTTATTATAGTTGAAAGAAACACTAAATGATCACAGAGACATCAGTTTAACAGAGATATTCAAAGAGAATAAATGCATAGAAACAAGAATAGGATACTTCGACCTAGACTGTGTCTTGGATGAGGAAATATAGGTGAATATTATGCCAGAAAGCACTTGGGAAATTTTGGGAAAGCCTGCTATAGTACCTTCATTGGGAAAGATGGGCTTGTTTAATAGAAAGATGATTACCCTATGTGGAAGAGTTACTAATACTAATGTACCTATGATTGACCAAGGAACATCGACCGAAGAAGAATTTGAAGTCATTAAGTTTGTTGAGAACAACACTCCTTTTGCACTTTTGTTAGGAAAGACCTGGATTGAGAAAGATCATATCCAAAGGAACGCAGAGGAGGAAGATACAAAACATAAAAAGAAAGAATTAAGGGACTTCATAGATAGCAAAATAGCACAACTAATAGAATAACACGAGGTTAAGTATAAACAACAGAGGACCAGAGAATTAGCTGTCGAAGTCGAAATAACACAAGAAGGCTTAAAGAACCTGTCCATGTAGGAAAGAAGTGCACTCACCCCAGAAATAATAAGAGAAGAGGTATTACCCTTGAAACCTTTGGAAGAATCTCAACAGTGTGAAGTTACTATGCTAAGAGAAGAAAAGAATAAGAATGGAAAGAGGAATACAGAGACTCAAATCATAGAAAAGAAGGCCATACATTTTAGTAAGAAGAAAGAAAAAATAGAAAAACTATGAGAATTCCCAAAAACGACTTCACAGAAGGCAAGCTTTCAGAACTTGAACCTCGTCGGAATAGTAGAACCATGCAAAATGGGACTTCTCCATGTGTTGGCCCTTGGGTATGAAAGTAAGTGAAGAGTAAAGCAGAAAAGATAAAATGTGAACTGCGTGGAAGACACAATGACTGATACTAGGTCGAAGTGAGAAGAAGAGCAGAAAAGATGGTGCAACGTAAGAGAAAGCAAGCCATTGGACAAAGACATTGAGGATGGATAGACCATCAAGTAATATGGATCATGGACAACTCAAAAAGAAGAAAAAGCTACCATTGGATGCTTTGGAGCACTGTGCGAGAAGGAAGGAAATACAGGATGGAAAAGCCCTGAAAACGTGGGTCAAGTTGATCTAGGGTTTTAGACACCTAGGGTTTTGGTATCTAGGGTTTTGACACTTAGGTTTTGGCCTAAGGCTGTTGGTGAGATATTGTAATGTATAAATAAGAACCTAGATGAAGGAAGAGGGTTGGTTCTGAATTATCATTGTTATGTGTGATTATTTTTGGGAGAGAGAGAGAAGATTTGAGTAGTGAGGGAAGTCTGTGTTATAAGATATTCAACTGGGTGTGAAGATCAACCGTACAGTTGGGTGTGCAGGGAGGGGAGAGAGATAAAGAGAGAATATCTATTGGCTAAGAGCATAGATAAGAATTGTATTCTTCCATATTAATATATTCTAAATCACAGTTCTGTGGACGTAGCCCTAGGGAGAGGGTGAACCACGTACATATTTGTGTTGTGTGTGATTGATGTTGAGTTTTATTGTTTATGGATATACTGTTGTTGTGTTAGATCTATAATATAGTTGTATGAAGTAGATCTAAGCTGGTAATTGACATCTAGATGTTGTGTTGTTCTTGTATTGGATCCACTTTGTATTCCCTTGGTTGTAGACATCTGTGTCCTGCAACCCCCTATAGCTACTTCAGGTGAGACTATATATGCCTCACAAGTGTTGTCGAAAGGACCAGTAGTTAGGTCTTGTTGGTTCACTCTTGTATTTGAACCTTGGGTCTGCCCCTATGCCAACAAATGGTTTCGTTGTTGGGACCAAAATCTTCTTGGGGGAATGTCAAGGTGGTTTCCATCGAAGATAGAGATTCAGAAGTGGAACCCTAATCTTAGTACAGAGGTTTGGTTGGGAAGATATATATTTACTTATATACACAAGATTTTCTTTGGAGGAATACATTAGGAGTTATACGAGTGGCTAGCTAGGTTAGAAGACACCCAATTTCAGATCATATCTAGACCACCTGTGGTTTGGACTTCAACATTGATCAAGAAGGTCAAGAGAGTTGATAACGTCATGTCAAGAGTAGTAGATCACTGGTTCGATAGTACCATTGGAGGGTATATCACTGAGTTTGTTGTTGACAGAGTAAATTCATATAACCAAGCTGAGAGGTATTTCTTTAAGGGACCTAGAGGAAAATTTATACACTTTTTGAAGTTGAGGATCAAGATGCTATTGCATGAGAATAATGTATTGAAGATACAGTAATCGATCGGATCGAAAGAGATAATTCTAAATAACTCAGACAATGACAATGACATGGAGGCTGGACATACGCGCAATGGGAGAGCATTCAGAGAAGTCCCTCTTGTGAGCCTGTTTAAGCATAACTACGGGGATAAGGTTTTCTATAGTGGAGAAGAGGTAGTTCTAAAAGACGAAGAGCATTTAGAATCCGCTAGGGAAGAGTAAGGGAAAGCTGAAGAACCTTGCCGGGAAGAGCCAAAAACTTCATGATCCATGCTAAGTATTGAAGTAAGTACTATTATTCCTCCTATTGTTTCAACAACATTAAGAAATCAGAGTAATCAGAGTCACCAAAGTGCTCTGAGCACTGTCACTAGAAGTCCACCACATATTGAGTCAGGAAACATATGAAGACCTATGGAAGATGAGATGAGGTTACCCACCTTTAGAGGAGATAGATCTGAAGATCCTGATCAACACTAGTTTTTATGTGAAGCTGTATGGAGTATTAATAATATCACCAACAAATTTGTTAAATGAGCTCAACTTAGTACTACCCTAAGAGATGATGCACTGAGCTGGTACATGAAATTTGTCCAAGGAGTTGCACCGAAACCGCTGAATGTCATTAAGACTGCGCTAATTGTCGAATTCAAGAAACCTAAGTTAGAGTCATGGTGCATTACATAGATAAAAAAAATCAAGAAAAGAATAATTGAACCTATGTGGGAGTTTGATCAGAGATTTAAGACCTTGACAGGCCATTTGAGTTTCCATATCCTAGATGAGCAGAACAAGGAATGGTTCATTGTTTCCCTCTTACCACACATCAGAGTTCCTCTAGTCCAACAGAAGATTTATTCGCAGGCTGAGGCACTGGAGATCACCATGAAGTTAGAATTATCCCCTATGGGAGAATCTAGCTTAGGTATAAGTCAAATCTTGAGTCAGCTGACTAGTTTATCTCTACAGGTTGAAGATATGAAGAAATATAAGGGAAAAGATAAAAGATAAGACATCTTGTGTATTAGATGCAAATTATAAGGCCATGACAAGGAACACAGTCCCTTATTTCATGAATAATTTTCCTCTAGAGCTCCAAGCCCTTTGAAGCAAGTTACCCTACCCTGGTGCGAGGTATGTAGAAAATGGCATCGCCCTGGTGAATGTTACTGTCTGGAAAAATATGTCCAGACACCCACAAATCTGTATTACACATTCTGTAATTTGGTAGGACATAATGACAGGGATTGTGGGGCTTATGAACTCATGCATGAAAGGTCGAGGGATATATACAAAATTCAAGTCGAAGTATAACAAGAAGGAAGCAATATGCAGTATAATTCCCCAGGAAGAGGAAACATCAACCCTCGCGGTGGATTCAGAGGAAGAGGAAGAGGAGGATGTATGGGTTGAGGTTGAGGACATATCATCTGCTACAACTGTGCACAACCAGTATACTTAACAAGGGACTATCAAAACCCTTGTACCACTTGCAGCTACTGCAACTTATTCAAACATGTTATCAAAGAATGTCATGTTCTTCTAGCCAAACTTCAGGAGAGATGAGGACCTCAACAGAACCCGCAAGTGCAAATAATATACGCTGAACCTTGCGGAGAGGACCCTAGATTCGTTTTTATCACTAGAGTAGGCATTGTTATAGGAGAATATAGAGAAAACCAATAAAGACTACATAAGAATAAGGGGTCAGGAAAGTTGTAGAGAAGACACAATTTTTTGATGCAAAGAAAGAAAAATGAATATTTGAGGAGGCAAGAAAAGAATTCGAGAGAGACCAAGGTTATTCATCAAGGACACAACCAGAAGTAAAAGAATGTGTAATTCCTTTGGCATTCGACCAATCTGCTTTGCCGAGAGAGGGAAAAGAGGTAAGCAAGCTCATGGACTTCTTATATACTTGTATTAAGTTGATTCAGGATGAAAGCACTATACAAGAGCTACAAAATTTAATCAGAAAGTACGAGCTAGGAAAGATAGATCCCTTGTTGAATAGGGAAGTACACCAAGTATCTAAAAAGAGAAGGACAAATAAGGAACTACACCTGAATGCTCAAATGGGAGAGTATGATATAGACTATGTAGTCCACAACTTAGGGTTGGAGGTCAATGTCATGACAAAGAGGACCTGGGCACTGATGGGAAAACCTAAGTTGATATACTCCCCTATTGGGATGGCTAATCAGCAAGCTGTAAGCCCCTTTGGAATATTGGAGCATGTTCTTGTGGACATTGACCGAGTAAGGACATTTGCAGACTTCGAGGTGATTGAGATAGTTGATGATATATGTCCTTACCCTTCGCTGTTAGGAATTGATTGAGCTTTCAATAATTCCACTGTGGTTGATTTAAAGAAAATAAGAATGAAGTTTGAAGGAGATGGCATTAGGGTCATTGCACCTTTGGATCCTGATGAAGGTTAGAGATACACCAAACCCATCAGAGAAGAATACCATGCATATGAACTAGAAAACATATACAAATTAACAGCCAGACAAAAAGATTACATTAATCCTATGACGGATGGGAACCTAAGCTAGAGAAGTGACAACACATGTTCATCATATTTAGAAAAAGCACTAGATAAATGGAAGAACAAAATGTACGAAGTATCTATAAGGAGATGTGCTAGATTAACTAGATAAGTTTGTTCGATCGACACAATAGTAAGTAACTTGACAACCTTTGATGGTCTAAATCATTTAGAAGATTTCTTGTTGGAATTTGAAGAAATTGTACTAATACAACAAATATTGTTGGAAATGGACGAGGATCTAAAAGAAACCCCAACAATATAGTGGGGGACACACAGAAACAACATTACAGACAGGATACAATGTCACACTTTGATGAAAACATGGTTTTCAGAGCAAGTAGAAGGCTGTGAATTTAGGTACATAGGTCAAAGTTTTCCAAAGGACCATGTGTGACATTGTGAGGAACCCTGGAGCAACATTCCTCAAGAGTAGTGGGTGCATAAATTTATCAACACACTGGACACAACCCCTATCAACTGGTATCTTCAAGCAGAACTACACCGCATCACTACATATTGGGAAGGTATGACTCAAAATTTTGTAACTACATTTTTGTTTGAAAGCCAATATCCTACAGTGGATCAAGTGTTACGGATCGTAATATAGAAAGTACTTGAGGAGGAACCTAGCCTCCCTTTGGAAAAATAAGAGGATGAATGGACTGCGCCTCTCCAGAAATTGCAAGGTTGTTACAATATCAATGCTGATGAAGACGATGATCCTAGGAAGGTGAACATCGTCGAAATAGAAGGACAAAGAGACATAGAAGGACCAAGATTTCAACTACCTTTCATTGGATAACTGATAAAGATCAATAAAGTCAATATTGGAACATAGCAAACACCAAAGCTTGAAAATGTTGGAGATTATTGGGATGCTGCGACTATTGACAAAATCACAAAGTTACTGCATGAATATTAGGACTTGTTTCCAACCAATTTCACTGATATGAAGGGAATTAAAGGGCCCATGGGAGATATGAGGATCCCTTTGAAACTAGATGCAAGGCCAGTCAAATAGAGACCCTAAATATTGAAACCTAAATATAAAGAGAAAGTGAAGATTGAACTTGACATAATGTTGGAAGCAGGAATCATAGACCTTGTTGAAGACTTAGAGTGGATTATCCCTATGGTGGTACAAGACAAGAAGATAGGAGAAATCAAGATCTACGTAGATCTCAGAAATTTGAATGATGTCTGTTTTCATGACCCATTCCCTAGGCCATTGACTAACAAAGTGTTATATAATGTAGGAGGACAAGAGGTATATTCTTTTACAGATGGATTTTCAGGATACCATCAGATGCGGATTGCCAAGGAAGATCACCATAAGACCACTTTTTCAATAGAATGGGGATCCTACCAATATATAGTGATGCCCTTTGGATTGAAGAATGCCCCAACCATCTTTTCTAGGGTGGTGGTCGAAGCGTTCAAGGAGTTCTTAGATAAATTCCTGGAAGCATATTTTGATGATTGGACTATTTTCATCTTATTACAAAATCATATTGAATGTCTAAGACTAATGTTGGATAAGTGCAGACAGTGTCAGATTTCCTTGAACCTGAAGAAGTGCATCTTCTTCTCACAATTTGGAGTGTTTCTATGTCATATTGTGTGTAAGTAGGGACTGCTGGTAGACCCATCTAAGATTTCCATTATAGTTTATCTTCCCCCTCCTACTTCAGTCAAACAAATGAGCACTGCGCTGGGACACACTGGATATTACAGGAAGTTCATTAAAGGCTATGCATAGATCACATCACCCATGGAGAAGATTTTGAAGAAAGAATGTCATTTTAATTGGACAGAAGAATGCCAACAGAGCTTTGACACACTGAAACAAAAAATGGTTGCTACGCCTATTCTGGTTTTCCCAGATTGGAGCAAGGGATTTCATGTGCATGTCGATGCATATTCTATTGCATTAGGAACTGTGTTAGCACAATCAGGGGATGGAGACATTGACCACCTATTAGCCTTTACTAGCAGGAAGCTATCAACAACTGAAATTAATTACACCACCATTGAGAGAGAAGGGTTAGCCATGGTGTATGCACTGCAGAAGTTTCTCCACTACTTATTGGGAGGACACATTAAAATGTTTACTGATCACTCCACACTGAAATACCTAGTCAACAAGCCAGTGTTGGGGGGGAGAATATGCAGATGGATTCTTCTATTTCAGGAATATGATTTTGAGATTGTGGTTAAGCCAGGAAGAATGAAAAAAGTCCTGGCCACTTGTCAAGGTTGGAACATGGAGAAGAACCTACTAGTTTGGAGGATACACTACCAGATGCACAATTTCTAGCCATTAGAAAGATTAATGGTCACTTCATGGAGATATTCTAGTTCCTGTCAACAAGAATGGCACCAAGTGAATATACAATCACCCAGAAGAAATAGTTGGTAGCGCGCGCTGCAGACTTTTCACTTATAGTTGGACAACTATACAAGATGGGACCCGATGAGATATTGAGGAGGTGTGTTATGGAGATATATCGACTATTGATCCTCACAGAATCTCATGAAGGCATCGCAGGAGGACACTACACATGGAAAGAAATAGCACAGAAGGTTCTTAGAGATGGCCTTTGGTGGCCTACCTTACATAGAGATGCTAAGGAATATTATAGAGCCTATGATGTATGTCAAAGAGTTGGGAAACCATCCAGAAGAGATGAAATTCCTTCAGCACTGTAGCTGGCCCTATAAGCATTTGAGAAATGGGCCATTGATTTCATGGGACCTATAAACCCACCAGGGAAGTGCACAGGATCCAGATACATAATCACTGCGATAGAGTACTTGACCAGATGGGCTAAAGTAAGAGAATTTAAGGACTATATTGCAACTAGAGTTGTGCACTTCATATTTGATGACATCATAACCAGGTTTGGATGCCCAAAGATCCTTATGAGTGATCAAGGCACACATTTCATCAATAAGACCATTGAAGGCTTGACTGAGGAATTTGTAGTCCATCATCAGAAGAGCACACCCTACCATCCACAAGCAAACGGGAAAGTTGAAGCATTCAATAAGATCTTGGAGACAACGCTGACGAAGATTTGCAGTATGAACAAGGATGACTGGGATTTAAGAGTACCAACAGAATTATGGGCCCACAGAACCACATGCGGGACGTTGACAATGCAGACACCATTTAAGTTGGTTTATGGTCTCGAAGTAGTTGTCCTGATGAAATATTTGGTCCCAATCTTAAGAATCACAACATTTATAGATATGGACGACACTGGTGTTTTTCAAGAGAAGCTCACGCAGTTGGTCGAACTAGAAGAAGAACGATTTATTGCAGGATTCCATCAGCAGGTACAGAAGGAAAGAGAAAAATCCTACCATGACAGACACATCAAGAAGAAGGCATTTAAGTAATGCAATTTAGTTCTAGTATATGACAGTAAGTTCATGAAGCATCCAGGAAAGTTCAGAATGCATTGGCTTGGGCCATATGAGGTTTTTTATGTTACAGAAGGAAGAGCTGTGCAGTTGAAGACTTTGAATGGAGAATGGAAGGAAGGTTTGGTGAATGGGAGCCGGTTGAAATTATATTATGACAACCCGTTGCCTCACAGCTCTCATTAATAGCATATGGAAAAGGGTTCAGGTACTAGGTGCAGTTGAAACTGGGTACTAGACATAGAAAAGATAGTCTGCACAAGGAAAGGAGGGATAGAGAAGAAAGCACATGCTCCTTCGCACATCCTGAAGATGAAGTAAATCAAAAGGATTAGATCTGAAGTGCATCGGGACAAGTCACAGGTGAGTGTTGGGGGCATGTTGGCCCTTGGGTATGAAAGTAAGTGAAGAGTAAAGCTTAAAAGATGGAATGAAAACTACGTGGAAGACATAGTGACTGATACTGGGTCGAAGTGAGAAGAAGAGTAGAAAAGATGGTGTGAAGTAAGAGAAAGAAATTCGTTGGACGAGGAGATCGAGGATGGTAGATTATCAAGGAATATGGATCATGGACAAATAAGCAAGTGGAAAAATCCACCGTTGGATGATTTGGAGCACCGCGTGAGAGGGAATGAAAGACAGTCTAGCGAAGCCCTGAAAACACAGGTCAAGTTGACCTAGGGTTTTAGACACCTAGGGTTTTTGTATCTAGGGTTTTGTCACTTAGGTTTTGGACTAAGGATGTTGGTGAGCTATTGTAATGTATAAATAAGAACCTAGATGAGGGAAGAGGGTTGGTTCTGAATTGTCATTGTTATGTGTGATTATTTTTGGGAGAGAGAGAGAAGATTTGATTAGTGAGGGAAGTATGTGTTGTAATATCTTCAGTTGGGTGTGAAGATCAACCCTGCAGCTGGGTGCATAGGGAGGGGAGAAAGAGAAAGAGAGAATATCTGATGGCTAAGAACACAAATAATAACTGTATGCTTTCATATTAATATATTACAAAGCACAGTTCTGTGGATGTATCTTTAGGGAGAGGGTGAACCACGTACATATTTGTGTTGTGTGTGATTGATGTTGAGTTTTCTTGTTTATGGATAAACTATTGTTGTGCTAGATCTGGTAGATAGTTGTGCGAAGTAGATCTAAGCTGGTAATTGATATCTAGATGTTGTGTTGTTCTTGTATTGGATCCACCTTGTATTCCCTTGGTTGTAGACATCTATGTCCTGCAACCCCCCATAGCTACTTCGGGTGAGACTGCATCTACCTCATAGGTGTTGCTGAAAGGGCCAGTAGTTAGGGCTTGTTGATGTGCTCTTGGAGCTAAACCCTGGGTTTTCCCCTGTGCTAACACCACAACGAAGCTATATGACTGTTGGAGGTGTCTCGACCATTAGAACGACACTACAGAACATCTCAAAACACATTTATTGACAGAAAGATCGTTGTTGGACCATTGAGACCATGCCATAATGGATGGATTTGTATTGATTAAGGAATTTCGACCCGTTGAAGGAATCTATTATGACGTTGCTTATTTAACTCATTGGATGTTGCACCAGGGCCACCTTTTTCAAACGGATATATCTACGCTAATAGAGAACTGATTGCATACCATGATGTGCTATCTAGACCTAGCCATTTATTTGATTACCTTGCTTGTCCATTGGCCTACCCGCTTTATTTTATTACAAGTGTGAATGTCGGGCGAGCATAGCATGCTAGAGAAGTCTATAGAGGAGATATTGATCGACCTCATGGTTGAGAAATTCATGTCTGTAGGAATACAAGAATCATCGACGGGTGGATTGCAAGAATCCCCCTTGATTGGATGTCGATCTATGTCCGAAACCGCAACTAAGAAAAGAAGCAAACACAACGATGATTTGGCTAACACGAAGCAGATCCCGTCGGTCTTGCCTGACTACACCCCACTGTTGGCTAGTGTAGTTAGTCATGACAGTGTCCCATGTGACTTTGAGTACATGCTCATCAGTGCGTACCTCCCAAAGGGGATACACGTAGTTTGACCCCAGTTGGGACTGATCCCAGCTATCAAGATCAATGACTTCAACCTCGAAGACAGAAAGAACTATGTGATGCTTGCACCACATAGGTACCTGATGAAGAGGACTGGGAAGAAGCCCAAGATAGTTCCCCAGCTGTGGATTAAGGATCTTGCATGCTCTACGATCTTGAACTTAATGAAGATCCCCCACTTCGGTCGACATCAGGAGGTTAACGCTTGCGTTAAACTCCTCCTATCATGATACCATGGCAGTTATATTTGGTTATATAGGAGCATCACTGTGGATCCAACACTGATCCACCTGATCACTGGATTGAGCATGCAAGGACCAGACCCTCACTAGTTCTACCTAGGGAAGATGTCAGATTTCTCCTTGGCGCAACAAATAAAGGAATACTATGGCGATGTAGAGAAGGGAAAGAGAGGCTACAAGGTAGCCTCCATATAGGATGGAACAATGCACCTAGATTGTCAGCTGATTGCTGACAAGCTCATTCAAAAGAATCGGTCGACACAATTCATAGGGTTCATAGTCGACCTCGCAGGGAAGTGTATCGAAGGAATGCAGATGAACCGGGTGAGTTACCTCGTCAATGAGTTGGAGAAGGACTGTCGTGAAGCACAGGACCAAGGATACAAATTCCACTTCAGTTGGTTACTAGTGCTCATTGCATTTGTTGCTTGGCAGATGCCAGAAGGAGCAACATTCCCTGAAGTAGATCCATTAGAACCATTGGCCGTGAGGTTCGCTACCTTATGGTATACGAACGATATGGTGAAGCAGTGGCAGTCGAATGTTGTCTTCCATACTTATTACCTACAACTGAAGCATGCCATTGAATCCTTCCCTAGATGACACCGAATACACTCCATCGATACAGGCCACTAGCGAAGTTCTGCACAGACCAACACTTCATCTACATCACTGCGCGCAGGGATGAAAGTAAGGAGGAGTTGCAGTCTTACTATAAGTTGACTGAAGAATACATGGAAGAGATCTCTAGGGAATGGCCAGCAGAATTCCTCGTGCCAGTGGAGGATGTAGAACACTCTGACCCGGATATCATCAGAAGGCCATTAGTCACCCGGGTCGAGCATGATGGACAGAGCAGTGCAAAGAAAAATAAGAAAAAGGACAAAGTCCAAGACATAGAAAGTGATGAGAAGGAAAATGCATTGGAGGAAACTACGCCTGACTCACCTACATCAGGAGGAGGAGACAAAGTGAAAAAAGAGGAAGGAGGGGAAGAAGAAGAAAAGTAGGACAAAAGAGAAGCTACATTGCCAAAGGATCCCCTCACCACAATAGAAGCATCGTAGAAGAGGAAGGTTTTCCTGGAGAAACCTTCGGAAAGGAAGAAGGCTAGCGCCAACAAGCCTCAGTCGAAGAATGTGCTCATAATGGATAACATTGATCTCATCATCACAGTTGTAGAAGATGCTTAAAAAGAAATCTTGCAGAAATATGGAGCAAAGAAAGATTCGATGTATGAAAGAATAGAGAAAGATATCAGATACATCCAACATTCTATCCACTCAAGTCGTGCAGTTCCTACTGTGCCACCTTCAATAGAAAATGTAGAATTGGGGGATGTGCCCACCCATTTGCAAAGGTTAGTAGATGCGATAGAGGTTTGACTTCATCTGAACAAAGAGGAAAAGGAGCAGTCCACAGAGGCCTTATAGAAATAAAAGGAGGAGGTACTAGAGAAACTTCGAGTTGTGCAGAAGGAGGAAAGTGAAATTCAGGCAGAGATCGAGTAGAACAATGCAAAGATATAGGAAGAAAAAGACCAACTGCTCGCAGAGAAGATTGCGGTCAAAGACGCAGTAACTAGAGAACTTCACTCTGTGCCAGACTTGGAACAGGAGGAACTAGAGTCAACTGAGGTGCAAGTGTGGAAGCTCGCTGAGGGCATTCAATAGCTTCAGGAAAGAGTAGCAGAGTTAGAACCTCAAGCAGTGCCAAGCACTCAGAAAGAAGTGCAGGGTCATAGGGAAGAAGTTTCTAGGAGCACAGTAGAATGAATCAGGGCATTGGCCTTAGAATGTAAACAATTGAGTGATCGAAGTGCGTAGACCTATGAGCGCCTTGGAGAAGATCGGGAGCTGAGGATATTGGAATCACAACTCTAGGAGGCAAAGCAACAGGCCTCCATTGTGAAAGCATAGATGAAACTCCCAATTGTAGTTGAGAAGATGAAGAGGTCACAAGACCAATGCGTCGTCCAACAACAGGTTACTTCCATTCAAAGCAGAGTTATGGAAGTGACATAAAGACTCTAGCCAATGTAGGACGAAGCCTACACACTTTTCAAAGAGATCGAGGGGAAAGGCTCATAGCATAAAAAAATGGCCATAACAGCGGAACAATGCCTGGAAGGGGCTGTCTCCGAGAAAGTACTTCAGGGGTTTGTCGAGCAGGAGGCTCTAGAAAAGAAGCAAGTTGAGGTAGCTTGAGTTAAGCTCGAGGCCTTTGAAGCAGCGTTTCCTAGATTAGAGTGACTTGGTACGAGTCACAAGTGAGTGTTGGGGGCCTATTGGCCCTTGACCAAGTTTTGAGAGAACGTTGGTCGTGTTTGACCATTTTTGGGGCTTCGACAACCTTATCAAAGATGGAGTTCCCAGGCGAAGTGGAGATCGTGAGATCTCGCCTGTTTTGTAGGATTTTTGGAATTTTAGGGTTTATGTAACGAGTATGGGATGTCGTCCCATGGATTTACATATGTTTAGGACTTTTTGTAATGTATAAATAAGTAGCTAGGCAATGTAAGTAGATGTCAATTTTGAGGTCATGGGCTTAGTGCATGACTAAAGTGTGTTAATAATTGCAGAGCTAAGTGCAAGTGATTGTAAGAGACTTTGTGCATTGATTGTGTAAGGATTTGTGCCCTGACCTAATTTGGGGAAGGAGGATCTAGTGAGGTGTGCATAGATCTCCTATCCTTTGTGGATTTGGCTTTGTGTCTTTATGCATGGGAGAAGAGGAATATAAGACACTTGAAGACTAATAAAGAAGAAGAAGAGTTTGTGGATGTAGCCCCACACTAGGGTGAACCATGTATATCCTGCGTTGATGTGCTTTGTGCGATATTGTTGATGTTTTTATGTTTCTTATCTGTTAGGGCATTGATCTTTATGTATGTTAGATAGATATATGGATGTTTAGTGATGTATTGATGATAAATGAATGTTATATATGATCCAATACTATGTGCTAAGTGATGAAAAGTACTTGATATTGGTTGCTACTATGTTGTTCTGTATCTAGGGTTTAATTTGTGATGTGAATAGATTTATGAACTCATGCATGTTATTGGCTAAATGCTTTGTAAGTGTTGTAATCACAAATCCGTGTCCCAGATAGGTTGTAGATACCTGAGTCCTACAACCCCCCTACCTTTACCTAAGGTGAGACTTCATCTACTTCGTAGGTGTTTCCGAAAGGGCCAATAGTTAGAGTTTTATTGGTGCGTTGTTGAATCATTGAACTCTAGTTCTTCTCCTGTGCCAACATTCCAATTCGAGGAAAGTGTCTCACATGTACCTCAACAGCCACATGCATACACCTTTGTTCTTTCACCTGTTAGAGATGATGAGCATGCACATGCCAACTCGTCTTCATAAGAGAGTTCTTATTCAGAGGATTCAAATTATCTAGATACATATTCAGTATATTTAGAGGCGGAGTTAGTGCATCTAGAAGTAGATGCAGCACCAGAGAAGAGGCCCAAGTGTGCCCAGACTACTCTTCAGAATGCAGGGGATATTTTTGGGGATCTAGTTGATACTAGGATGACTCGATCTAATTTCCAGGAGCCTCCTTTTTCAATCACCACCACTAAACCGTTTCAACCCACACATGTTTTGTTATTTCATTCCTCAGATCCACAGTCTTATGGTGAGGCTGTTGGAAATCCCTTTTGGTAATCCACCATGAGGAGGTGTAAAATTCTCTCCTCGAGAAACAGACTTGGGATCTGGTTCCCCTTCCTTTAGAAAGGAAACTTGTTAGGTGCAGATGGTTCTACAGGACCAAGAGCATAGCAGATGGACAAATTAATAGATACAAAGCTAGGTTAGTTGCCAAAGGATTTCAAGAGGTTCATGGAATTGACTATGATGAGACATTTTCTCTAGTAGTCAATATGGATTCAAAATGTTTGGCACTTGCCATTGTGGAAGGCAAGGGATGGGAATTCCATCATATGGACATGAAGAATGCATTTCTTCATGGCGATCTCTTTGAGGAGATATATATGGAGCAACCCCAAGGATTTATGTAGAATTCATCTTTGGTATGTCGACTGAGGAAGTATATTTATGGCCTCAAGTAGGCTCTGAGGGAATGGTATACCAAGATGGATTCATACCTGCTGTCACAGAACTCTGTACATTGTAAATCAGACCCGAATGTTTACATGATCAGGACCACTGATTCACTTCTACTCCTAGTTATGTATGTTGATGATTTGTTGATCATTGGTTGCTCTACTTTAGCGATTACTACAGTCAAGAATATTCCACATGACATGTTCTTGATGACAGACATGGGTCCACTACATTTCTTCCTTGGACTTGATATCAGTCAGGATGCATCAGGCATCAAACTGTCTCAGGCCATGTATGCATGATATCTCCTTGAGATATTTCACATGACAGACTGCAAGTCTTCCCCGAATCCTTTCCTATCAGGCGTCAGACTTGAGGATGGTGGGGACACTCCACTGGTTGAAAACACACTGTATAGATAGCTAGTGGGGAGCTTGTTGTATCTCACACACTCTAGACCAGACCTCTCCTATGTAGCTAGAGAAGTCTCCAAGTTGATGAAGGAAACACATGAGCTACATTGGAAGGCTATAAAGTGTATCCTTTGATATGTAAAAGGCACCATCACCTTTGGGATTCACTATTCAATAGACTCTACATTGGACCTCATCAAGTTCACTGATTATGATTGGTTGGCGATAGCATTAATTGAAAGTACACATCTGGTTACTCACTTAGTCTTGGTTTTGGGCCTCTTTATTGGTCGAGCAAGAAGCAGGTTTCTATTGCTCTATCTTTAGTCGGGGCAGAGTATAGAGGGGTAGTTAACATTACCATTCAGGCTATGTGGCTACAACATTTTCTCACTGAGTTGGGCATTCAGTTTCATTTGTTGATCGTCATTTGGTGTGACAACCAGAGCACTCTGAAGTTCTATAGAGATCTAGTTCAGAGGCAGTGGACGAAGCATATTGAGATCCTCATGCACTGCATCTAGGATTTAGTACACGAGGGGATCATCGACCTGCAGTTTTTTCCTTCAATAGAACAGACTGCAGAAATCATCACCAAGACCTTAACTAAGCAGAACTTTCATTCTCTGCATAGTCATCTTGGAGTGAAGGACACAATTGCCTAGAAACTGTGAGTTCTTCTTTTTACATACATTGTACTTTGATGGGGGGGTTTTCCCATGAGGTTTTCCCTCTTTCCTCATTTATTTTAGTGTATCTTTTGTATTTGGGTACCTAA
>JZKD02S2121098.1:13885-26428 GCA_000966675.3 Picea glauca
ATCTATCAACCAAGAGACATTAATGTATTCCCATGGTTGTTAGCAAGGAGATCTGTCATTAAGGCATGCAGATTCCAAGGTACTAAATAGTTTCTAGCCTCATCTCCAGATAAGGTGTTGATGTCGATAGAGTGAGACTTGTTGGAAGGTGGACCTTAATGTATCCCAGATCATCCAACTCGAGTGCAAATATAAAAATTTGCAAAAAATGATTTGGTGGAACAATAATCACTTACTTGTGGATTTTATGGGCTCAAGTTAGTTATCGCTCGTTGCTTTTTCACATTTTGAGAGTCTGAAAAATAGCTAAAAGAAGACTCCAGGGGGTTTCTTTCCCGTAATAATCTACTAGGTCTGGAGAAGGAATAAGCCTATGCCTGATAGATGCTCCTCTCATACTTTAATGAGAAACAAAGGAAGCAAACAAGCTCAAAATTTATTATATTAAAGCAAGACAATATGGCAGTATTATAAAATGTTTTCACAAAATAAACAATCTTACCTTCTTACCTGTTGCGAAAAATAAAGATGCTTTCATTTTGTACCTGCCTCAATCCTATAAAACTTAAAAACAGATCAAATAATACAAGAAAAAAAACTATATAGACAAGAAAAAAACCTTTTATCATTTATTTATTTAATTTTTTTATTTTTTTTTCAGATTAAAGAAGGAAAAAGAATCAAGGAGTAACAAGAGAAGAGGAAGACTCTTCTCTTACTAACTCCATTTCTGTTTGTTTCGATATATCTTGCATGAAATCATCTTTGGATAGAGGTTTATGATAAATAATCAGTCGATGTCCATTTACTACGGAAGAATTTTGTGAGTCATCAATGGTCTTAATATTAACGAAACCATTGTCAAAAACTGTCTTGACTTCATAAGGTGCTAACCAACATGTTGTAAGTTTTCCCTTAAAATTTTTGTACCTTGAATCAAATAATAAAGCCCAGTCATCGGGTTGAAAATAATTCTTTTTAATAAGCTTATCGTTTCATTTACTTCGTTGATTTTGAACTAAAATAGTTCATTGAATGTCATCTTGTTTGATTTCATCTAATTAATTCAATTGCATAACCCGTTGTTTCTGTGCCTCATCCAAATTTAAACCCAATTCTGCTGCTATACGGAAGGTATGAATCTGAAATTCTATGGGAAGTAGAATTTGCTTACCATATACCAGTTCGTAAGGGGTATGACCAGTGGTGTTTCGCCACGTAGTCCTATATGCCCACAAAGCCTCTGGAAGTCTATCTGCCCAATATTTATGGTGTAAATCTATTGTCTTGGTCAGAATAGCTTCTAAAACTTTATTCGTGGATTCCACTTGCCCATTAGATTGCGGATGGTATGGGGAATACTTATAGTGTTTTATCCCATATTTATCTGTGAGCTCCTTCATTAGTTTAGAGGTGAATTGAGCACCTTGGTCAATAAAAATTTCTCATGGAACATCGAACTGGGTAAATATATCTTCATAAATAAATTTAACCACTAATTTCTTAGTTGCTCGATATAAGGATTTTGCCTCTACCCTCTTGATCACAAAATTTGTACAAACCAAGATGTACTTCTTCTTTCTAGACATTGGGGAAATTGGTCCTACAAAATCAAGTGCCCATTTGTCAAATGGTTCAATCACAACCTAAGGTCGTATGGGCATCTCATCTGCTACAGTAGGTCTCCCCATCCTTTGACAACTATCGCAACTTATTACATATTTTGTTGCATCCTTAAACAGTGTCGGCCAATAATATCTTGATTATAAGACTTTATATGTTGTTCTCTTATCAGAGAAGTGTCCTCCACATGGCTCATCATGACAGGCCTGAAGGATATTGGGAATCTCATCTTCCCAAACACATCTTCTAATGATCATATCAGGACTTGTATAGAAAATATCACTGCCTACCCAGGAGTAATAAGCACTCTGTTGGACAATCCTTTTTTTTTGTGGTGATGACAAATGAGCAGGCAATCTCCCTGTAGCTAAATAGTTTGTTGTGTCTGCAAACCATGGGGTCTTAACAGATACTACAAATAAATGTTCATCAGGGAAATTATGATTCACTGGAATTTTATTACTGTCTTGAGGAATCCGAGAAAGAAAATCCACAACTAAATTTTCTTTTCCTAGCCAATCAACTATAGTGATGTTAAATTCTTGAAGTAACAAAAGCCATCGTGTAATCCTTCCGGTAGTAACTGGTTTGTTCATCATAAATCTAATAGCAGAATGGTTGATATGTACATAAACTTCATACCCAGTAATGTAATGTCAAAACTTATTGATGGCATGAACGACAGCCAAAAATTCCTTCTCTGTCATAGTATAATTTAATTCAGGAGGAGTTAAGTTCTTGCTAGTAAAGTAGATGGGATAATTTTGTTGGTTTTCTTTTTGTCCGAGTACTCCTCCTAAGGCAGTGTCTGAGGCATCTGTGGAAATATGGAATGGAAGAGACCAATTTGGTCCTCTTAAGATTGGTGCCATGGACAATTTTTCTTTTAAAGTCTCAAAAGAAATTTGACAATTATCATCCCAACAAAATTATACATCTTTTGTCAGTAATTTGAACATAGGACCTGCTATCTTTGTAAAATTATCAATAAATCAACGATAATACCCACCATGGCCCAGAAAACTCCTTACCTCCTTTTGCGTTTTTGGTGGTGAAAGATTGACAATAATATCAATTTTGGCTGGGTCTACTTTGATTCCTTCTGAGGATAAATGGTGACCTAAGACTATCCCTTCAGCTAATAACATCTTACACTTCTCGTGACTGGGGGCCAAGTTTGTTTCCTGACAACGAATTAAATTTTTTTCTAAGTTGTTCAGGGATTCTTCAAAGGTGTTTCCATACACAGTAAAATCATCCATATAGACTTCCACACAATCATGGATCAAATCAGCAAAAATTCCTAGGACCGCTCTTTGAAATGTGGTAGGAGCATTACATAATCCAAATGGTAGCACCCTATAACCATAGGTACCCCATGTACATGTGAAATTTGTCTTATCCTGGTCCTCCAGAGAAATTTGGATCTGATTATACACACTATATCCATCTAGAAAAGAAAAGTATTTCTTTCCTAACAAAGTATCTAAGACCTGATCTATGAAAGGTAAAGGGAAATAGTCCTTTAGGGTTGCCTTATTGAGTTCCATAAAGTCCACACACATCCTCCACTTCCCTGTTACTTTCTTAGGCACCACCATAAGAGGTGACACCCATTTACTATCAGAAATTGGATAGATGAATCCCACATTTAGTAATTTCTATAATTCTTCCTTTACAAAGTCCTTCAGGATGGGATTCATTTGTATTTGTGGTTGTCTTACTAGTCTTATTTCATATTGAGTATAGATATGGTGAATACATGTATTAGGTTGCACTCCTCTCATATCAGTATACTCCCATGCGAATGCCCCTGATTGTTCTTTTAAAACTTTCGTTAATCGCTTCTGTTGATTTGGACTTAATCCAGAATTAATATACAAGATTTTTCCTGGACCAATCTCGATTGGAATAGTGGATGACCCTAAATGTTCATCAATGGTAAAAACCATAGATGATGAGAATGAAGTAAATGACTCACTCTGTTCCTGGAATTCCGCGTTAAAAATTTGATCGTATTGAGAATATGTTTGTGGAAATTCCACATTTTCTGTTACTGACAGAAACTGGCTCGAGATATTATCTTCTATTGGTTCTTGAAGAGCCCAAAACTAATCAATGGAAAACAAGGGTTCTTCGAAATCATCCTCATTATAGGGACATGTTAACCATTGTAAGTCTTTAGAAACTAGTTGAGCTGGTGGATATAAAGTGAGATTTTGTGAGGAAACTCCATTTGAAATAAACATATCTCCTCCACGACACCCTATGAAAGCATTAGCTATAGCCAACAAAGGTCTTCCCAAAATAATTGGATGACCTTTCGTGGGATCCTTCGATTGAATAATCATGAAGTCTAGAGGATATTCCCATGAAGATAATGTGACTAGGATGTCATCTAAAATCCCAATAGGTTTGACAGTTGTTCTATCAGCAAGTTCAAGAACTGTGGGAGTAGGGCGAAGGAGATGGCTCAAATGTAACCACTCAACAGTATTGATGGTCATTATGTTAATAGCTGAACCCAAATCCACTAAAGTATTACCAACAGAAATTATTGATAGATATAGTTACTATTGGATTTCCCGGGTTGGCATACTTTACAATTTTAGGTGATTTAGAGATATAATCTGATAACTTCCCCACAAGATCTATAGTAGGGGGATCTTTTTGTTTCTGACAAGGTTTCTTAATGAAAATTTCCCTGGTGGTTTTCACATCGATCGAAACATCCCTTATTGCTTGTAGGAGTGGAATCTTAACATAAACATTTCTCAACTCATTCATGATATCAAACTTAGGTCGAACAATTGGTTTTTCAATAATCAACCTCTCAGGAAAAGGAGGTGTTCGAGGAATATGAGTTTGTAAAATTTGTTGAGGATTAGATGATTGAATCTTTAGAATAATGACATCTTCCAAGGTTTTTTCATTTGGTAATTCATCAGGAGTTTCCTCCTCTTCTTCT
Source organism: Picea glauca (assembly GCA_000966675.3). NCBI lineage: Eukaryota > Viridiplantae > Streptophyta > Pinopsida > Pinales > Pinaceae > Picea > Picea glauca. Next base: position 18,477 of record JZKD02S2121098.1, read on the forward strand.
TGAATAATAATGGTAGGAGATGTCCTTCTTATTGGTGGAGTTTTATTTAACACCTTCCCAGATCTCAACCGAATTTCTTGTATGGGAATTGGAGCAATGGTGTAAGCTGGAAAGTTTTGAAAATCAACATTATTGAGAGGCTGAGATGGTCTATTATTAGGATTTGGAATGAGTTGAGCGGGTAATATGGTAGGTCGAGGAGGGTTGTGAGTGCGAAATTGTTGTGAATTTTATGGAATTGGTGGTAGTGGTGGTGGAATAAATCCAGGAAATAGTTGTTGCATATTGGCAGGGTACTTAGTATTTGGGTTTGGAGGCATCGGTACTGTAGGTTGTTGATTACTTCCATAATTATGTCCTCGCCAATCCCAAGGTTGTGGAGTAGATACATTTTGTGGTGGCCAATTTGGCCAATTCCATTGTTGTTGCTAAGGTTGTTGTTGAAGTTGTTGTTGTTGTTGAAAAAGGGGGTAATAACTGGAAGGTTGTGGGGTTGGATCCTGATACATGTTTTGATTCCTAGGTTGCCATGGACTCCTAGGTGGATATCATGATTTTGGAGCCTCCCCTCCCTTGTATATAGCTTGTAACCCAGGTAATGATGGGAAATCCTCTCTTGCATGGTTATCAATACAAATTCCACATACTGAAATATTATCCAAAGGACATTCCTGCTAAGGATGTATTTTCCTACATCTGGGACAATATATGCCTAATACAAGGTCTTCATCTTCCTTCTTTTTCTTAATTTTAAGAGTGTCTAACTGAGAGCCAATGGTACTAACGATATTAGTTTTGAAATTTTCCAGAAGATTGCCTAGTTCACTTCTAGTAAATCCTCCAAAGATAGTGGCTTTAGTGTTTCTATTAAAAGGTTCTCTCACACTCTTTACTGTTATCCCCTTACTTCTCGAATAGGTTGTACATAACTCACCAATTTCTTCGAAGTTTTTCTGGTATATGTCCCCTGAAGCAATTAGATTAACAGTATTTATATATTCTTCCAAAACACCTTTTAAGAAAAGAGTTTTGATGGATTCATCTTGGAGACCATTATATTTGGATTTTTGAAGAATATATATAAACCTTTCTAGGAAATCCTCGAGACTCTCTTCATCATGTTGTTTCATTTTGAAAATATTTTTTTGAGGATCCTTGGGTCTACAGTAGTCTTGGTATTTCTTTAAAACTGTCGCTTTCATATCCTCCCAAGATATAATATTGTACTCTCCTAAACCCATAAACCATTGTAATGCAGAATCCTTTAGAGTTGTAGGAAACAAATTCAACTTATGTGCATCCTGTAGATAGTTGTAACTTCTATAGAGGATATCAAACTAAAAAAGGAAGACATCTGGATCTTCACTACTTTTCCCATAAAAGGTCGGTAGTGCAGAGGGTGGAATACCTTTCATATTGATAATTTGAACTAGATCCAAGATTGGGAATCCAAAGGTAGGTTCTGGTCTCGTTCATTTTCTGCTTGTTCTTCCTACTCATGCTCATTATGAGGTTCTTATCCCTCTCTTCTCTCCATTTCTCTTTCCCTTTTTCTTTCCTTCTCAGTTCTGTTAAAAGGTTGACCATAGATTGTATATGCAATTCAATATTTCTTTGGGGAAGGTGTGAAATCCCACCTTTCCTCTTTTGCAATGGGGTTCCTTCTAACATAATATTTATCCCCCAATTGTATAACTGGATTGTCCAAGGATCCTATTACTTCTTCCCCAATGATTGTGGTATCTACCTGTGAAACTATAGGATTAATGTTATCAAGAAGAGCTTGCACTCTCTTAGGATTAACTAAATCAACCCAATTTGGATCACCAGGAAGTTGTTTTCCAGAATAGGTGTATCACCTGGTTTTAGASGTGTAATCAGTGTTGATTGAAGTTCTTCAAATATTGTATTGTCACCTTCTAGTCCAATTTCGGGTGTTTCTTCTTCTAATCCTATGTTTCCTTCAATAGTCTCCTCAACCAATATATCGATTTTAGTTTCTATTGCTTTTTGGGTGGAGGTTTCTCCTTTTTGTTGTTTTTTCTCAGAATACCTATTTGCAGATGTGGTGACAGAACCCTGTYGCCCACCAAAAATATTTTTTGGATCTTTTTCTTGTTTTGAGTTTCCCCTAAATCTACCTCTATTATCTTTATTTCTCATGAAAACATACTATAAAAAGAAACTAATAAAATAAAGACTAAGATTGAGTTTCAGAGRAACCTATGATAACAGATGCGCAGGTTCTTACCTCTCATCTTACAGCTCCTYCTCCATCAACCCTCTAGAAAACATCASACCAAACCAAACATGTAAAAAATAATAAAGCCAACTATCTAACTTACCTTTTAAACAGCTCCCCAGCAATGGTGCCAAAAATGTCAGGTAAATTATATCACTTTTCTAATGACCTAAAAACATTAAATTGTCAGAATAGGGTTGGTAATCTTAGAGCTTCTACACTCTATGTGTGAGTAATAATTTTCTAAAAACTATTCAAAAGAAGCCAAATTACTCTATCTATAAAACCCTCTACTTTCAAAGTGCAGGAACTGATATTTAACCATTAATTTCATCTATTCTATTTTAACCATCCACTGTCTACAACTAATGCTAAGAAAACCATTTAATCTATGCCAAACTAGAGAAATGTAATTTAAATACCAAACATAACTCTAAGATTTCCTTGAAATCATCTAAATTCTATTTTAGCTTTTAATCAAAACTCCTATCCTATTCTGTAATCTATTAATTCAAAATTCATCTATCAGAAATGCAGAAAGAAATGTTTTAATCTTGATCACCAAATTCTCTTCTCTTCTTTATTCATCTACAGTGCTATGGGTGCTAGCAGAGAAATCCTCTCTGAATCTAGATCTAAAAATAAAGATTTTAAATTCACTGTTCAAAAAGGAAATATTAAACCTGATTAACTTCTAATTAACTGAAATAATCATAACAGTGTTGAACAAGTACAAAATAGAGTAACTAGTGCGAAATGGGTACGGAACACTAACAACAACTCTATTCTATTTTTAACTGTAAATCTATTTCCTACGAAAGGGAAATCCTATGAGATTGTATCGTAAGGATAAATTTAATCTACGGTATCCTGATGTCATTTATTAATCTACAAAATCACAACTAACTCTTTAATCAAATTCACTAATTATCCACTAACTATAAATTCAATCTAAGTCACTAACTTTGCAATTTCCTTCAACCTACCTGTGTAAAAGTAAATGATAAAAACTAATCAAACTTCCTTCTACGTTCTGGTTTTAAACTTACAGACTACCAACTAAATTCATTTGAAATTCAACTACCATGCGTGAATCTATCTATATTAAAAAGAATTCAAATGATCCAAGCCTTATGAATTAATTTGAAACCTATTTAATTCTACCATTCACTATCTCTATCCTATAGTTCGATCTACGACTTTGGCAAATTGATGATTCAATCTACAAAGCATTCTNATGATTGATACTTCCATGAAAGAGAATATTGATATCAGATATAAGAAAGTATGGATAAGAAAACAAGAAGAATAGGTGAACAAAGACCAGGTACCAGAGATTGAAAGATTGGAAATAAAACAAGATGAAGAAAATTTTACAGAGAAAAAGAAAGATGTCAGATACATAAGGGTTTGGAAAATAACTGAAAGAAAGGAAGGGAAAGTAAATAAGGAATAGGTTCAAGAGATTGTACTTTCAAGAATTGTAGTGAAAGATGAATCCATGGACAGAAAGAAATAAGTCAGAGCTCAGAGAGATGATGAATCTACCAATGAAGATGATGATGAATACAGATTAGAGCAGGAATTGTTCCGAGCCATCCGACTTAGAGACTCCCAAGTAATATGAATATTAGACAGTGGGAGTCTATGAAATAGCTATGAAATACAAAAGAACCATCCTTCAAGAAGCTTGCAGAGTTTGAGAAGACATATTCAGAGCAATCAGTTAGCAGAAGTACAGTTTGATAGTATAATGATAAATGGGTTAGCATTATGGACAGTTGCACAAGTAGATTCTTGGAAAATATGGATAGAGATGGATTCGTAAGAACACTTAGCAGGTTTGGATATATATATGATAGTGGACGAGAGCATGGATTTATAGATTGGGTCAGAGAGTGGTTCAAAGACAAAGGAACATTATCGTAATGGATGATAATTACATAGGAAATGGCTCAAACAATGGTAATGGATTACAAATTGACAGATATTTTTTGGACATAGGTAGTGCATACATCAGTTCACATTCAAAATAGAGTAATGCTCAGAAACAACAATGACAAAAATCCCTACGATCTATGGAAAGAAATACCAACAAATGTGAATAACTTCAGAGTTTTTGGAAGCAAATGTTGCATCAAAAGAGAAGATGGAAGAATGGGAAAGTTTGAATCTCATGTGGACAAATGAATACTTGTTGGTTACTCAAGTACAAGGAAGGAATAAAAGTGTTACAATCTAAGATTAAACAAAGTGGTGGAAAACATCAATGTGATAATTGATGAAACAAGCATACCAGAATCAAAGGAAGAAGAAAACAAATCAATGGAACAACTTTTCGAAGAAGAAGATGAAAAAGAAGTATAAGAGGAACATGATGATGAAGAGAATCTGATAGAAGCAGAAGAGAAAGTTCAACAAGTATCTCCAAAGACACCTAGCAAACGATTACAGAAGAATCATCCTTCAGATCGAATTATTGGAAATAAAGATGACGGAGTTGAGACTAGAAGAAAAATGCGTTCACCAGAACAAACACACCTAACACTCTTATCTACAATTGAAACAAAATATTTTGAAGAAGCCAACAAGGATTAATTTTGGAATAAGGCCATGGATGAAGAATTGGATCAAATAGAGAAAAATGACACTTGGGAATTGGTTCCAAGACCAAAAAATAAGAATGNCAATGATTGACAACCTATTGTATGTGACAACATCCGGACCAGATGTAATGCAAGCAGTTGGACAGGTAGCACGATTTCAAGCAGCACCAAAGGAATCACATGTATTAGCAGTGAATATGATTTTCAGATATCTCAAAGGAACATAAGAGTTTGGGCTATGGTATCCAAAAGGAAAGGATCTATCACTAATTGCCTACACAAACGCAGATTGGGCAGGTTGTATTGATGACCGATGAAGCACCAATGGAGTAGTGTTCTACTTGGGTTAGTGTTTAGTATCATGTATGAGAAAGAAGCAATCATCAATATCTCTATCTACAGCCGAGGCAGATTATATTGCAGCAACAACATGTTGTACACAGGTTCTTTGGATGAAACAAACTTTGACAGATATACGGGTTGAGTATGATGAGACCATTCCAATATTTTGTGATAATACAAGCACCATCAGTATCTCAAAAAACCCGTTGATGCACTCCAAGATGAATCACATTCTAATCAAGTATCACTTTCTATGGGAAGAGGTTGCAGAAAACAACATCATAGTAGAGTATGTGGGCACAAAAGAACAAGTGGCAACCATATTTACAAAACCACTTCCACGGGAAGCCTTTGAATATCTTCGCCAAAGACTTGGAGTTATTTCTACTCCAAAATGAATTCTTTTTGAATGCCTATCTTATATGTATTAGATGTACACAAGGAAGCACCATAAGAGGAAAATGCAGTCAGGGGGATCAACCCCGGATGGAAAGATACCTTTTCCATTGATGACAAGGGGGGAGAGATTTATTAGATGCAGAGGACAGAGGCATGGTTTCAGGGGGGGTATATTTATCAGATGCAGAGGACAGAGGCATGGTTCCAGGGGGAGCATAAGTGATATGATTTCAGTATTTCACCATAATGTTGCAATCAATCCCAAAGGGGGAGATTGTTGATTAAGGTTGGTTGTCATTGATGTCAACCCTTGAAGAAATTTCCATAGCACAAAGGTTTGGGTAATGGAGGCAAGATTATTTGATTCAAATATGACTCATTATTTTATTTTTTCATGGTTGATAAGAAGAAAATATGGATGAACTCCAAAGTGGTCCCCTTATGGTGAAATCCCTCATAGGAAGACGCTTTGTGGAGTAAGAGAACCCATGCTTAATTGTGGAAAAATGAGACGAAGGACAATGAATTTTTTAGGGAAACTATCCTAGATGGATATTTCTTTTCATGCCATTTCTGGTGGTATGTGGAATGTCACATAAATCCTCACGGTTAGAGAGTTATGGCCATGAGAAGTTNCTCTATAATTTTTTTTCGATAATGACTCAGACCATGAAAATTCTATTCCATTGAGAAAACATATCCAAGTATCAGTGGTAAAATATTTAGCTTGTGGTTAGTTTTATTTTGGGAGTTACACTCCATGGAAAATAGGGTTTGTGGTTAGTCTTGAAACTAGTAAAAAACAATGTTTCGGGTAAAAACGTCATAACATCTTCATAACAAATAAAAACTCAGTGAAACCAAATTTTTTAGTTAGGGTAAAGTCTATAGTATGTTTTGTAATATTTTCAAAGCAATTAAACAAATATTTCATGCGGGGTACACTCTACAAGGTTTCTTTCTAGAATAAGCCAGAATTCAGCAAGGTATGCCATTTTTTATATAATTCATTTTCTAAGAGGTTTCAACTAATGAAACCTAGAGTGATTGCATAAAACACATTGAAGAACAGTGTGTATCAGTTTTAGATATTTATACATTACATGTACAAAGTTATGATTACTTCAAGTTAGGGTTGTTGACTAATCCAAAACTAGGCATGTGAAACTAAAGAAACGTTTGATGAAAATGTTAGTCTCTTGTTGTTAAAGTTAAGGAAGGTTTGTAGGAATGTGATCATATACACCAAGTCAATTACAGAGCTTCAAATCAGATTTGGATGATGAAATTTATGAGGTATTTTGGTTGAGGTACATGCTGAGTACATGGTTGAGACAAGTAGTTGATGAGTTGGCACATACAAGAGGTGTATCATTGATGATGTTGGTACATATTGATGAGTCATAGTTGATGAGTAGTTGAAACATGATTGGTACATACTAATGAGTCATAGTTGATGAGTAGTTGAAACATGATTGGTACATACTTGGTACATAGTTGGATGCACCTGTTTATGGTACAGGTGTTACACATCCAAATCACTCAACTGGATAAGTGTCGCACATACCTCTCACTTGTCGCAAGTGTCGCAACTCCTGTACAGCTTGTTGCAAGTGTCGCAAGTTGGTCACAGAGTGTCATAGATACTGTTGAATCATGTTACCTCAATGATGACACTACAGAGACACTTGAAACATCTTATTTACTCAGTTTGAAGGAAGGAAACCGGTCTACTGAAGTCAAACATCTCTTAACACCTTAAAAGGCTTCATAATCAAGGGTTTGGAAGGGGAACGCTCCTCTAACACTACCTGAGGAGCGCTGGCGCCTCTTCACCATGGCTAAGGAGAGTTATAGTGCTCTTCCACCCCTTTGCAGGAGCGTTGCCCAACTTTGGAGCGCTGGCGCTTCTCTGGACCTTTCTGGGAGCGTTATAGCACTCTGTGACCTTTCTGAAGGAGCGCTCCCTATTCTGGGTGAACTGTTAGCCCGGTGAGAAGAATGAGGGAAGAATCATTCAAGTTTAGGAGGTAGTTAAGCTCGAATTCTTAGTTTTGTCAAAAGATCTCTCAACCAAGGAAGAGGTTCCTAACTGGTTCTAAACATAACTCAAGTGGTTAGGCTCTTCCCAACCTATATAAGCAAGCTCTATGGTGAGGAGAAAGGAGGAGGAATTACATATGTGAAACTTATGATCTTGGAGGAAATTTGCAGTCAGCTAGAGAAGAGTAATCAGTGCAGCTGCTGCCATCCAGGTTGTGGATCTTTCAGGCAAGGGTTAGACGAAGAGGATTTGACGAAGCTGTTGCATTCGCATCTACGATTGTAAGCATTGCTGTCGTTATTCTCATTAATATGACAAG
>JZKD02S2121109.1:0-19873 GCA_000966675.3 Picea glauca
AACAAAAACTAAGAAATGAAAGTCAAGTTTCCAAAGGCAAGAAAAACCTAAAAAACCTAGATCATTTCCAGCAAGCCAATTATAGCAAAAGATAGGTAAGTCACTGATGTAATAATCCAAAGAGGTCCAAATCAACATACATGAGCTATTGACAGGGTCAAAACTTGAATTCAAAAATTTTCAAAAAATGTTCGCAAGCTAGTGTGGAACATAGTGCGAGAAACTATGGTTCTCGCAGGCCACTTTGATGCAGCATGCGAACTATCCGCACTGAAATGTATATGCAATGTGTGAACAGTCAAGGTTCTCGTAGGCTGCTAATGGACACAGTGCGAGAATCCCTGAAACTAATGAAAAATTTGAAAGAGCAAGCAAAAATCAAATTGGCTTATAGACCCAGAAGGTCTCTCAGGGTATCTTGAGGACTCAGAGACTAACAAATCAAGAGAAAAATGCAAACAGAGAAAATGGCCACAGAAAGTTCAAAAAATGAAAAGGACAAAAGGGATAGATCCCGTATGAGTCACCAATTTTGTTATAGGATAAATCCGTAGGTGCGGACACTAACCGATATCCCTAGATCCACCTGGTATCTAGAACAAAACAGGACAGAATAATACACTTTCCCTAGATCTAGCCTATTGAATGAACTAAGAGATAAGGATTATGGACATACCTTGTGATCGCTTTCCTTATATCTCTGTTGTTCCAATATTTTCTTCAATGCTCTCGTCCCGTCCATATCACAACAAAACGAACCAATCGAAGTAAAGACAAGTTAAGATATTCAATGACTAGTCTATACATATGATCAAGGAATTATGTAATAAAATGACATCATCTGTATGGGAAAGGGACATATTGCTGTATTAATTTAATAGAAAGTGAAACTTACAACCTGAGCCTTGATGTCATAGGTCTCCTTTCGATGGCTTCCAGCTCTGACACACACACTTGCTCATGTATGAAGAAAGTCTACCACATGTGATGACCTTGTTGATGTCTCTTGTTGTTGTAGCATCAATCCTCCATACAGTCTTGCACTAATATTCTAATCAATCTCTTGCTAGCTTGCTTGCTAACTTCTATTAACCCTTTCCATGAGCAATCCCCTCAATATATAGGAAGAGGTAGATTAGTTACTTGGATAGGGAATGATCCCAAGATATCTGGAATGACAGTACTTGAGTAACCACTCGAAAGCCAACTCACCCTTCTAGAAGATTCCCTTCTAGAAGGTTCAAGATTTTTATCTTTTTCCTTTGTAAGAGCATGTTCGCACCCTAACCATGAGTACAGTACGAGAAGTTTGCACCCCAACTTAAGGTAGACAGCGGGAAACTTTCATTCCCGCAGGTGAATATATAAGCAGCCTGCGAACATGTTTCAAAGTGTGAATTCTGGAAGAAGACAACTGTAACTTTTCTCAGGAAAGTGTTCTTGGTAAAGAGCTTGATCTTCTATCATCATAATATCACCATGAAATCAGCACAATGACCAAATTTGTGGATAATAAGGGGAGCTGGAGCACTGGACTGTAATTGTTGGATCAACTGCGAACTTTTGGGATCTTGTAGCCATTCCTAGCAAATGGCTTGGAGCCAATCTGGTACAATGAAGGAAAGAGAAAAAAGGGATCCATCATCTTCATATTTGCAGGAAAGTGCATCCACAACCACATTTTCTTTATATTTCTTGTAAATGATCTCATAATCATAGCCAAATATATTAGTTACCCATTTTTGTTGCTCCGGGGAGGAAATGCGTTGTTCCATAAAATACTTGAGGCTTTGATTGTTTGTCTTAATTTGGAAGCATTGACCCAATAGATAAGGGTGCCACGAATCAACAACATGTAGAGTAGCCAACATTTCCTTTTCATAGATAGATTTGCCCAGATTTCTTTCATATACTTGCTTGCTGGTAAAGGCTAAAGGCTGACCCTCTTGCATAAGGAAAACACCAATTCCTTTCCCTGAAGCATCACATTTCAAAAAAAAGGTCTTTGTGAAATTAGGAAGGGTCGGGACTAGAGTGGTGCACATGGCCATATTCAAGGTTTAAAAATCTTGAGCAGTAGTTGGAGTCCAAGTGAAAGAGTTCTTTTTTAGGGGAGCAGTGAGAGGTGCTACAATCTTTCGGTAATTCTTAACAAACTTGCAATAATAACCTATTAAGCCCAGAAATCCACCCAAGCTTTTGAGCGTCTTTGGGTCAGGCCAGTGTTGCATAGCTTCAATATTTTTAGGATCCACCTTGACACCATCCTTGCCAACCAAATGACCCAAGTACTCTACTTCTGAGGCACCAAAAGCACATTTAGACTATTTCAGGAAAAGATGGTGCTGAGAGATTAGATGGAGAACTCGATCCACATGAGAAAGATGTTTTTTCCAGGTCTTGCTATAGATGAGGATATCATCAAAGAAAACTAAGACAAAATGAAGGAGAAAAGGACAAAAGACATGATTCATGAGGCTTTGGAAGGTGGAGGGGGCATTACACAAGCCCAAGGGCATGACCAAAAACTCATAGTGGCCCTCATGAGTTCTAAAGGAAGTCTTGGGAATGTATGCCTCTTTCATATGTATCTGGTGGTAGCCCAAATGAAGATCAAGTTTAGTAAAGAATTGGGCACCACTTAGTTCATCCAGGAGGTCATCAATGACATGAATGGGAAATTTGTCTTTAATGGTAAGTTTGTTGAGGGCACAGAAGTCAGGACACATTCGCCAAGAACCTTCTTTCTTCAGGACCATGGCCAAAGGAGAAGAGTAAGGGCTTGTACTAGGGAGGATAATGCCTACATTAAGGAGTTCCTGGAGCATTTTATCAATTTAATTTTTTTGGGAAAAGGGGTGACAATACAGACGAATATTGGGAGGAAGGATTTCAGGTACAAGGGGAATGGAATTATCATGAACACCACATGAAGGAGGGAGTCCTTGGGGAGTGGAAAAGACCACTTGATGTTTAGAAAGGATTACTTGGAGGGATTGCAACATCGAGGGTGTTTATGTTTCTTGTATGGCATGAAGTTGAGAAATAACACCAGAATGACCCTTTTTGAGCAGCTTTTCCATGCGATGGGAACTAATGATCTTAGGTGAACCAACGGTGATGCCTTGGAACTTATGTTGGTGGCCCTCCTGGTAAAATTGCATGGTTAATTCCTTAAAATCCATGAGAATGGGACCTAAATTCCTTATCCAGTCTTCACCCAACACAATGTCCCAACCGCCCATGTTGATAGCAAACATATGAGATTTCAGGTGGTAGTCACCAATTTGGAGATGCATATTTTCACAACGCCCTCCACATTTCATGGAGCCACCATTGGCAATCATGATTTGGAAAATGTTGACGGCATGGATGTAGCAATGAGTTTCTTGGGCAATGTGGCGATGAATAAAATTATGGGTGCTTCCACTATCAACCAGAATGATGACCTTCTGATGATTGATGTAACCAATTAGATTGAGGGTTTGGGGAGTGAATAAGCTAGTGAGAGCATTGAGGGAAATTATCGGTTCTACTTCAAGAGGGTATAAGGGAGGGGTTATGTCGAGGGTTTCAAGTGACTCAGACACAAGGGGAGTTTCAATATCCTCTTCCTAAATATCCTCGGAGATGACCATAAACATCTTTTGTTCCTTACACTTTTGGCTTAGGAAATATTTGTCATCATAATTATAACAAAGGCCTTTGAGTTGGCGTTCATTGATTTCATCCCTGCTCAATTTTTGGATCTTTAGTGGAGCGGAGGGAGTAGTGGGATTTACTGGTTTAGGGTGAGGGATAAAGGAGGGTTTCCAGTTTTGAGAAGATACAACCTGTTCTACTTCTTTATCTCTTTTAGTATCCTCCACCTAACTCTGAGTCCGAGCCATGAGAACATGGGCCCAAATCATATCCTTGAGGCCACTGATAAAACATTCTCGGAAAAAGGCATCAGACAGGCCCTCTGTCTAAAAATCCAGGAGCTCAAAGGCAGCTATAAAGTGTTCCACTATTCCTGATTGTTTCAACTTTGTCAAATGGCCCAAATGGTTGGTATCAGTGTCAAAGCATTCATAAATATATTCCACAAAGTGTGTCCAAGAAATATATGCTTGACGATAAGTTTTTCTCCATTGCCACCATTGCTAATGTTATTGATATAGATGGATAACACCATACCAGAGTTTGGTCAAGTCATATGTAATGCTGTATATAGAGAAATAATGTTCCATTTGGGTTACCCAACCACTGGGGTCCAAGCCATCAAATTTGGTCAGATCCATCCGCGGAAGGCATAGGTCATGTTGAAAGTGATGGTTCTGAAAGTTATGGGAATGAGAAGAATTTTCACCTTCAGTATTTGGAGGTGAGGAAGAGGAAGGGTTATCTATAGGGATATGAAGTTTGGTGCAGAGTGTCGAAAAGATAGATTCAAGATGGGTGGTGAGGTCTTGTTTGATTTCCTCCATTGAGGACTACATGGTTGTATTGATGGTGACAACATTGGCACTGAGTTGTTTCACTTCTTGTTGGGTCTTGATTAGACTAGATTTCAAGGTGTTGAAGCGAGCTTCTAAGTCTTGGCTATGGGTATGGGCTATGAGGATGGGGGAACTGAAAAGGGGCGGGCGGGGTAAAAAATCTTGCCAAAAAAATGATATGTATGAATGTGATAAGGGCGAAGAGATGAATCCAATGGAATAGGTCTCAAATAATGGTGAAAAATTTTCCAGACCTTTTTTTTACAGCTGCAGAGTTATACTCCGGTCTGAATAATACTGCAGAGAGGAAATGCCCAAATGCTTAACCAAAAATAAATGTGTATTTACTTGGAAACCCGAACATAGTTGCGTGACAATAGATCTTGTCTATTTTAATTTGTTTATGTTTCGATCCCCAAGGGTTAGGTATTCAAGGGTTCTATAGACAAGGGTTTTCCCTGTGCTATAGCTCTATGATATACGTGCAGGGTCCAATAGCAATACTCGGCCCAATATCTCAGGTCACTAACTAAGGAGGATAAACCGTACTCTTAGTTGTACTACCCAACTACCAAGGTACTAGAGAGTATATTCTTGAGCATTGTTCTTGGTGGCACTATAGCAGTTAGAGGGCCAATCGGTTTATCTAAAGAGGGCTTCAGGAAATCTAGGCTAATCCATATGCGTATTGTCTAATGCACTACCACTCGAAGGGGTACCAACAGGGGTTACAAGGGTGGCCAACAGATGTGTGCTTAAGAACCACTTGTATTTTCTGCGTGTATGAATCCCTCAACCATGGGTTTATGCRTGTAATGACAGATATCTATGGCTTAAAGACTCCAGAATATGTCTCTACCCTGAAAACAAATTTACCCACAATTTTTGCCAAGGAAAGTGCTCTGATACCACTTGTAGTATACCAGATATAAAAAGTATGCAAAACAAAAATAAAATTCTAGAAATGGCAGAATAACAACAATATAACTAGAATAATCACCACAATAACACTAAAATGATATAAGAATAACAACAAAAATAACACTTTGATTTTGAGAGCAATGTTCACGGGCCTCTTCGAGGGGGAAACCTCTAGTCGAGCAGAGCTCTATTACAATAATCTCCAAGCTAGGGTTCTCATACCCTCAACTCCTATTTATACTAAATATGTTTATCAAAAGAAGAATCTAGAGGAAGATCCTTTTAGAAGAGGAAGCTTATATTATGTCTTCTTACATTCGACTTATTCTATTTTATTGCAAGGCCTTATTAATATTGACCTTTATTAAATCCGAATATTTTGTTCTACCTATGTGCAGGTTAGGACCCTAACACTCGGGTTGACAACTCTCCTTTCCATGGCTGGCTCCTCCATACTTTCTAGTTACTAAGTGAGTCGAGGTTTCAACCACCCGACCTTCCTTCCATTAACTGCTTTTCCTTGGGGACTCATCAAGATTTAAAGCTCATAGGGAAGCCACATACTTCTCTTAGATAGGACACCATATAAACATGTGATTGCAGGGCTTCTCAAGAGTGGTTTGGGTTCAGACCGCTTTTGGGCCCGTAATACACCACCTTCCGCCACATATTAATTTTTCCAAACCACAGTTTCAATTACGAGACCACTCAAGAAAATTATTGCTCAAGCATGTTGCATCCCCACAATGGACTGTGGCCATAGATCTGGTCTTGATCTGCGATCTGAGTGCACCCTCTAGATTTAACTCCACCGCCAAGCTTAACCGCCAACCAACTTTAGAATCCGCCAAACTATGCCTTGGGGGAGGGGTATACTACTTTTGATGTTGAACAATAATACCTACCAGAGGATGACCTATCAGTGCTATGCTAACCTATCACAAATGGAGTGGTGACATGTATCACCTGACAACGGGGTAGAGGCATGTCTAAGAACACTTGAAATGAGTGCCACGTGTGAAGGCTATAAGGGTGTCATATGTCTACACTAATGGTTGACGCATGTCCTCTTGAATCGAACGACCGAGAATTACTTCAGGTCTCTAGAATTTGGGAAAATCAAATCTAGAACCTCCTCTACCTTCATCTTCTTTTACCTGGAGCTATGGATCTTATGACGCATGGCCCTTCTGATGGATGGTCCATATTTACTTTGGGACTTTGGGAACTTAGACACTTCAACCACTTCAGGACTTCGGGTGCTTCAGGACTTCGGGACTTCAGTGCTTCAGACCTTCAGAACTTTGGGAGGCACTGTTGCTAATATCAACAGCTCCCTGGTGATTTTTAGATCAATGGTCCACGAATTCTTCAGGAGTTCAGGCTTCGACTATTCAGAAGTTTTATGCACTTCTCACTTCAAAATTCCTGAAGATCATTTCCCCGAATTCTTGGATTAACTTCCACCTATCCCCCTTTAATATCAGCAATTCATGTTTTCTTCAGGCTTCGACTCTTTTCATGGTGCTATACTTCATGCATTTCTAAACTCTTGAATTCCCATGAGCCGTCGATTTGAACTACTCCTGAAATTGTTGCCGCCGAAAGATTAAAACTTCTTGTTGCTTATGTTTCAAGCTCGAAATGGACTACTTTGAGTGTTTCCCTTTGATGCTTCCTATGAAAACCGTGAAAATGGAAGACCTTTTTGCCTTGAAAACTATATGTGATAACACTTTCCACCTCCTATGTACTGCACCCTCTTTGATTCTTTTCTCTTGGTTCATTTTTCAATATCCTGTTTTTTTTTTTTTTTTTTACTGCAAGATGGGTTGTCGACTTTCCTTTTACAGCTTTAATTGCCTGCCATTGATCATCCCTTTAAGTTATATGCCTGATAAATATCTTAAATGTATAGATCCTCCATATGTGATATATTTTACTACATATGGTCCTAAACAATGCATTCTGAGCTTTCCTAGGTGTTGAAACAATTTGTTTTCATACATCAGTACTAGATCTCATTCCTTGAACATTTTATTCTTGATGTGTCTATCATGCCAAGATTTATCTCTTGCTTTCTGAACTTGTTGGTGGAATCCTGCTAAGATCTGGTCTTCCTCCATGGTCATTAATTGATTCAGACTCTCCTGTACCACGGCTCCATCTATAATTTGTGTAATTGCTACTATGCACAAGCTTGGTACTAGAAATTCTAATGGCACCACTGCTTCTTGGACATAAACCAATTTAAATGGTGTGTTCTCTGTCAAATTTTTGCACATAGTCCTTTAGGCCCATAATACTGCTAGAACTTTGAGATCCTAGGCATCCCTATTGACATTACATATCTTTGTCAGCGTGTTCTCTAGGATCTTGTTAAATGCTTCTACTATGCCATTTTCCTGTGGGTGATATGGTGTTCTCTTCTGATGATGGAATTTAGACTCTTCAATCATAACGTTGATGGTGTTTTTTATGAAGTGTGTGCCTTGGTCACTCGTCAAAATTCTTGGACACCCACATCTAGTGATTACTTGTTTAAATAGGAAGTGTGTTGTTGTTTCTACGCTACAATCCTTTAATGGTGCAGCTTCTTCCCATCTTGTTAGGTATTCCATCGTGGTGATAATGTACCTTTCTCCTCTTCTTTTTGATGGTGGGTTAATTGGTCCCACAAAATCTATTTCCCATGTATGAAATGCCTAGAGTGTTACCTGTGGTCATAATGTCATCTCATCCCTTTTGTTGGGTTTTCCTACCCTTTGACAGACATCGCATGTTTGACAATACTCCTTCAAGTCTCTATGGATCGTTGGCCACCATATTCCTGTGCGCAATACCTTCTGCATGGTAGATTTACCTGCGTAATGTCATCCTACTATCCCTTCATGGGATTCTACTAGAACACTTGGTATTTCATGCTCTAACACGTACCTTCGCAATATGCTATCTGCACCCATATTATATAGATGTCATGCAATCAATTGATAGTCGGCGGCGGGGGATACCTGGTTTTTACTCCGTGCAGTATTATACTCTTGCATCATAGTACCTGTTCTTAAGTACTAGATAATATCTACGAATTATTCATCAGCGATTTGAACTAAGAATAGTTGTGCATCTGGAAAGTTTCCTTCTAAATTCATAGATTCTTCTCTGTTTGTGACCCTTGATAGGTGGTTGAGTCCTACATTCAATTTTCATGGTTTGGCGATTACTTCAAAGTCAAATTATTGAAAAAGTAGTAGCCATAGACAGATTCTCCTCCCCAACACTAGCTTGTTGACTAAATATTTCAGGTCTAAGTGTTTTGTGAACATATTAAAGTGTTTTCCCAATAAGTAATGTATGAAATTTTGCAGTGCATAGACCATAGCTATCTCTTCTCTTTATGTCATGTTATATTTATGTTCTGAGTCTGATAGCTTCTGGATCACAAATTCTATCGAGTGATCCAAATCTCCGACTCCCGACTATGCCAAGATAGCTCCAAGTGCTATGGTTGATGCGTCTACATGTACGTGGAATGTCTTCTCCCAATATGGAAAGACTAATATTGGCACAATGACCATCTTTTCCTTTAGGGTATCTAGATTGTGTTGACACTTGTCATTCTACTGAAACTTTGTATCCTTTCTTAGCATCTTTTCCTTCGGTGCAGTAATTTGTGCATATCCTTAGATAAATTTCCTGTAGTATTCTGTGTGTCCCAATGTCCCTCTTAGCTGACGTACTATTTTTGGTGGTGGTAAGTTAACAATTACTGCAATTATTGCGAGATCTACGAGCTTGTTTGCAGACTATATGGACCAATAGTATCCCAAACAGTGTTCTGAATATACATTTCTTTATGTTCAGTGATATATGACACTGTCTGTATCTTTCAAAAATTAGTCATAAGAATTCTACATGGGTTTTCAACAAACTGTAGACCATCCAATCATCTAGGTATACTTTGAGAAACTGGTGGATGAATTCCTTGAATGTAGCAAAGACTACTCTGGAAAATATTGTGGGTGCATTCTTCAGTCTAAAAGGCATTACTGTGTAGTGATATGATCCCCATTCTGTCACAAACATGGTCTTGTATCTATCTTCTTGTGCTATCTTGATATGGTGGTAGCCCAAGAATCCATCAGTGAATGAGTAAGCTTCGTGTCCGCCTACAATCTCTAATAATTCATCCGTGAAAGGTGTAGGGAATGGGTCATGTGGGCATGCATTGTTCAACTTCCTCAAGTCAATGCATATCCTTATCCCTCCTTGTTTCTTGTCCTACACTACCATTGGACTTATCCATTATGATTCTTCGACTAATTCTATTATTCCAGCTTCAAGCATCCTTTCGATCTCAGCTTTGAATTTCTTCCTATATATTGGATTAAATCTATATGGTCGATGTCTGATCGATATCACTTCAGGTATGAGTGGTATATTCATTTATCATAGCTCTCTGAATATACCCTTCATATCTATAAATGTTGTGGGAAATAAGTCGTTGTAGTCACACAATAATTCTGTTATGCTTTCCACTATTTGTTCATCCCAATAATCTCCAATGCTATCCATTTTGGGATGCTTGACTTTCCCAATGTTGACTTTGTTTACTTTAATAAACATGAAAATGACTTCTGATTCTATGGGTGGGCCTTCCACATCTCTTTCTCCTTCTTCTTATTCAATCTAAATATCATGCGAATCATCTTCATCTGATGCTTCCTCTTGAACATGGTAACATGAAAACAATTCCTTGACTGTTTGTTTGTTCTGTTTTTTTTCTTCTATGACGAATTCTATTTCTAGTTCTTGCATGAATATCACTTCCATTATATTTTTAAGAGCGACATATATGTTGGGGTTCTCATGCTTGAATGAGAAAGTGACTGTAAATGTTTTTTGCAATGTCGTCCAGGTCATAGTTCCTTTGTGCAATTCCTAGTCTGTATACTAGTTCGTTGATATGCCCTATAGAGTATGTATAAAGTGATGAGGACATTCCTATGGAGGTAGCATTTTCCATAGCATTCTACACTCCTCCAAGTGCTCCACTAGTGCTCTTTGTTCATCATACTTATGTTTTTTGTTGGTTTTTTGTTCTGCATTGAACCTTATGCGCGATAACCGCTTGCATTGGTACCAATCTGTGGTTTTCTATTTGTGTGCAACCCACCATATTGTAGGTGTGGCCTTGAGTGCTAGATCAAGTGATAAAAGTATCTTTTTCTCTAATAATTCATCTTCATACTATGATAAGAATGTTTCCAAATCATTTACTCTGTGGAAAATGGGTGGTTCTCTTATTTATGTGCCTACCCATCTTACTGCGTGGTATATTGTTACACATATCCTCATGGATACTTTGTGTAGCCTCTATTTCCAGTTCTCTAAACCGGTATCTGAATATGTTTCACAGGAAGTGATACTCCTCCAACTGAGTATCCCGTATGCAGTTGGGTTTACATAATCCTCATCGCGTGCATTTGTTTTGTACAATTGGTCGATTTCCTTTAAGTCCAAACAAGTAGGTTCTATGAACCTCTCCCCTTATGATGGGTCCAATGGCATGATGACCCTATATTATCCTAACTCAAATCTCATTTTCCTAGTATTCGAGTTGATTATGGCTTGGTTTTCAAACGCCCAATCCATAACAAGCAATGTTGGGTAAGGTGTTGTGCCTGTTTGAAAACATAGGTATTGCAACAAAGGATGAACACCTTCAGTAACCACTCACATAACCAGATCAAAGATCAACACACCAATGTTTTCATGTGGTAAAAATCCTATGGGGAAACATCCACGGCCCCAGCCAATGCGGCCACTTGGAGTAGTTTATTAATGCAAAGAAAAAGAGTACAGAGAGATTTTAAAAGACATTTTCTCACAATTGATTATCGACAAATGACCCTCCATGCTCTTTAAATAGAGATCATGGACCAATCGAGTGTTAAGCCACGGGTCAATGGTTGTTAAGATCGAGGAGAGTATGAACCGTCGGATCACTCTATGTCGGGAACATATTGTGACCGTCGGATTTCCTAACTACAAATGCATACTAATGAATACTAAAGAAACACACTAAGAAACACACTTTTACCTGATGACATATTATACCAAGTAGATCTTAACTAACTCCTAAGTTTCTAAATATCCTAACATCCCCCCTTAAGAANTCATACATCAGTACTAGATCTCATTCCTTGAACATTTTATTCTTGATGTGTCTATCATGCCAAGATTTATCTCTTGCTTTCTGAACTTGTTGGTGGAATCCTGCTAAGATCTGGTCTTCCTCCATGGTCATTAATTGATTCAGACTCTCCTGTACCACGGCTCCATCTATAATTTGTGTAATTGCTACTATGCACAAGCTTGGTACTAGAAATTCTAATGGCAGCATTGCTTCTTGGACATAAACCAATTTAAATGGTGTGTTCTCTGTCAAATTTTTGCACATATTCCTTTAGGCCCATAATACTACTAGAACTTTGAGATCCCAGTCATCCCTGTTGACATTACATATCTTTGTCAGCGTGTTCTCTAGGATGTTGTTAAATGCTTCTACTATGCCATTTTCCTGTGGGTGATATGGTGTTCTCTTCTGATGATGGACTTTAGACTCTTCAATCATAACGTTGATGGTGTTTTTTATGAAGTGTGTGCCTTGGTCGCTCGTCAAAATGCTTGGACACCCACATCTAGTGATTACTTGTTTAAATAGGAAGTGTGTTGTTGTTTCTACGCTGCAATCCTTTAATGGTGCAGCTTCTTCCCATCTTGTTAGGTATTCCATCGCGGTGATAATGTACCTTTCTCCTCTTCTTTTTGATGGTGGGTTAATTGGTCCCACAAAATCTATTTCCCATGTATTAAATGCCTAGAGTGTTACCTGTGGTCGTAATGGCATATCATCCCTTCTGTTGGGTTTTCCTACCCTTTGACAGACATCGCATGTTTGACAATACTCCTTCAAGTCTCTATGGATCGTTGGCCACCATATTCCTGTGCGCAATACCTTCTGCATGGTAGATTTACCTGCGTAATGTCATCCTACTATCCCTTCATGGGATTCTACTAGAACACTTGGTATTTCATGCTCTAACACGTACCTTCGCAATATGCTATCTGCACCCATATTATATAGATGTCATGCAATCAATTGATAGTCGGCGGCGGGGGATACCTGGTTTTTACTCCGTGCAGTATTATACTCTTGCATCATAGTACCTGTTCTTAAGTACTAGATAATATCTACGAATTATTCATCAGCGATTTGAACTAAGAATAGTTGTGCATCTGGAAAGTTTCCTTCTAAATTCATAGATTCTTCTCTGTTTGTGACCCTTGATAGGTGGTTGAGTCCTACATTCAATTTTCATGGTTTGGCGATTACTTCAAAGTCAAATTATTGAAAAAGTAGTAGCCATAGACAGATTCTCCTCCCCAACACTAGCTTGTTGACTAAATATTTCAGGTCTAAGTGTTTTGTGAACATATTAAAGTGTTTTCCCAATAAGTAATGTATGAAATTTTGCAGTGCATAGACCATAGCTATCTCTTCTCTTTATGTCATGTTATATTTATGTTCTGAGTCTGATAGCTTCTGGATCACAAATTCTATCGAGTGATCCAAATCTCCGACTCCCGACTATGCCAAGATAGCTCCAAGTGCTATGGTTGATGCGTCTACATGTACGTGGAATGTCTTCTCCCAATATGGAAAGACTAATATTGGCACAATGACCATCTTTTCCTTTAGGGTATCTAGATTGTGTTGACACTTGTCATTCTACTGAAACTTTGTATCCTTTCTTAGCATCTTTTCCTTCGGTGCAGTAATTTGTGCATATCCTTAGATAAATTTCCTGTAGTATTCTGTGTGTCCCAATGTCCCTCTTAGCTGACGTACTATTTTTGGTGGTGGTAAGTTAACAATTACTGCAATTATTGCGAGATCTACGAGCTTGTTTGCAGACTATATGGACCAATAGTATCCCAAACAGTGTTCTGAATATACATTTCTTTATGTTCAGTGATATATGACACTGTCTGTATCTTTCAAAAATTAGTCATAAGAATTCTACATGGGTTTTCAACAAACTGTAGACCATCCAATCATCTAGGTATACTTTGAGAAACTGGTGGATGAATTCCTTGAATGTAGCAAAGACTACTCTGGAAAATATTGTGGGTGCATTCTTCAGTCTAAAAGGCATTACTGTGTAGTGATATGATCCCCATTCTGTCACAAACATGGTCTTGTATCTATCTTCTTGTGCTATCTTGATATGGTGGTAGCCCAAGAATCCATCAGTGAATGAGTAAGCTTCGTGTCCGCCTACAATCTCTAATAATTCATCCGTGAAAGGTGTAGGGAATGGGTCATGTGGGCATGCATTGTTCAACTTCCTCAAGTCAATGCATATCCTTATCCCTCCTTGTTTCTTGTCCTACACTACCATTGGACTTATCCATTATGATTCTTCGACTAATTCTATTATTCCAGCTTCAAGCATCCTTTCGATCTCAGCTTTGAATTTCTTCCTATATATTGGATTAAATCTATATGGTCGATGTCTGATCGATATCACTTCAGGTATGAGTGGTATATTCATTTATCATAGCTCTCTGAATATACCCTTCATATCTATAAATGTTGTGGGAAATAAGTCGTTGTAGTCACACAATAATTCTGTTATGCTTTCCACTATTTGTTCATCCCAATAATCTCCAATGCTATCCATTTTGGGATGCTTGACTTTCCCAATGTTGACTTTGTTTACTTTAATAAACATGAAAATGACTTCTGATTCTATGGGTGGGCCTTCCACATCTCTTTCTCCTTCTTCTTATTCAATCTAAATATCATGCGAATCATCTTCATCTGATGCTTCCTCTTGAACATGGTAACATGAAAACAATTCCTTGACTGTTTGTTTGTTCTGTTTTTTTTCTTCTATGACGAATTCTATTTCTAGTTCTTGCATGAATATCACTTCCATTATATTTTTAAGAGCGACATATATGTTGGGGTTCTCATGCTTGAATGAGAAAGTGACTGTAAATGTTTTTTGCAATGTCGTCCAGGTCATAGTTCCTTTGTGCAATTCCTAGTCTGTATACTAGTTCGTTGATATGCCCTATAGAGTATGTATAAAGTGATGAGGACATTCCTATGGAGGTAGCATTTTCCATAGCATTCTACACTCCTCCAAGTGCTCCACTAGTGCTCTTTGTTCATCATACTTATGTTTTTTGTTGGTTTTTTGTTCTGCATTGAACCTTATGCGCGATAACCGCTTGCATTGGTACCAATCTGTGGTTTTCTATTTGTGTGCAACCCACCATATTGTAGGTGTGGCCTTGAGTGCTAGATCAAGTGATAAAAGTATCTTTTTCTCTAATAATTCATCTTCATACTATGATAAGAATGTTTCCAAATCATTTACTCTGTGGAAAATGGGTGGTTCTCTTATTTATGTGCCTACCCATCTTACTGCGTGGTATATTGTTACACATATCCTCATGGATACTTTGTGTAGCCTCTATTTCCAGTTCTCTAAACCGGTATCTGAATATGTTTCACAGGAAGTGATACTCCTCCAACTGAGTATCCCGTATGCAGTTGGGTTTACATAATCCTCATCGCGTGCATTTGTTTTGTACAATTGGTCGATTTCCTTTAAGTCCAAACAAGTAGGTTCTATGAACCTCTCCCCTTATGATGGGTCCAATGGCATGATGACCCTATATTATCCTAACTCAAATCTCATTTTCCTAGTATTCGAGTTGATTATGGCTTGGTTTTCAAACGCCCAATCCATAACAAGCAATGTTGGGTAAGGTGTTGTGCCTGTTTGAAAACATAGGTATTGCAACAAAGGATGAACACCTTCAGTAACCACTCACATAACCAGATCAAAGATCAACACACCAATGTTTTCATGTGGTAAAAATCCTATGGGGAAACATCCACGGCCCCAGCCAATGCGGCCACTTGGAGTAGTTTATTAATGCAAAGAAAAAGAGTACAGAGAGATTTTAAAAGACATTTTCTCACAATTGATTATCGACAAATGACCCTCCATGCTCTTTAAATAGAGATCATGGACCAATCGAGTGTTAAGCCACGGGTCAATGGTTGTTAAGATCGAGGAGAGTATGAACCGTCGGATCACTCTATGTCGGGAACATATTGTGACCGTCGGATTTCCTAACTACAAATGCATACTAATGAATACTAAAGAAACACACTAAGAAACACACTTTTACCTGATGACATATTATACCAAGTAGATCTTAACTAACTCCTAAGTTTCTAAATATCCTAACATCCCCCCTTAAGAAAAACTTGGGATAGGATTGAAGGATTTACAATAGTGACACAATAGGAGAAGGAAGGAGGAATTAGATCCTATCCCCCCTTAATGACAACTTCCTGAACTCCTAACATAGATAAAAGTTTGGAAAACTTTGCTTCTATAAGAGACTTTGTGAAAAATGTCGGCAACTGATCTTCTGTAGGGAAAACGAGCACTTCAATAAATTGATCATGAATTAGCTTTTTGATGAAGTGCATGTGTATCTCAATGTGTTTTCTACGCTG
Source organism: Picea glauca (assembly GCA_000966675.3). Classification (NCBI taxonomy): domain Eukaryota; kingdom Viridiplantae; phylum Streptophyta; class Pinopsida; order Pinales; family Pinaceae; genus Picea; species Picea glauca. The sequence goes on from JZKD02S2121109.1 coordinate 16,012, forward strand.
ATGTTGAACTGGCTCTTTGGCGATCTTGATGGCACTTTGATTGTCACACCAAAGGCTGGTCAGATGCTAGTGCTAGAATCCAAACTCTGAAAGGATCTGTCGAAGCCACAGGGCTTCCTGACTTGCATTTACTGTTGCTCGATATTCTTCTTCTGTTGAAGAAAGTGCAATAGCCCGTTGTTTATTACAGTCCCAAGTGACAGGTCTTGAACCAAGGCTAAAAACATAACCTGTAGTAGATTTTCGATCATCAGGGTCGTCGACCCAATCTAAATCAGTGAAACCAATCAATAAAGGATTCCCCCCTAAACTGTAATGTATCCCGAACTAAAATTTACCACTAACATAGCAAAGTATCCTTTTAGTTGCTTTCCAATGGATTTCATGGGGTGTTTTCATATATCGGGCAATAATACCAATAACAAAGGAAAGATCAGGACGGGTATGAGTCAAGTATATGAGGCTACCAACTAACTGATGGTACAGGGTGGCATCAAATTTAGGATAAGTATAAGTGGAATAAAGCTTGATTCCATACTGGAAAGGAGAACGGGTTGGTTTACAATCATCCATGTGAAAGCGATGAAGAAGGTCGCAACATACTTAGTCTGGGAAAGAAAAATTCCTTCATTGGTTTGCAAAACTTGGAGGACAAAGAAATAGTGCAAAAAACCTAAGTCGTTCATTTCAAATTTCTTCTTAAGGCTGGTTTTCACATGGTTTAAAAGTTTTGAGTCACTAACAGTAATGATAAGGTCATCAACATAAAGGACAAGGATTATAAGATGGCTTCCTACTTTCTTGGTATAGACATTAGGATCAAAATGGCATCTAGAGAATCTAGTGGCAATAAGAAAGCTATCCATTTTGGCATACCAAGCTTTGGGAGCTTGCTTGAGACCATAAAGATATTTCTTGAGGCAACAAACAAGACTAGAGTCATTCTGGACATAGCCAGGAGGTTGTTCCATGTAGATTTCTTCTTTCAAATCTCCATGCAAGAAGGCGAATTTAACATCCATCTGATGGAACTCCCATTTATGTGAGGTAGCAAGGGAAAGAACAAGGTGGATGGAATTCATTTTTTCTACAGGGGAAAAGGCTTCATTATAGTCAATTCCTTCAACTTGGGAAAATCCTTTGGAAACTAACTGAGCCTTGTGTCTTTCAACACTTCCATCTGATGCATACTTAGTTCTATAGNTCTAACAAGTTTTCTTCCTTTTGGAAGAGGTACAAGATCCCAAGTATCATTTTCCATTAAAGAACGATACTCTTCATTCATTGTTGTATCCCAATATGGATGACCTGAAGCTTCTCCAAATGTCTTTGGATCATGAGTTTCTGAAAATTGAGCCAAAAGAGAAGAGGCTCGCTGGAACTGTGAACATGTACGACACTGATTTGAAGGATCACTGATAAGATCACCAGCTACTTTTCATGTTGAATGGACCCATCTAGGAAGCGGTGGAGTTGGTGCTGGTTTGGGTTCAAAGGACTCATCTAGAGGAGGGTGAGCAGGTGGAGGTGGATTTTCATCCTCACTGTCATCATCCAAAGAAGAAACCAGATCATAAGAAGGCACAAATGTTGAAGACGGCTCATAGGCTGAACAAGGCACAATCGCCTAAGATGGCTCATAGGCCAAGAGATTTTCATCAAATTTAACATCTATTCTAAGAATAATTTCATTACAATGTGATTGAATAAGTCTGTAACCTTTGACATCTTCATNGGATTGAAGGATTTACAATAGTGACACAATAGGAGAAGGAAGGAGGAATTAGAGCCTATCCCCCCTTAATGACAACTTCCTGAACTCCTAACATAGATAGAAGTTTGGAAAACTTTGCTTCTATAAGAGACTTTGTGAAAAATGTCTGCAACTGATCTTCTGTAGGGAAAAAGAGCACTTCAATAAATTGAACATGAATTAGCTTTTTGATGAAGTGCATGTGTATCTCAATGTGTTTTCTATGCTGATGTTGAACTGGGTCTTTGGCGATCTTGATGGCACTTTGATTGTCACACCAAAGGTTGGTCGGATGCTAGTGCTAGAATCCAAACTCTGAAAAGATCTGTCGAAGCCACAGGGCTTCCTGACTTGCATTTACTGTTGCTCGATATTCTTCTTCTGTTGACGAAAGTGCAATAGCCCGTTGTTTATTACAGGTCCAAGTGACAAGTCCTGAACCAAGGCTAAAAACATAACCTGTAGTAGATTTCCGATCATCAGGGTCGTCGACCCAATCTGAATCAGTGAAACCAATCAATAAAGGATTCCCCCCTAAACTGTAATGTATCCCGAACTAAAATTTACCACTAACATAGCAAAGTATCCTTTTAGTTGCTTTCCAATGGCTTTCATGGGGTGTTTTCATATATCGGGCAATAATACCAATAACAAAGGAAAGATCAGGACGAGTATGAGTCAAGTATATGAGGCTACCAACTAACTGATGGTACAGGGTGGCATCAAATTTAGGATAAGTATAAGTGGAAGAAAGCTTGACTCCAGACTGGAAAGGAGAATGGGTTGGTTTACAATCATCCATGTGAAATCGATGAAGAAGGTCACGACATACTTAATCTGGGAAAGAAAAATTCCTTCATTGGTTTGCAAAACTTGGAGGACAAGGAAATAGTGCAAAAAACCTAAGTCGTTCATTTCAAATTTCTTCTTAAGGCTGGTTTTCACATGGTTTAAAAGTTTTGAGTCACTAATAGTAATGATAAGGTCATCAACATAAAGGACAAGGATTATGAGATGGCTTCCTACTTTCTTGGTATAGACATTAGGATCAAAATGGCATCTAGAGAATCTAGTGGCAATAATAAAGCTATCCATTTTGGCATACCAAGATATGGGAGCTTGCTTGAGACCATAAAGATATTTCTTGAGGCAAAAAACAAGACTAGAGTCATTCTGGACATAGCCAAGAGGTTGTTCCATGTAGATTTCTTCTTTCAAATCTCCATGCAAGAAGGCGGATTTAACATCCATCTGATGGAACTCCCATTTATGTGAGGTAGCAAGGGAAAGAACAAGGTGGATGGAATTCATTTTTTATACAGGGGAAAAGGCTTCATTATAGTCAATTCCTTCAACTTGGGAAAATCCTTTGGAAACTAACTGAGCCTTGTGTCTTTCAACACTTCCATCTGATGCATACTTAGTTCTATAGACCCATTTGCATCTAACAAGTTTTCTTCCTTTTAGAAGAGGTACAAGATCCCAAGTATCGTTTTCCATTAAAGAACGATACTCTTCATTCATTGTTGTATCCCAATATGGATGACCTGAAGCTTCTCCAAATGTCTCTGGATCATGAGTTTCTGAAAATTGAGCCAAAAGAGAAGAGGCTCGCTGGAACTGTGAACATGTCCGACACTGATTTGAAGGATCACTGATAAGATCACTAGCTGCTTTTCATGTTGAATGGACCCATCTAGGAAGCGGTGGAGTTGGTGTTGGTTTGGGTTCAAAGGAATCATCTAGAGGAGGGTGAGCAGGTGGAGGTGGATTTTCATCCTCACTGTCATCATCCAAAGAAGAAACCAGATCATAAGAAGGCACAAATGTTGAAGATGGCTCGCAGGCTGAACAAGGAACAATCGCCTAAGATGGCTCATAGGCCAAGAGATTTTCATCAAATTTAACATCTATTCTAAGAATAATTTCATTACAATGTGATTGAATAAGTCTGTAACCTTTGACATCTTCATAATAACCAACAAATATACACCTCTCACTTTTAGGCTGCAATGCTTTCCTTTTCTCATCAGGAATGTGAGCCCATGCTATACTTCCAAATACACGGAAGTGACTTACATCTGGTTTAATTTTAGTCCAAGCTTCTTC
>JZKD02S2121120.1:0-17281 GCA_000966675.3 Picea glauca
AAGAGGAAGAATAGAACCATCATTGAGACAACCAATGCAATAATGCATGATTAGAATATTTCTAGGATTCCATGGCCAGAAGCATGCATGCCACACTATATGTTCATAACAAGAGTCTTAACCAGACTTTGAAAAACATAATTGTCGAAGAAGTATTTACCGAAATGAAGCCTGAGATTGAACACTTCAGGTAATTTGGGTGCCCAGTGTATTTTCATGTACCCAAAGAGAATAATTCCAAGCTAGATCCTTTAGAAAGAAAGGATATAGTGAATCTTCAAAGACATTCCAGATCGGCATCCCTGGTCGAAGACAGATTGAGACAAGAAGAGACGTTGTCCTCGAAGAAGAGATAGTCTTGCAAAGATCTAGAGAATCTCAAATAGAGATTGACAGTAAGACAATACCTTTTCCCCCTTAAGTAGTTCAGAGGGAGACAAACATTATTCCAGTCGATCCAGTTGTTCTAATTGATATGTTCAGAGATATTGCAATAGGGCATAAAAGGCCTACCTAAACTCACTCTGCAAGAGGTAGAGAAACATACAAGCCTCTCAAGGCACATCCTAAGAAATCAAAAGAGATTTTTGAGCAATCCTTCAGTCATGAGCCACTTCATTGATGTTGAGCCTCCTTGTCTTAGAGAAGTAACATGAGAACAAGTATGGCAAGATGCCATAACAAAAGAATACCAATATATCTTAAATAATGATGTATAAGATATTATTCAGGGACCAGAAGGGAAGTCTATGGTAACTTCAAGGTGGATCTATAAGATCAAGCATGCAGTTGATGGAAGTGTCTTGAAATACAAAATGAGATCTATAGCCAGAGGTTTCTCACAAACAGAGGGAGTTGTCTAAGATGAGACATTTGATCCAGTAAACCCGATACACTTCCATCTATACTACCATCCATGAGTTGGAAACTATATCAGATAGATAGATTCTTGATGAGTTTGGATTTTAGCAAGAATGTTGTTGATCCAAACCTATATTATTACAGTGTTGGTGACAAGATATTGATTTTGATGACTTATTCAGAAAGCCTTCTTGTTGGATACAAGTAATCCTTGACTTCTGAATTCAAGATGAATAATCTGAGTATGATGCACTACTTCTTGGGAAAAGAAGCATGATAGACAACCCATGAGATTTTCCCGAGTTAAGGAAAATATATAGTGAAGATATTAAAGAAGTTAAAGTATGACAGAATGAAAAATCCACCGTGATAAATTTAAAAGGAGAAGATTGATGATGACTCTGATGAGACTATTCCACAACTAATTGGATTACTGATGTATATCGTTAACACCAAACTTGATTCATGCCATACAGTGAATGTGCTTAGTCATTTCATGAGTCAACCGAGACAGAACCACTAAACAAAAGCAAAACATGAGGCACAATTGGATATGGCCTGAGATATTTCTCCAGAGTGAACTTGAGTTTGCAGGATATGCCGATTCAAATTGAGCAAAAAGTACAGTGGACTAGAAGATCACATCTGACTGATGTTCTACCATGAATTTTTCCATGGTTTCCTGATGCATCAAGAAGTGAAATCTGTGGCCTTGAATACCATAGAAGCAGATTATGTACCATTGAGTGTGTGAAGTAGTATGGATTCACAAGCTTCTGATAGATTTACTTGATCATGAGATGGATCCTATGATGATAACCAAGAGTCGTGTATAAAGCTCCTTGAGAACCTAGTGTTTCTTGATGGATCGAAAGACGATGAGATGAAATATTATTATATTAGAGATATTATGCAGAGGAAAATCGTACACATGCAGTACCTTCCTACACATGAGCAGATTGCATACATCTTCACCAAACTAACTTGGTGAATAATGCCTTCCTAGTTGAGAGGCAGTATTGATGACTCTAGCCAAGAAAAAATTCAAAATACATCCATCTGAGACTTGGCATGATGAAGAATGCCTCCCTAGATAAGAGTGAGTGTTGATGATTGCAACTATGTGAGACATTCTCCAACTTACAAACCTGTGAGATGTGGATCATTGCAGTCATGTGAGATATTCTCCATCTTACAAACCTAAGAGAAAGCCCCTGAAGAGGGTGTGTGGTTCCTATATGAGACAGAGCTGGAACGTAGAGATGACCTCCTCCATTTAGAGAGTTGAGAAGAACTCCAGATGATTATCATGTGGGAAAGGTGATCTATTGAGTTGGATGAGCTTGTGTTTGAGCACAAGGTGAACGTGTGAAATCCCAAAGTGTTGGGTGCATCGTCATGAGAAAAAAAATGAAGATGATGTATTAGCCTCCTCTGAGTAGTAGAGTTGACGAGAAACTCCAGATAACTCTCCCATGTGATGCAATGGGAAAGAAGATCTGTTGATTGGACGTGCTTGTGGATGAGAACAGGTGAACGTGTGAAGAACTGGTTCTTCTGTGTAATGCAGTGAGCCAGAGAAATGGACATCCCTATGGATGTGCCCCTAGTGGATGAGCACTAGTGGGTGTATTAGATCCCTTGCTATATTGTTCAAGAGTCAAACCTGCATGTAACTCTAATTGTAATGTAAAGGGTACAGGTCATCCCCACCTTAATGTGACTAGTAATTAATGTAAAAGATAATTAATCTGGTTAATATTAATTATATTATAAGCTGGCGAGGTCGGCCCTGATGTGCCAATAGACACTTCCGTTGACAAGTTCAGGTTAGTATAATGAACTCCTCGTATAATATGATCACAATAGAGGTAGTACTAAATTGAAATCAATCACTCTTCAAGAATTACAGAAATAAATTCAGAGAAATGGAAAAACAAATGGAACACATAACTCAAATTGAACGAAACTTAGAATCTCTATCTGCACTTGTATTAATACTCAAAAAGATTTTCTCTTTTACATTCGGCAAGAAGTAGCCTGGAATAGATCTAAAATATATCTATTTATACAAAAATTGTCTCAACTAAAAACCATTGGACTTCCTATAATAGAGTACCATCTAAATGAAATAACAACATGCAGATATTGTTGAGTTTTGATTTGATGTGTTGGCGCTCCATTTGTCTCTTCATTTTCTCGCAAATGCATTCATTTTCCTTTGTTATTTGAATTGGGTACACATATCCACTAAGGTCACCACAATCATTGGCTTATTGTCTTTGCCATCTATCCATTCGAATGTGTTTACTGTGATAAAGAATTGTAGTTGAAGATATGTGGGTGGTAATTGGATGGGTAGCTCGGCGTTGGCTCGTTATGGGATGGCTAACAATTATGGGGAAGAGTAATCATTCATGAACATGATGACATGGGGACAAGTATCCAATAAGGAGGTGGGATGAGTGGATGCGAGAATGTAGGTGGTGAGGTGGACGGTATCGGGAACATGGAGAGTGTGATAGGTTGGAGGGTGAAAGGTGGAGTGGGAAAAGGATGAAAGGTGGATTAGGTGTAGGAGAGTTGTTGACTCAGGATTCTAACGGTCTATTTTGCAGGGGCGTGAGGAAGTGATTTTGAGGTAACCCGCCTTTCACCCCGCAATGCACCTAGTGATGCCACGTAACCCCGAGAGAAAATTGTGATTTAAATTATGGGACCACCCTTCGAAATTAAACCCCACGCAACTTGGCCCCCCACAATCATTCTCGGGTGTTGATCTCCACGGGCCATTAAACACATCTATCAATCTCGCAAAGTGAGATAAGTGCCCAAATGTTAAGTCGAGGTCACAACTCTCAGTCACATGTAGAGAAGACAAAGTGAACTTCATGAAATTCATGTCCGTTGATCCAAGCAAGGGACATGTGTCAGACAATCCCTATATTCGATGATCTCATATTCCGGGAGGAAGGAAGCACTGCTGAGTAAAGAACTCCTAAAGGCCCGAAGCCCAGAGTTGATCTGGACTGTTGATCGAAGTGGACATGTGTCAACAGATCTGACACTCCGGAAGGTTTGTGGTGTTATGAATTTTAGAACGCCCAATGCCCGAAGTCTCGAAGTAAATCTCAACCATCTAAATCAAAAGGAAACGATACGCCAGATCTCTCACTTTGGGGTCTTAGCACTTCGGGGGTTTGTGTTGTTTTGCATCTTCAAACGCCCGAAGTTTCGAAGTAAATATTAGTCGTCCAAATCAAAAGGACACGTGGCGCCAGATATCTCACTTCAAATACTTAGCACTCTGGAAGTTTTGCAATGTTAAGCATCTCGGAACACCCGAAGCCCGAAGTTCTGAAGTAAATCCCAGTCGTCCAAATCAAAAGGACATGTGGTGCCAGATCTCTCACTTCAGAGACTTAGCACTTTCCTGCCATATTTGGTCCCTTTCTTAGTTTATGAACCTTCCAGACTGGTTTAGCGTTCTTCTATATTTTGAAATATGGTCTATCGAGCTTCCTTGCAACTTTTCATGGCACCATAATCCTTAAGGAAATAAGAGTAGCCTTCCTATAACAAGAGAAGTTTGTAAGCTCTTCACTGAATGTAAAACTATTGATTGTAAATGGTAAAATGATTTTGAAATTCGAAGAGCTTTATAAAATCTATCGTTCTTCGTATAAATCTCTTACAGAGGGATTAAAAAGTCTGATGGAATTTATCACCTGGAAAATCACAATAATTATTCAAATCATTAACTTTAGCCAAGCATAAACGTTATTAACAATTCGACAGTTCGTGGTTCATAGGTTTTGAATGTAAGAGGGCAGAAATCTCCTGGAGGTCGCATTCACGGAGAATTTAATATGTTATTAATCACTTTTATGTTTCAATTAATCATGTTTTAAATATTGAGTTAGCCTTAAGTACTTCGACGGTTCGACGTTTGGGAGTTTTGGATGTAGCATGATAGAAATCCTCTGAAGGCCGAATTCCCAGAATAATTCTCAAAGTTTTTTGCTTTTTTTTTTTAATAAAACTTTTATTTCTAAGAAGCAAAATCTAAAGTTCAAAAGCTCAAAATTATACGTGTTCCAACATAGGCTCCATCTGGGGATTGTGGCTCCCTGTGAGGTGCGAAAGAACAGTAGACCAAGTTCCTTTATTGGGTAAATGGAGTCATTATTTCTTTTTGAAAATCATTTTCCAGATTTATTTAAGAATTAATTATTCATAGGAAAATGAAACTAACCAAGTCCAAAAATCTTCAAAACATACTTAATGATTGATCTCAAGTTAGGCTATTAAAAATTCTTTTTTCTTAAAATTGATTTTGGAATTGTTTAAGGTAATCAAAATAATTTTAACTAAAATATCATCTTTGACCGAATTTGTTCGCTTCAAGGTTAAGCAGATGTAACATATTTATTTAGGGAATCCCTAGTTGGTTCAGGATGTAAATATCACCGGAAAGAGAACTAGATAGCATAGTATGTTGTATGGATATGTATGACAGCCTTACAACTATCATAGATATTTCTTCACTCCCAACAAGTCTGTTCAGTACCCTGGTGAAGTTATCTACTTCTCCCATTGAATCTCCTTTCACCACTTCAATTAACACTTTTGTATTTTGCCGAGATGAGGGTAATCAATATATGAATTTCCTTTCATCATCTCTTTTGGACAAGATGGGGGAAATCAAATTATGAATTTCCTTTCACCATATGTCTTGTATTTTAATATTTTGAAGTGGGGGCAATCAATCTGTATATACAAGGGATGATATCTATTTAAATTTTTTGAAAAGAAAGTCTGTCAACAATTTTAGGAATACTCTGAAACTAACTTTCTTCCAATTTTCAATACACCTTCGCCTATAGGAAAAAAAAATTATGGGAATCTTAATATTTCAAGGGTCAACCTTGAACGAATTAGTCAGTTTAAAGTCCGACATAAGAGATCAAATTATCAGGATTAGCCTAGACATACTTTTTCAATTAAAATCAAAGGGACATAAAGATTTTCGCCTAAACTTGTTTTGAAAACACGTTTTTAAGTTTTCAAAGTCAAGGTAAGTTTCTTTCTTTCTATGAAGACTAAGAAAGGATAAATAAAATATGAAGTGGATAAGAACTTGGGGATAGGCAAAAATAGCAAATCGAGGATTCAGAGGACTTAACACAAAATATCCTGATCCTACACAAGTTTGTGTATTTTAGTTCAGATTTCTTTCGAGTTTATTTATTATCATTTTTATTTTTATTGCAGAGATGGCTTTAGAATTTATCAGCATGACACTTTAACTTGTAACTTTATACCTCTCTGATTTTTAGGTCAAGTAATAATATTCTCATGAGAAAAACTTCCTTCCCATTCATTTCAAAAATAATTTTCTTGAAATTTTATTTGAACTATAAGAAAAGTAGGAACTCATACCTTATTTTCCTTTTGAATTTTCAGCAAGGTAGATTATTAATTTATCACCTGTTTTTAGAGATATCGAATGTTTGAGTGTCGAATTTTTATTTAACCTCATCTCTTGTTCAACAAGATCTATTCTGCAAAAGGAATAAAATGCAAAATGACAGAAAATCCTATAGAATAGAGACAATATGTGATACATATGTTTTTATTTTTCATTTTAATGATGTCAAACAATCATAAGTTTATTAAAAAAAATTACAACAAATGATCAAATGACTCAGATAATTTACATAAAGAAAGGAAAAACTGAAACTTAGAATAGCCAATGTCAATCAAATCCAATATATACAATGGAAATCCAAAATGTCAGTACTGCATGAAATGTTTCAAATAGCACCCGTTGATAGAAGCGTCAAGAATTTCTCCATCAAGATTTTCCAGTGAGAATGAGTTTTTTTCCCTCAACAGGTGCAATGTTGAATGGTTTGAACCAAAGATGATTGAATTTTCCATGTTTCCCTACATCTTCCTTTCTAGCCTGCCATTTTAAAACTAAATTGCCAGGAAGAAACTCCTTGTCTTTGGATTTTTTTATCGAAAAGGAATTTCATATTATCCTGGTACTTTTGAAGCTTATCATCCACTTCCACTCTGTTCTACTAAACTTCGATGATTTGATTCATTCTTCTCGTAACGTCGTTTGGCTCTTCATTTGCATCCTGCCAGATTTTCATCACAAGAAGAGAAAGATTGATAGGAAGGATAATGTCAGTACCATAAACCAATTAGAAAGGAGACATACCTATCGATTTATTGGTGTCGATTCGGTTTTCCTATAAGGCATACTTTAAGTGGATATGCCAAGCTTTTTTATTTTCTGTCAATTTTTTTATTATTATAGTCATCAAGCTTTTGTTAGATGATTCAACCAACCCATTTCCCTGAGGATAATAAGTTGTAGAATGAACTAAAATAATATTGTATTTCTGACAGAAATGATCATTGCCATAGATTTAAAATCCTGAGTGTTATCAGTGACTATTTTTCGAGGACAACCAAATCTTGCTAGGATGTTTTCTTCCAAAAAGTGTATTACTACCGAATTTGTAGCATTCTTAGTCGGAATGGCTTCAACCCATTTCATAAAGTAATCAGTAGCGATTAGAATCCATCTATGTTGAGCACTTGATTGTATATGGATCTCTTCGATGAAGACTACGCACCATTGTTGGAAAGGAGCTTCAGATTTTACTGGAATTAAAGGTAAGGCATGGATATTTTTCTTACCAGCAAACAGTTGGCATAAATTGCAAGCTCTGACCCTTGCATTTACATCAATAAATAACTTTGGCCAATAATATACTACCCTTAAGATATTATAAGTTGTTTCTCTCCAGGCATGATGTCCTCCACATACTCCTTCATGAAATTCATTAATAACACCTTTTGTTTCAAATTTTGTCAGGCAACATAACAGGAAACCCAGAGGGTATTTCCAGTATAGCTTGCCATACACAATGCAATACTTAATTTCATGTAGCTTTAAAGTTCTTGTTTTAGAAGGAGTCATGTCATTTGGGAATTGAATAGTAAGGAGGTATGTAACAATATCACGGTACCAAGCAGAGGAAGAAAACTTATCTTCAATCTGAATCATAGGTGCTTGATTGTCAATTTCCTCTATATCCAAGAGAGAATCATGTGATTCAAAGTTATTTATTCCAAACGCTCTGAAATTTGATTCAACTAACAGTCTTGTTAGACCTTGACCTTTCACTATCTTGGTTGGTTTCACTTCTAAATCAAACTCTTGAATTTTAGCCAACCATCTACCTCTCCTTCCATCACTACCTGGTTGAACCAAGATGTTTTTAATTGCATTTGTTAGCACATAAGCAATTATCTTGGAGTGCAAGACATATGTTCTGAAAGCCTTGAGAGCCTTCACCATTGCATAGGCTTGTTTTTCAAGTATATCATATCTTAGCTCTGAATATCTGAGGCTTTTGCTGAAAAAGGCTATTGGCTATTCGAATCCTTCTTCGTTCTTTTGAAGGATCACTACTGCAACAATATGTTCAAAAGCGAAAGAGAAAATTAAGAATTCCTTTGTATAGTCTGGACTTGCCAATACTGGTGCTTCTCCTATAGCTTTCTTAACACGCTTGAAAGACACCTTGGCTTCTGCAGTCCATTTTACTTTACTATCCCTTTTTAGCATATTTGTAATCAATTTTATTATTTCAGCAAAGTTAGGAATAAATCTCCTCAAAAAATTGATCTTACCTAAAAAGGATTGAATCTCTCTTCTATTTCTAGGAATATTAATCAGGTCAATAGCCTCAACTTNAAGAGGAAGAATAGAACCATCATTGAGACAACCAATGCAATAATGCATGATTAGAATATTTCTAGGATTCCATGGCCAGAAGCATGCATGCCACACTATATGTTCATAACAAGAGTCTTAACCAGACTTTGAAAAACATAATTGTCGAAGAAGTATTTACCGAAATGAAGCCTGAGATTGAACACTTCAGGTAATTTGGGTGCCCAGTGTATTTTCATGTACCCAAAGAGAATAATTCCAAGCTAGATCCTTTAGAAAGAAAGGATATAGTGAATCTTCAAAGACATTCCAGATCGGCATCCCTGGTCGAAGACAGATTGAGACAAGAAGAGACGTTGTCCTCGAAGAAGAGATAGTCTTGCAAAGATCTAGAGAATCTCAAATAGAGATTGACAGTAAGACAATACCTTTTCCCCCTTAAGTAGTTCAGAGGGAGACAAACATTATTCCAGTCGATCCAGTTGTTCTAATTGATATGTTCAGAGATATTGCAATAGGGCATAAAAGGCCTACCTAAACTCACTCTGCAAGAGGTAGAGAAACATACAAGCCTCTCAAGGCACATCCTAAGAAATCAAAAGAGATTTTTGAGCAATCCTTCAGTCATGAGCCACTTCATTGATGTTGAGCCTCCTTGTCTTAGAGAAGTAACATGAGAACAAGTATGGCAAGATGCCATAACAAAAGAATACCAATATATCTTAAATAATGATGTATAAGATATTATTCAGGGACCAGAAGGGAAGTCTATGGTAACTTCAAGGTGGATCTATAAGATCAAGCATGCAGTTGATGGAAGTGTCTTGAAATACAAAATGAGATCTATAGCCAGAGGTTTCTCACAAACAGAGGGAGTTGTCTAAGATGAGACATTTGATCCAGTAAACCCGATACACTTCCATCTATACTACCATCCATGAGTTGGAAACTATATCAGATAGATAGATTCTTGATGAGTTTGGATTTTAGCAAGAATGTTGTTGATCCAAACCTATATTATTACAGTGTTGGTGACAAGATATTGATTTTGATGACTTATTCAGAAAGCCTTCTTGTTGGATACAAGTAATCCTTGACTTCTGAATTCAAGATGAATAATCTGAGTATGATGCACTACTTCTTGGGAAAAGAAGCATGATAGACAACCCATGAGATTTTCCCGAGTTAAGGAAAATATATAGTGAAGATATTAAAGAAGTTAAAGTATGACAGAATGAAAAATCCACCGTGATAAATTTAAAAGGAGAAGATTGATGATGACTCTGATGAGACTATTCCACAACTAATTGGATTACTGATGTATATCGTTAACACCAAACTTGATTCATGCCATACAGTGAATGTGCTTAGTCATTTCATGAGTCAACCGAGACAGAACCACTAAACAAAAGCAAAACATGAGGCACAATTGGATATGGCCTGAGATATTTCTCCAGAGTGAACTTGAGTTTGCAGGATATGCCGATTCAAATTGAGCAAAAAGTACAGTGGACTAGAAGATCACATCTGACTGATGTTCTACCATGAATTTTTCCATGGTTTCCTGATGCATCAAGAAGTGAAATCTGTGGCCTTGAATACCATAGAAGCAGATTATGTACCATTGAGTGTGTGAAGTAGTATGGATTCACAAGCTTCTGATAGATTTACTTGATCATGAGATGGATCCTATGATGATAACCAAGAGTCGTGTATAAAGCTCCTTGAGAACCTAGTGTTTCTTGATGGATCGAAAGACGATGAGATGAAATATTATTATATTAGAGATATTATGCAGAGGAAAATCGTACACATGCAGTACCTTCCTACACATGAGCAGATTGCATACATCTTCACCAAACTAACTTGGTGAATAATGCCTTCCTAGTTGAGAGGCAGTATTGATGACTCTAGCCAAGAAAAAATTCAAAATACATCCATCTGAGACTTGGCATGATGAAGAATGCCTCCCTAGATAAGAGTGAGTGTTGATGATTGCAACTATGTGAGACATTCTCCAACTTACAAACCTGTGAGATGTGGATCATTGCAGTCATGTGAGATATTCTCCATCTTACAAACCTAAGAGAAAGCCCCTGAAGAGGGTGTGTGGTTCCTATATGAGACAGAGCTGGAACGTAGAGATGACCTCCTCCATTTAGAGAGTTGAGAAGAACTCCAGATGATTATCATGTGGGAAAGGTGATCTATTGAGTTGGATGAGCTTGTGTTTGAGCACAAGGTGAACGTGTGAAATCCCAAAGTGTTGGGTGCATCGTCATGAGAAAAAAAATGAAGATGATGTATTAGCCTCCTCTGAGTAGTAGAGTTGACGAGAAACTCCAGATAACTCTCCCATGTGATGCAATGGGAAAGAAGATCTGTTGATTGGACGTGCTTGTGGATGAGAACAGGTGAACGTGTGAAGAACTGGTTCTTCTGTGTAATGCAGTGAGCCAGAGAAATGGACATCCCTATGGATGTGCCCCTAGTGGATGAGCACTAGTGGGTGTATTAGATCCCTTGCTATATTGTTCAAGAGTCAAACCTGCATGTAACTCTAATTGTAATGTAAAGGGTACAGGTCATCCCCACCTTAATGTGACTAGTAATTAATGTAAAAGATAATTAATCTGGTTAATATTAATTATATTATAAGCTGGCGAGGTCGGCCCTGATGTGCCAATAGACACTTCCGTTGACAAGTTCAGGTTAGTATAATGAACTCCTCGTATAATATGATCACAATAGAGGTAGTACTAAATTGAAATCAATCACTCTTCAAGAATTACAGAAATAAATTCAGAGAAATGGAAAAACAAATGGAACACATAACTCAAATTGAACGAAACTTAGAATCTCTATCTGCACTTGTATTAATACTCAAAAAGATTTTCTCTTTTACATTCGGCAAGAAGTAGCCTGGAATAGATCTAAAATATATCTATTTATACAAAAATTGTCTCAACTAAAAACCATTGGACTTCCTATAATAGAGTACCATCTAAATGAAATAACAACATGCAGATATTGTTGAGTTTTGATTTGATGTGTTGGCGCTCCATTTGTCTCTTCATTTTCTCGCAAATGCATTCATTTTCCTTTGTTATTTGAATTGGGTACACATATCCACTAAGGTCACCACAATCATTGGCTTATTGTCTTTGCCATCTATCCATTCGAATGTGTTTACTGTGATAAAGAATTGTAGTTGAAGATATGTGGGTGGTAATTGGATAGGTAGCTCAGCGTTGGCTCGTTATGGGATGGCTAACAATTATGGGGAAGAGTAATCATTCATGAACATGATGACATGGGGACAAGTATCCATTAAGGAGGTGGGATGAGCGGATGCGAGAATGTAGGTGGTGAGGTGGACGGTATCGGGAACATGGAGAGTGTGATAGGTTGGAGGGTGAAAGGTGGAGTGGGAAAAGGATGAAAGGTGGATAAGGTGTAGGAGAGTTGTTGACTCAGGATTCTAACGGTCTATTTTGCAGGGGCGCGAGGAAGTGATTTTGAGGTAACCCGCCTTTCACCCCGCAATGCACCTAGTGATGCCACGTACCCTCGAGAGAAAATTACTATTTAAATTGTGGGACCACCCTTCGAAATTAAACCCCGCGCAACTTGGCCCCCCACAATCATTCTCGGTTGTTGATCTCCATAGGCCATTAAACACATCTATCAATCTCGCAAAGTGAGATAAGTGCCCAAATGTTAAGTCGAGGTCACAACTCTCAGTCACATGTAGAGAAGACAAAGTGAACTTCATGAAATTCATGTTCGTTGATCCAAGCAAGGGACATGTGTCAGACGATCCCTATATTCGATGATCTCATATTCCGGGAGGAAGCAAGCACTGCTGAGTAAAGAACTCCTAAAGGCCCGAAGCCCAGAGTTCATCTGGACCGTTGATCGAAGTGGACATGTGTCGACAGATCTGACACTCCGGAAGGTTTGTGGTGTTATGCATTTCAGAATGCCCAATGCCCGGAGTCCCGAAGTAAATCTCAGCCATCTAAATCAAAAGGAAACGATACGCTAGATCTCTCACTTCGGGGTCTTAGCACTTCGGGGGTTTGTGTTGTTTTGCATCTTCGAACGCCCGAAGTTCCAAAGTAAATCTTAGTCGTCCAAATCAAAAGGACACGTGGCGCCAGATATATCACTTCAAATACTTAGCACTCTGGAAGTTTTGCAATGTTAAGAATCTCGGAACACCCAAAGCCCGAAGTTCTGAAGTAAATCCCAGTCGTCCAAATCAAAAGGACACGTGGTGCCAGATCTCTCACTTCAGAGACTTAGCACTTTCCTGCCATATTTGGTCCCTTTCTTAGTTTATGAACCTTCCAAACTGGTTTAGCGTTCTGCTATATTTTGAAATATGGTCTATCGAGCTTCCTTGCAACTTTTCATGGCACCATAATCCTTAAGGAAATAAGAGTAGCCTTCCTATAACAAGAGAAGTTTGTAAGCTCTTCACTGAATGTAAAACTATTGATTGTAAATGGTAAAATGATTTTGAAATTCGAAGAGCTTTATAAAATCTATCGTTCTTCGTATAAATCTCTTACAGAGGGATTAAAAAGTCTGATGGAATTTATCACCTGGAAAATCACAATAATTATTCAAATCATTAACTTTAGCCAAGCATAAACGTTATTAACAATTCGACAGTTCGTGGTTCATAGGTTTTGAATGTAAGAGGGCAGAAATCTCCTGGAGGTCGCATTCACGGAGAATTTAATATGTTATTAATCACTTTTATGTTTCAATTAATCATGTTTTAAATATTGAGTTAGCCTTAAGTACTTCGACGGTTCGACGTTTGGGAGTTTTGGATGTAGCATGATAGAAATCCTCTGAAGGCCGAATTCCCAGAATAATTCTCAAAGTTTTTTGCTTTTTTTTTTTAATAAAACTTTTATTTCTAAGAAGCAAAATCTAAAGTTCAAAAGCTCAAAATTATACGTGTTCCAACATAGGCTCCATCTGGGGATTGTGGCTCCCTGTGAGGTGCGAAAGAACAGTAGACCAAGTTCCTTTATTGGGTAAATGGAGTCATTATTTCTTTTTGAAAATCATTTTCCAGATTTATTTAAGAATTAATTATTCATAGGAAAATGAAACTAACCAAGTCCAAAAATCTTCAAAACATACTTAATGATTGATCTCAAGTTAGGCTATTAAAAATTCTTTTTTCTTAAAATTGATTTTGGAATTGTTTAAGGTAATCAAAATAATTTTAACTAAAATATCATCTTTGACCGAATTTGTTCGCTTCAAGGTTAAGCAGATGTAACATATTTATTTAGGGAATCCCTAGTTGGTTCAGGATGTAAATATCACCGGAAAGAGAACTAGATAGCATAGTATGTTGTATGGATATGTATGACAGCCTTACAACTATCATAGATATTTCTTCACTCCCAACAAGTCTGTTCAGTACCCTGGTGAAGTTATCTACTTCTCCCATTGAATCTCCTTTCACCACTTCAATTAACACTTTTGTATTTTGCCGAGATGAGGGTAATCAATATATGAATTTCCTTTCATCATCTCTTTTGGACAAGATGGGGGAAATCAAATTATGAATTTCCTTTCACCATATGTCTTGTATTTTAATATTTTGAAGTGGGGGCAATCAATCTGTATATACAAGGGATGATATCTATTTAAATTTTTTGAAAAGAAAGTCTGTCAACAATTTTAGGAATACTCTGAAACTAACTTTCTTCCAATTTTCAATACACCTTCGCCTATAGGAAAAAAAAATTATGGGAATCTTAATATTTCAAGGGTCAACCTTGAACGAATTAGTCAGTTTAAAGTCCGACATAAGAGATCAAATTATCAGGATTAGCCTAGACATACTTTTTCAATTAAAATCAAAGGGACATAAAGATTTTCGCCTAAACTTGTTTTGAAAACACGTTTTTAAGTTTTCAAAGTCAAGGTAAGTTTCTTTCTTTCTATGAAGACTAAGAAAGGATAAATAAAATATGAAGTGGATAAGAACTTGGGGATAGGCAAAAATAGCAAATCGAGGATTCAGAGGACTTAACACAAAATATCCTGATCCTACACAAGTTTGTGTATTTTAGTTCAGATTTCTTTCGAGTTTATTTATTATCATTTTTATTTTTATTGCAGAGATGGCTTTAGAATTTATCAGCATGACACTTTAACTTGTAACTTTATACCTCTCTGATTTTTAGGTCAAGTAATAATATTCTCATGAGAAAAACTTCCTTCCCATTCATTTCAAAAATAATTTTCTTGAAATTTTATTTGAACTATAAGAAAAGTAGGAACTCATACCTTATTTTCCTTTTGAATTTTCAGCAAGGTAGATTATTAATTTATCACCTGTTTTTAGAGATATCGAATGTTTGAGTGTCGAATTTTTATTTAACCTCATCTCTTGTTCAACAAGATCTATTCTGCAAAAGGAATAAAATGCAAAATGACAGAAAATCCTATAGAATAGAGACAATATGTGATACATATGTTTTTATTTTTCATTTTAATGATGTCAAACAATCATAAGTTTATTAAAAAAAATTACAACAAATGATCAAATGACTCAGATAATTTACATAAAGAAAGGAAAAACTGAAACTTAGAATAGCCAATGTCAATCAAATCCAATATATACAATGGAAATCCAAAATGTCAGTACTGCATGAAATGTTTCAAATAGCACCCGTTGATAGAAGCGTCAAGAATTTCTCCATCAAGATTTTCCAGTGAGAATGAGTTTTTTTCCCTCAACAGGTGCAATGTTGAATGGTTTGAACCAAAGATGATTGAATTTTCCATGTTTCCCTACATCTTCCTTTCTAGCCTGCCATTTTAAAACTAAATTGCCAGGAAGAAACTCCTTGTCTTTGGATTTTTTTATCGAAAAGGAATTTCATATTATCCTGGTACTTTTGAAGCTTATCATCCACTTCCACTCTGTTCTACTAAACTTCGATGATTTGATTCATTCTTCTCGTAACGTCGTTTGGCTCTTCATTTGCATCCTGCCAGATTTTCATCACAAGAAGAGAAAGATTGATAGGAAGGATAATGTCAGTACCATAAACCAATTAGAAAGGAGACATACCTATCGATTTATTGGTGTCGATTCGGTTTTCCTATAAGGCATACTTTAAGTGGATATGCCAAGCTTTTTTATTTTCTGTCAATTTTTTTATTATTATAGTCATCAAGCTTTTGTTAGATGATTCAACCAACCCATTTCCCTGAGGATAATAAGTTGTAGAATGAACTAAAATAATATTGTATTTCTGACAGAAATGATCATTGCCATAGATTTAAAATCCTGAGTGTTATCAGTGACTATTTTTCGAGGACAACCAAATCTTGCTAGGATGTTTTCTTCCAAAAAGTGTATTACTACCGAATTTGTAGCATTCTTAGTCGGAATGGCTTCAACCCATTTCATAAAGTAATCAGTAGCGATTAGAATCCATCTATGTTGAGCACTTGATTGTATATGGATCTCTTCGATGAAGACTACGCACCATTGTTGGAAAGGAGCTTCAGATTTTACTGGAATTAAAGGTAAGGCATGGATATTTTTCTTACCAGCAAACAGTTGGCATAA
Source organism: Picea glauca (assembly GCA_000966675.3). Taxonomy (NCBI): domain Eukaryota; kingdom Viridiplantae; phylum Streptophyta; class Pinopsida; order Pinales; family Pinaceae; genus Picea; species Picea glauca. Next base: position 16,239 of record JZKD02S2121120.1, read on the forward strand.
ATTGCAAGCTCTGACCCTTGCATTTACATCAATAAATAACTTTGGCCAATAATATACTACCCTTAAGATATTATAAGTTGTTTCTCTCCAGGCATGATGTCCTCCACATACTCCTTCATGAAATTCATTAATAACACCTTTTGTTTCAAATTTTGTCAGGCAACATAACAGGAAACCCAGAGGGTATTTCCAGTATAGCTTGCCATACACAATGCAATACTTAATTTCATGTAGCTTTAAAGTTCTTGTTTTAGAAGGAGTCATGTCATTTGGGAATTGAATAGTAAGGAGGTATGTAACAATATCACGGTACCAAGCAGAGGAAGAAAACTTATCTTCAATCTGAATCATAGGTGCTTGATTGTCAATTTCCTCTATATCCAAGAGAGAATCATGTGATTCAAAGTTATTTATTCCAAACGCTCTGAAATTTGATTCAACTAACAGTCTTGTTAGACCTTGACCTTTCACTATCTTGGTTGGTTTCACTTCTAAATCAAACTCTTGAATTTTAGCCAACCATCTACCTCTCCTTCCATCACTACCTGGTTGAACCAAGATGTTTTTAATTGCATTTGTTAGCACATAAGCAATTATCTTGGAGTGCAAGACATATGTTCTGAAAGCCTTGAGAGCCTTCACCATTGCATAGGCTTGTTTTTCAAGTATATCATATCTTAGCTCTGAATATCTGAGGCTTTTGCTGAAAAAGGCTATTGGCTATTCGAATCCTTCTTCGTTCTTTTGAAGGATCACTACTGCAACAATATGTTCAAAAGCGAAAGAGAAAATTAAGAATTCCTTTGTATAGTCTGGACTTGCCAATACTGGTGCTTCTCCTATAGCTTTCTTAACACGCTTGAAAGACACCTTGGCTTCTGCAGTCCATTTTACTTTACTATCCCTTTTTAGCATATTTGTAATCAATTTTATTATTTCAGCAAAGTTAGGAATAAATCTCCTCAAAAAATTGATCTTACCTAAAAAGGATTGAATCTCTCTTCTATTTCTAGGAATATTAATCAGGTCAATAGCCTCAACTT
>JZKD02S2121120.1:21762-37913 GCA_000966675.3 Picea glauca
TTTGTTCTCATTGGTAAAATTATCTATCAATGAAACATGGATGGTGTGGTCAATCTCAAATTTTATTTCAGGAATAATTACCTCTGGAGCTTCAATCTTAATTTCAGGTTTACTTTTTGATGCTTCTGCAAAATGAAATTGTTTAAAACTTTATTTAAGATTTAGTTATTTAGTGGGAATCTTAACATTAACTTGCATGATTCTAGGTTGATGAACCTTACCTGTCAATGCAGAAGTTTGTCTGCTTTTCGTCTGGGTTTTTCCTGGTATTCTTTCAACTAAATGCTAGTTTTGTCTACGGTGGAGTCGCTAGGTGAAAGATGGCGTAAGCCTTATTCATGTATTCAATCTTCGTTCACCATCAAAAACCAAAATTTACCTTGTCGTTCTCCCAGGGAAAAATGATTTTGTTTGTCCATTCCCGACAAGGGCGCCAAAAATATGTTTTTCTTGAGATTGATTCTAAGGCTCAAAGAATAATGTCAAGCATCAAAGGTTTTAAATGAAATGTTTTTATGAGTCCTTTTTTTTCTACCTTTAGTTTTCTGAGAAATAATCTTTAAAAGAAATTAATAATAAGACAACACAAAGGTTGTATCTTGTTATCCAAGTCACAATTATAATGTCAAATGATGTAGAAATATTTACAAAACTGTTAAACAAAGTCAGGTATCAATTACATATAAGTCTCACATTTTTCGCAATAGAAGAAAAGTAGAAGATGCACCCTTGAACATGATATAAAAATGCAGTAATTCACACAGATCACAGGTCTTGTTTTAATCACAGTAATAACAGAGGAAAAGTTGTTTACCGAATGAACTCATGGTAAAATATGATCACAATAGATGTAGTACTAAATTGCAATCAATCACTCTTCAATAATTACATAAATAAATTCAAAGAAATGGAAACACAGAGGGAACACATAACTCAAATTGAACGAAACTTAGAATCTCTATATGCACTTGTATTAATACTAAAAAAGAGTTTATCGTTTACATTCGGCAAGAAGCATCCTGGAATAGATCTAAAATCTATCTATTTATACAAAAATTGTCTCAACTGAAAACCGTTGGACTTCCTACAATAAAATACCATCCAAATGAAATAACAACATGCATATATTGTTGAGTTTTGATTTGATGCGTTGACGCTCCATTTGTCTCTTCATTTGCACGCAGATGCATCCATTTTCCTTTGTTCTTTGAATTGTGTACACATGTCCACTAAGGTCACCACAATCATTGGCTTATTGTCTTTCCCATCTGATTTTGTTACCATATGTCCCTTCAAATGTGTTTACTGTGATAAAGAATTGTATTTGAAGATATGTGGGTGGTAATTGGATAGGTAGCTCAACGTTGGCTTGTTATGGGATGGCTAACAATTATAGGGAAGAGTAACTATTCATGAACATGATGATGTGGGGACAAGTATCCAATAAGGAGGTGGGATGAGCAGATGTGAGAATATAGGTGGTGAGGTGAACAGTATGGGGACTGTGGGGAGTGTGACTGGATGGAGGGTGAAAGGTGGAGTGAGCGGAGGCTGAAAGGTGGATTGGGTGGAGGACAATTGTCGAGTCAAGATTCTAACGGTCTATTTTGTGGGGGCGCAAGGAATTGGTTTTGAGGTAACCCGCCTTTCACCCAGCAATGCACCTGGTGATGCCACCTACCCCTGAGAGAAAACTGTGGTTTAAATTGTGAAACAGCCCTTCGAAATTAAACCCCGTGCAACTTCACCCCCCGCAATCGTTCTTGGTCATTGATCTCCATGGGCCATTAAACACATATGTCGATCTCGCAAAGTGATATAAGTGCCCAAAGGTTAAGCCAAGGTCACATCTCTCAGTCACATGTAGAGAAGACGGAGCGAACTTTGTGCAATTCATGTCTGTCAATCCAAGCAGGGGATGTGTGTCAGACAATCCCTATATTCGGTGATCTTGTATTCCAGGAGGAAGCAAGCAGTGTTGAGTAAAGAAGTCTTGAAGGCCCGAAGCCCAAATTTCATCTGGATCGTTGATCGAAGTGGACACATGTTTGAAGATCTGACACTCCGGAAGGTTTGTGGCATTATGCATTTCGGAATGCCCGAATCCCAGAGTCCCGAAGTAAATCTCATTTGTCTAAATCAAAAGGACACGCGGTGCAAAATCTCTCACTTCGAGGACTTAGCACTTCATGGGTTTGTGCTATTGTGCATCTCGGAACGCCAGAAGCCCAGAGTTCTGAAGTAAATCTCAGCCATCCAAATTAAAAGGACATGTGGCATTGAATCTCTCACTTCGAAAACTTAGCACTCTGGAAGGTTCACAATGTTAAGCATCTCAAAATGCCCGAAGACGGTAGTTCTGAAGTAAATCCCAGTTGTCCAAATCAAAAGGACATGCAGTGCCAGATCTCTCACTTGAGAGACTTAGCACTTCCCTTCCATATTTGGTCCCTTTCTTAGTTTATCAGGCTTCCAAACTGGTTTAGCGTTCTGCTAGATTCTGAAATCTGGTCTATTGAGCTTCCTTACAGATTTTCGTGGTGCTAGATTCCTTAAGGAAATAAGATTATCCTGCCTGTAACAAGAGAAGTCTATAAGCTCTTCACTGAATGAAAAATTGTTAATTGTAAATGGTAACATGATTTTGAAATTCGAAGAGCTTTATAAAATCTATCATTCTTCGTATAGATTAGTTTACAGAGAGATTAAAAAGTCTGATGGAATTTATCACCTGGAAAATCACAATAATATTTCAAATTGTTAACTTTAGCCAGTCATAAACGTTATTAACAATTCGACAGTTCAGGGTTCGAAGGTTTTGAACGTAAGAGGGCATAAATCTCCTGAAGGTCGCATTCACGGAGAATTTAATCTCTTATTAATCACTTTTATGTTTCAATTAATCATGTTTTAAACATTGAGTTAGCCTTAAGTACTTCGGTAGTTCGGCGTTTGGGAGTTTTGGATGTAGCATGATAGAAATCCTCCGAAGGCCGAATTCCTGGAATAACTCTCTAATTTTTTTTTATTTTTTTTGGGTAAAACTTGTATTTCTAAGAAGTAAAATCTAAAGTTCAAAAGCTCAAAATTATACGTGTTCCAACACTGTGCATGTTCCATCACTAGGTAAACATGTGTACTTTGTTTTTTTCGTTGATGATTTCTCAAGGAATACATGGATTAATTTCCTTCAAAATAAATATGAGGTCTTTGATCAATTTAAAGAATTTAAGGCTCTTGTGGAGAATCAAACAGAGAAGAAAATAAAAGTGCTACAGATAGATAATGGTGGAGATTTTTGTGGGAATGAATTTGAGGAATTCTATAAGAAGTGTGGTATATAAAGGAATAAGACTACTACATAAACACCTCGACAGAATGGGGTTGCATAAAGGATGAACAGGAAGTTGATGGAAAAATCAAGGAGCATCCATAGTGGTGTCGGGTTATGTCAAGAATTATGGGTAGAGGCAGTGGGTATTGCATGTTATCTAGTAAATAGATCACCCTCATCAACATTGGTGTACAAAACTCCGCATGAGGAATGGACTAGTAAAAAACCCTCTATTGAACGTATTAAAGTTTTTGGTTGTGATGCTTATGTACATGTTCCAAAGGAAAATAGGAGTAAGGTGGATATTAAAGTTGAAAAGTGTATCTTTATTGGTTATAAAGATGGTATAAAAGGCTATAAAATTTGGAACCCAGTAACTAAGAAGATTGTTTATAGTCGGGATGTTGTCCTTAGAGAGGTTAAAGATGTTCCCAAATAGGAAGTCCTACTAAAGGAAAAGGAACCAAAGACAAAAAAAAAATGAATTTAAGGATGAAGAATCTCACTCATCGGAAGAACATGAATCATAAGAAAAAGAACCTCATACTCTTGTATTGAGGATATCGGTTGGGGAAATAAGGAAACCATGAAGGTATACTCCACTTGATTTTCTCTCTAGTTTTTCTTTATCTATTACCAATGATGATTCCAAGACTTTTAGGGAGCCATTGGATTCAGAGGATGGTAAACTTTGGAAGAAGGCCATGGTTGAAGAAATGACAACCTAAGATAAGAATGGGGCCTTGGATCTAGTTGAGATACCGACTAGAAGAAATATCATAGGTAGAAGAAGCTGAATGCAAAAGGTAAAGTGGAGACGTATAAATCTCGTCTAATAGCAAAGGGATATTCCTAGGTAGAGGGAATTGATTTTGGTGACATTTTTTCTCTTGTTGCTAAATTGACTTCTATTGGATTTATTTTATATCATGGATGTTTAAGAAGAAGTTGAATGCAAAAGGAAAAGTGAAGAAGTACAAATATAGTCTAATAGCAAAGGGATATTCCTAGGTAGAGGGAATTGATTTTGGTGACATTTTTTCTCTTGTTGTTAAATTGACTTCTATTAGATTTATTTTATCTATTGTTGTTGCTTTTGATCTTGAAGTAGAACATATAGACATAAAGACACAATTTCTACATGGGGATCTTGAAGAAGCAACCTACATGAAATAGCCAAAATATTTTACAGTGAAGGGTAAGAAAGAGCTAGTTTGCAAGCTAAAAAAGTCCCTATATGTGTTAAAGCAATCTCCAAGGATGTGGTATGAAAATTTTGATACTTATATTTTGGGACTTGGTTTCACAAGGAGTAAAGCTTAACATTGTGTGTATTTTAAATTAGTTGGTGATAATTTGATTTATGTGGTTCTATGTTGATGATATGTTGTTGATTGGAAACAATGTGGAAATCATCAAGGAGGTAAAAACTTAGTTGTCTTCTAAATTTGATATGAAATATCTTCGTGCTGCAAATTTTATTTTGTGCATGGAAATTAAAAGAGATCAAGCAAAAATGAAACTTTGGTTGAATCACAGGAAATATGTTGAGACAATATTGCAGAGGTTTCAGTCAAGGTCCCTATTCCTATAGGTGTAAAATTATTTGTAGATCAATGTCCCAAGATATAGGAAGACGAAGAAGACATGTCTTGTGTTCCTTATGCTAGTGATGTTGGCAATTTGATGTATGCAATGGTTTGTACTAGACCGTACATTACACATTTAGTGGGATTTTTGAACAAGTATATGTCAAAACCAAGGAAGAAGCAGTAGACAAATGTAACAAAGGTTTTCATGTATCTGTGTGGCACTACAGATCATGGGATTTTCTACAAAGGAAGACCTAGTGTACACAGAGTGTTGGACATACATGGATTTGTTGATGTAGTGTTATATCAATTTTTGCCACACCCTGTGCATCATGCTTTGGTGGCCTACCTTTCCCACTGCAAACTCAATTTCCCCATTTTTCTCAGTCAAAAGTCAAAAATTCAAAATTTTGTACATATACGCGGGCTACAGTTATACAACTTGCATATACGCAGGTTGCTCCATTACAACCTGCGTACATTAAGTTTTGTGCTCAAAATTAAAAATATTTCAGATTTTCCATGCCAAGTCATGAGATCCATGATCCTTGGCCCTTCATATGCTGGAAATTCTACGATTCGACCCTTCAATTCCCTTTGGAGGCTATAAATCGATCCATATACAAGCCTTGAAGAAGAAGATAAAAGTTGAGAGCAAGTACACTCTAGAGAAATTTTTCTCCATATTACATCCTTGAGTATGCATCCTTTAGTCTTATAAGTCTGAACTCTCCTTATGTTCATCCCCCAAGCTCTCCCTATCTTGTGAAGGAGGAACCCAATTACTCCTAGAACTTGTGAGCTTGCCTTGTAGAGGATTGAAATGTTGAAGGCCTGGGTGGAGGGACTTAGTTTCTTGGTTTCGACCAATTGTCGATACAAGAGGTTGTAACCTATGTACTCTTGTTGGTTATATTAATATAAATACTCTTTTGTCGTCCAATTATATGTTGCAAATTTTTATATTATTTTCCATGGGTAAATTTTCTATACATGTTAATGGATTGTGCTAGTTTATATGCTAACATTTCATACATTTTCCATATGCTTGTGTATCTTGGATGTTGAAGACAAGTTGTAGGTATCAAGCATTGGATTGTGAGCTCAACGGTGGTCTCCTACAAACATCCGGAGGAGGTAGGCTTCTAACCTTTCTTTTGTTGGAATTTCCATTTATCTAGCATACTTGAGAATGGAGTTGATTTCTTGGTGTCGTTCCGTCTGTTGTGGTCCTACCCCAAGCCATAGAGATTTATTCCTCGTAACATCTAGAATGGGCTAGAGATATGGATCAAAAAATATCTACGAGTGGTTATGTGTTTAGCCTATTTGGAGGAGCAATGAATTGGATGATCAAGAGACAATTTGTAGTTGCACTCTCAACTACAGAAGTTGAATACATGGCAGCTACTCATGCAAGCAAGGAATTTGTATGGTTACAAAGATTATTTTCAGGCATTGGGTTTGTATAGCAAGTTGTAAGGTTAGATTGTGACAATCAAAGTGTAATCTTTCTAGAAAATAACCTTGATTATCATTCTAAGACAAAGCACATTTATGTTCAATATCACTTTGTGAGAAACATGGTTGAAGACAAGAAGGTGTTGTTGGTGAAGGTGGATACTTTGAAGAATATTGCAGATTCATTAACAAAGTCTGTAAGCACTAAGAAGTTCTCTTGGTGTAGAGGAGTAATAGGCATTGTTGCCTTGAATTGTTAATCATGTAATTGTATATTTTCCAATATACCTGCATAGAAGATATAGCTAACAATGAAACATACATAGAATGTAATGGTGTGAAGAGAAGAGACACAAATGGAGGAAAGAATGAAGTAATTTATGTTAACCAAATGAGAAAAATGATACAATACAAGTGATATACTTTGTATCACATAACTAACTCGCCATAGTGGTAAACTAATGCACATTATGAGTGTTCAAGAGAGATCTGACACACACTGGCAATCACTCGAGTCAACTGCCACCTAGTCCTAGTTAATTGTCCATGCAGTCATCAGTTCACTAGCCAAACAAGAGTGTGTAATTTGATACACCGAGAGTAGATTCACAAAAAATTGAGGAACATGTAGGATGTTCTCAAATCTTCCATGATCTAGTTCCACTCTCCCTTTTTCCGGTGACCTTGACTAGAGAGTCATCCCCCATGAGGATAGGAGGTTTTGTGCATGCAGTTGCAAAAGATAGAACATCCTCTATGTTTTCCATATGATGTGAAGCACCTCTATCTACAATCCAAGTGTCAAAAGAAGAATGCACAAAAACTAATGCATGAGGATTTCCTTTCTTAGGGGCTTGATCTTCTAACTTCTTCTTGGCAGTTGTAATATCCCCAAGGACGAGCCCCAATTGTATTTATGAATTGTAAACAAGTTTTGTAGGCTGGTGAGACGAACAATTATAAGATGGTAATCTTATGTGTTATTAGACCGGAAAGCCTAGGCATTAAAGGCTAGGAGCCTGATTTTTGTATATGTAATTATGCAGATAATTAATAAAATATAAACATCGTTGTGTGTAGACCGACCACGAAGAAAGAGTAGGACTAAGCTCCACTAGGCTAGGTAAGGGAGAGGGGGATGAGAGGTTGGAAAGAGGGGCTAAGCCTAAGAGCTTAAGTCCAAGANTTTGTTCTCATTGGTAAAATTATCTATCAATGAAACATGGATGGTGTGGTCAATCTCAAATTTTATTTCAGGAATAATTACCTCTGGAGCTTCAATCTTAATTTCAGGTTTACTTTTTGATGCTTCTGCAAAATGAAATTGTTTAAAACTTTATTTAAGATTTAGTTATTTAGTGGGAATCTTAACATTAACTTGCATGATTCTAGGTTGATGAACCTTACCTGTCAATGCAGAAGTTTGTCTGCTTTTCGTCTGGGTTTTTCCTGGTATTCTTTCAACTAAATGCTAGTTTTGTCTACGGTGGAGTCGCTAGGTGAAAGATGGCGTAAGCCTTATTCATGTATTCAATCTTCGTTCACCATCAAAAACCAAAATTTACCTTGTCGTTCTCCCAGGGAAAAATGATTTTGTTTGTCCATTCCCGACAAGGGCGCCAAAAATATGTTTTTCTTGAGATTGATTCTAAGGCTCAAAGAATAATGTCAAGCATCAAAGGTTTTAAATGAAATGTTTTTATGAGTCCTTTTTTTTCTACCTTTAGTTTTCTGAGAAATAATCTTTAAAAGAAATTAATAATAAGACAACACAAAGGTTGTATCTTGTTATCCAAGTCACAATTATAATGTCAAATGATGTAGAAATATTTACAAAACTGTTAAACAAAGTCAGGTATCAATTACATATAAGTCTCACATTTTTCGCAATAGAAGAAAAGTAGAAGATGCACCCTTGAACATGATATAAAAATGCAGTAATTCACACAGATCACAGGTCTTGTTTTAATCACAGTAATAACAGAGGAAAAGTTGTTTACCGAATGAACTCATGGTAAAATATGATCACAATAGATGTAGTACTAAATTGCAATCAATCACTCTTCAATAATTACATAAATAAATTCAAAGAAATGGAAACACAGAGGGAACACATAACTCAAATTGAACGAAACTTAGAATCTCTATATGCACTTGTATTAATACTAAAAAAGAGTTTATCGTTTACATTCGGCAAGAAGCATCCTGGAATAGATCTAAAATCTATCTATTTATACAAAAATTGTCTCAACTGAAAACCGTTGGACTTCCTACAATAAAATACCATCCAAATGAAATAACAACATGCATATATTGTTGAGTTTTGATTTGATGCGTTGACGCTCCATTTGTCTCTTCATTTGCACGCAGATGCATCCATTTTCCTTTGTTCTTTGAATTGTGTACACATGTCCACTAAGGTCACCACAATCATTGGCTTACTGTCTTTCCCATCTGATTTTGTTACCATATGTCCCTTCAAATGTGTTTACTGTGATAAAGAATTGTATTTGAAGATATGTGGGTGGTAATTGGATAGGTAGCTCGACGTTGGCTCGTTATGGGATGGCTAACAATTACGGGGAAGAGTAACTGTTCATGAACATGATGATGTGGGGACAAGTATCCAATAAGGAGGTGGGATGAGCAGATGTGAGAATATAGGTGGTGAGGTGGACAGTATGGGGACTGTGGGGAGTGTGACTGGATGGAGGGTGAAAGGTGGAGTGAGCGGAGGCTGAAAGGTTGATTGGGTGGAGGAAAATTGTCGAGTCAAGATTCTAACGGTCTATTTTGTGGGGGCGCAAGGAATTGGTTTTGAGGTAACCCTCCTTTCACCCAGCAATGCACCTGGTGATGCCACCTACCCCTGAGAGAAAATCGTGGTTTAAATTGTGAAACATCCCTTCGAAATTAAACCCCGTGCAACTTCACCCCCCGCAATCATTCTTGGTCATTGATCTCCATGGGCCATTAAACACATATGTCGATCTCGCAAAGTGATATAAGTGCCCAAAGGTTAAGCCAAGGTCACATCTCTCAGTCACATGTATAGAAGACGGAGCGAACTTTGTGCAATTCATGTCCGTCAATCCAAGCAGGGGATGTGTGTCAGACAATCCCTATATTCGGTGATCTTGTATTCCAGGAGGAAGCAAGCAGTGTTGAGTAAAGAAGTCTTGAAGGCCCGAAGCCCAAATTTCATCTGGATCGTTGATCGAAGTGGACACATGTTTGAAGATCTGACACTCCGGAAGGTTTGTGGCATTATGCATTTCGGAATGCCCGAATCCCAGAGTCCCGAAGTAAATCTCATTTGTCTAAATCAAAAGGACACGCGGTGCAAAATCTCTCACTTCGAGGACTTAGCACTTCATGGGTTTGTGCTATTGTGCATCTCGGAACGCCAGAAGCCCAGAGTTCTGAAGTAAATCTCAGCCATCCAAATTAAAAGGACATGTGGCATTGAATCTCTCACTTCGAAAACTTAGCACTCTGGAAGGTTCACAATGTTAAGCATCTCAAAATGCCCGAAGACGGTAGTTCTGAAGTAAATCCCAGTTGTCCAAATCAAAAGGACATGCAGTGCCAGATCTCTCACTTGAGAGACTTAGCACTTCCCTTCCATATTTGGTCCCTTTCTTAGTTTATCAGGCTTCCAAACTGGTTTAGCGTTCTGCTAGATTCTGAAATCTGGTCTATTGAGCTTCCTTACAGATTTTCGTGGTGCTAGATTCCTTAAGGAAATAAGATTATCCTGCCTGTAACAAGAGAAGTCTATAAGCTCTTCACTGAATGAAAAATTGTTAATTGTAAATGGTAACATGATTTTGAAATTCGAAGAGCTTTATAAAATCTATCATTCTTCGTATAGATTAGTTTACAGAGAGATTAAAAAGTCTGATGGAATTTATCACCTGGAAAATCACAATAATATTTCAAATTGTTAACTTTAGCCAGTCATAAACGTTATTAACAATTCGACAGTTCAGGGTTCGAAGGTTTTGAACGTAAGAGGGCATAAATCTCCTGAAGGTCGCATTCACGGAGAATTTAATCTCTTATTAATCACTTTTATGTTTCAATTAATCATGTTTTAAACATTGAGTTAGCCTTAAGTACTTCGGTAGTTCGGCGTTTGGGAGTTTTGGATGTAGCATGATAGAAATCCTCCGAAGGCCGAATTCCTGGAATAACTCTCTAATTTTTTTTTATTTTTTTTGGGTAAAACTTGTATTTCTAAGAAGTAAAATCTAAAGTTCAAAAGCTCAAAATTATACGTGTTCCAACACTGTGCATGTTCCATCACTAGGTAAACATGTGTACTTTGTTTTTTTCGTTGATGATTTCTCAAGGAATACATGGATTAATTTCCTTCAAAATAAATATGAGGTCTTTGATCAATTTAAAGAATTTAAGGCTCTTGTGGAGAATCAAACAGAGAAGAAAATAAAAGTGCTACAGATAGATAATGGTGGAGATTTTTGTGGGAATGAATTTGAGGAATTCTATAAGAAGTGTGGTATATAAAGGAATAAGACTACTACATAAACACCTCGACAGAATGGGGTTGCATAAAGGATGAACAGGAAGTTGATGGAAAAATCAAGGAGCATCCATAGTGGTGTCGGGTTATGTCAAGAATTATGGGTAGAGGCAGTGGGTATTGCATGTTATCTAGTAAATAGATCACCCTCATCAACATTGGTGTACAAAACTCCGCATGAGGAATGGACTAGTAAAAAACCCTCTATTGAACGTATTAAAGTTTTTGGTTGTGATGCTTATGTACATGTTCCAAAGGAAAATAGGAGTAAGGTGGATATTAAAGTTGAAAAGTGTATCTTTATTGGTTATAAAGATGGTATAAAAGGCTATAAAATTTGGAACCCAGTAACTAAGAAGATTGTTTATAGTCGGGATGTTGTCCTTAGAGAGGTTAAAGATGTTCCCAAATAGGAAGTCCTACTAAAGGAAAAGGAACCAAAGACAAAAAAAAAATGAATTTAAGGATGAAGAATCTCACTCATCGGAAGAACATGAATCATAAGAAAAAGAACCTCATACTCTTGTATTGAGGATATCGGTTGGGGAAATAAGGAAACCATGAAGGTATACTCCACTTGATTTTCTCTCTAGTTTTTCTTTATCTATTACCAATGATGATTCCAAGACTTTTAGGGAGCCATTGGATTCAGAGGATGGTAAACTTTGGAAGAAGGCCATGGTTGAAGAAATGACAACCTAAGATAAGAATGGGGCCTTGGATCTAGTTGAGATACCGACTAGAAGAAATATCATAGGTAGAAGAAGCTGAATGCAAAAGGTAAAGTGGAGACGTATAAATCTCGTCTAATAGCAAAGGGATATTCCTAGGTAGAGGGAATTGATTTTGGTGACATTTTTTCTCTTGTTGCTAAATTGACTTCTATTGGATTTATTTTATATCATGGATGTTTAAGAAGAAGTTGAATGCAAAAGGAAAAGTGAAGAAGTACAAATATAGTCTAATAGCAAAGGGATATTCCTAGGTAGAGGGAATTGATTTTGGTGACATTTTTTCTCTTGTTGTTAAATTGACTTCTATTAGATTTATTTTATCTATTGTTGTTGCTTTTGATCTTGAAGTAGAACATATAGACATAAAGACACAATTTCTACATGGGGATCTTGAAGAAGCAACCTACATGAAATAGCCAAAATATTTTACAGTGAAGGGTAAGAAAGAGCTAGTTTGCAAGCTAAAAAAGTCCCTATATGTGTTAAAGCAATCTCCAAGGATGTGGTATGAAAATTTTGATACTTATATTTTGGGACTTGGTTTCACAAGGAGTAAAGCTTAACATTGTGTGTATTTTAAATTAGTTGGTGATAATTTGATTTATGTGGTTCTATGTTGATGATATGTTGTTGATTGGAAACAATGTGGAAATCATCAAGGAGGTAAAAACTTAGTTGTCTTCTAAATTTGATATGAAATATCTTCGTGCTGCAAATTTTATTTTGTGCATGGAAATTAAAAGAGATCAAGCAAAAATGAAACTTTGGTTGAATCACAGGAAATATGTTGAGACAATATTGCAGAGGTTTCAGTCAAGGTCCCTATTCCTATAGGTGTAAAATTATTTGTAGATCAATGTCCCAAGATATAGGAAGACGAAGAAGACATGTCTTGTGTTCCTTATGCTAGTGATGTTGGCAATTTGATGTATGCAATGGTTTGTACTAGACCGTACATTACACATTTAGTGGGATTTTTGAACAAGTATATGTCAAAACCAAGGAAGAAGCAGTAGACAAATGTAACAAAGGTTTTCATGTATCTGTGTGGCACTACAGATCATGGGATTTTCTACAAAGGAAGACCTAGTGTACACAGAGTGTTGGACATACATGGATTTGTTGATGTAGTGTTATATCAATTTTTGCCACACCCTGTGCATCATGCTTTGGTGGCCTACCTTTCCCACTGCAAACTCAATTTCCCCATTTTTCTCAGTCAAAAGTCAAAAATTCAAAATTTTGTACATATACGCGGGCTACAGTTATACAACTTGCATATACGCAGGTTGCTCCATTACAACCTGCGTACATTAAGTTTTGTGCTCAAAATTAAAAATATTTCAGATTTTCCATGCCAAGTCATGAGATCCATGATCCTTGGCCCTTCATATGCTGGAAATTCTACGATTCGACCCTTCAATTCCCTTTGGAGGCTATAAATCGATCCATATACAAGCCTTGAAGAAGAAGATAAAAGTTGAGAGCAAGTACACTCTAGAGAAATTTTTCTCCATATTACATCCTTGAGTATGCATCCTTTAGTCTTATAAGTCTGAACTCTCCTTATGTTCATCCCCCAAGCTCTCCCTATCTTGTGAAGGAGGAACCCAATTACTCCTAGAACTTGTGAGCTTGCCTTGTAGAGGATTGAAATGTTGAAGGCCTGGGTGGAGGGACTTAGTTTCTTGGTTTCGACCAATTGTCGATACAAGAGGTTGTAACCTATGTACTCTTGTTGGTTATATTAATATAAATACTCTTTTGTCGTCCAATTATATGTTGCAAATTTTTATATTATTTTCCATGGGTAAATTTTCTATACATGTTAATGGATTGTGCTAGTTTATATGCTAACATTTCATACATTTTCCATATGCTTGTGTATCTTGGATGTTGAAGACAAGTTGTAGGTATCAAGCATTGGATTGTGAGCTCAACGGTGGTCTCCTACAAACATCCGGAGGAGGTAGGCTTCTAACCTTTCTTTTGTTGGAATTTCCATTTATCTAGCATACTTGAGAATGGAGTTGATTTCTTGGTGTCGTTCCGTCTGTTGTGGTCCTACCCCAAGCCATAGAGATTTATTCCTCGTAACATCTAGAATGGGCTAGAGATATGGATCAAAAAATATCTACGAGTGGTTATGTGTTTAGCCTATTTGGAGGAGCAATGAATTGGATGATCAAGAGACAATTTGTAGTTGCACTCTCAACTACAGAAGTTGAATACATGGCAGCTACTCATGCAAGCAAGGAATTTGTATGGTTACAAAGATTATTTTCAGGCATTGGGTTTGTATAGCAAGTTGTAAGGTTAGATTGTGACAATCAAAGTGTAATCTTTCTAGAAAATAACCTTGATTATCATTCTAAGACAAAGCACATTTATGTTCAATATCACTTTGTGAGAAACATGGTTGAAGACAAGAAGGTGTTGTTGGTGAAGGTGGATACTTTGAAGAATATTGCAGATTCATTAACAAAGTCTGTAAGCACTAAGAAGTTCTCTTGGTGTAGAGGAGTAATAGGCATTGTTGCCTTGAATTGTTAATCATGTAATTGTATATTTTCCAATATACCTGCATAGAAGATATAGCTAACAATGAAACATACATAGAATGTAATGGTGTGAAGAGAAGAGACACAAATGGAGGAAAGAATGAAGTAATTTATGTTAACCAAATGAGAAAAATGATACAATACAAGTGATATACTTTGTATCACATAACTAACTCGCCATAGTGGTAAACTAATGCACATTATGAGTGTTCAAGAGAGATCTGACACACACTGGCAATCACTCGAGTCAACTGCCA
Organism: Picea glauca; assembly: GCA_000966675.3. Classification (NCBI taxonomy): domain Eukaryota; kingdom Viridiplantae; phylum Streptophyta; class Pinopsida; order Pinales; family Pinaceae; genus Picea; species Picea glauca. The sequence goes on from JZKD02S2121120.1 coordinate 36,248, forward strand.
CCTAGTCCTAGTTAATTGTCCATGCAGTCATCAGTTCACTAGCCAAACAAGAGTGTGTAATTTGATACACCGAGAGTAGATTCACAAAAAATTGAGGAACATGTAGGATGTTCTCAAATCTTCCATGATCTAGTTCCACTCTCCCTTTTTCCGGTGACCTTGACTAGAGAGTCATCCCCCATGAGGATAGGAGGTTTTGTGCATGCAGTTGCAAAAGATAGAACATCCTCTATGTTTTCCATATGATGTGAAGCACCTCTATCTACAATCCAAGTGTCAAAAGAAGAATGCACAAAAACTAATGCATGAGGATTTCCTTTCTTAGGGGCTTGATCTTCTAACTTCTTCTTGGCAGTTGTAATATCCCCAAGGACGAGCCCCAATTGTATTTATGAATTGTAAACAAGTTTTGTAGGCTGGTGAGACGAACAATTATAAGATGGTAATCTTATGTGTTATTAGACCGGAAAGCCTAGGCATTAAAGGCTAGGAGCCTGATTTTTGTATATGTAATTATGCAGATAATTAATAAAATATAAACATCGTTGTGTGTAGACCGACCACGAAGAAAGAGTAGGACTAAGCTCCACTAGGCTAGGTAAGGGAGAGGGGGATGAGAGGTTGGAAAGAGGGGCTAAGCCTAAGAGCTTAAGTCCAAGATGATAATAATTTTTTATTATTCCAAAAGCTTATTAGAAGGATATGTTTTATCCTAAGTTCCTGGAAAAGGAAACGAATGCTAAATGGAGTGCATGTAGCTCCAAGAAGACAGGTGTCGACCTGGGCGCATGCAGTTAAAGATGGAGATTCATCTTGTGTTGGGGGTTCGCTCCCCATCCTTCCATCCTTTGTCTAACCCATTTGGCCTATGTCGATGACCTTTGCATCTTCACGCACCTCTGAAACCGCTAACGGGGAAAAGTCAACCTGTGCTTTCCTGTGAACCCAACCTATTTGTACTTGCCAAAACCAAGTCGTACCTTACCCAATTTTGGTTGTTGCCTTTTCCTGAGTTGTATTGAACCATTGTTGTTGTCCTCACCTTGCTGGAACTAAGTTGAATATTGGTAGAAGAGGCGGGTTGTCAGGCCCATGGTTGAAGAGGCAGGTTGTCAGGCTTGTGAGCAACTCTCTCCAGGTGAGAGAGTGTGCTGAGGAAGTGGGTTCTTCTGGAGGGAGTCCCATAGTTGGTATAGAGCTCTGAGAATTCCAGTCTGGCATGTTGTTGAAGCCCAAGGTAAGGGAGGTGGAGCAGCCGATGGACTATGTGACAGTGAAGGTGTATACTCCTGGGGTGGGATAGGCATGTGGGGAACGAGAGTCTATGAGCAGTGGGCGTAAGTGGCTCCTGGAAGAGAATCCTTCCTCTTAAACTGTGTGACTTGCCTATTGACCTTGCCTAGCCTAGGAATGCCTTTCCCATTGAAATTTAGTCTCAGCTCGGGGGTGACCCACTACTGAGAGTGATGAGCAGTGTGGTCTAAGGATGGGAGGTTCGTGGAAGGTCTGCATGTGGTTGGTGGTTTTACTCCACTTAAAAGATAAGTATCATTTCCATGCTTAATTATGTATGTTATGCATGTCTTTGATTCTTGAAATATTATCATGTGTTCTATTGCATGTGGACTTACTGTCAATTCCATTTGAGTCTGTATGGTAGAAATAA
>JZKD02S2121142.1:19872-39911 GCA_000966675.3 Picea glauca
CTAGTAGTGTTGCCCAAACAGAAACAAGTAAAAAGAGAAAGGGAAAACACATTTCCCAAGATAAATAAGTTCCTAAATAATTTGAAGAAGAAGAAAGGGAAGCCCATCACTCCCCATAAAGGGAACTTTCACCTCAGCCTGCACCTTGACTAGGGAAATTTCCCTCAGCCAAAACTACAACCAAAAAAGGGAGAAAGTTACATTTTTCTTCACCTACTTCAACAATTGAGAGAAGAGCTAGGAGGCCCTTCACCACATCATCAACCCATAATGAAGATGCTGAAGCAGAGGTCATAACCAAAGATATTGTAAAAATGAAAGATAAGGGTAAAGGTGACACTGTTGGGAAGCCTATTGAGGTCATGACCAAAGATCTTGTTCATAAGAAGGACAAGGGTAAGGGTGAAACTATTAAAAATCCTGTTGAAATAATAAAAATCACCACTCCCCCTGATAACCCCACCTTCAAGAGATTGATCAGACAACTTAGAGATGATAGAAGGGAAATTGTCCATTTGAAGGGAGAAAGATTGACTGAGAGGAAAAATATGAGAAAACTCATGTACATGTATAATGAGACCCTTGATCTGGCTAGGTTTATAGCAAGAAGATTATTTCCTCTCCATAGGAAACTTTAGACTTTGTACAGGCAAAAAAAAAGCTTACAGTCCTAGAACATAAAAATTAAAGAGGATTTTCATCCCTTCAAGGATGATCTATCCTAGAGGAATCTAAATGTACTAGCCCAAGCTACAATAGAGAGAAGTGTTGCTACAACAAGGAGAAGCGCTAGATTAAGAATATGAAGTGGAGAGGAGGAAACACCCCATTTTTTATGATGATCAAATTTGGATCTTGAAGTTTTGAGGGAAATGTCATAATTTTACTTATTGGAGGCATCTACATGCTTATACTCTTTCTGCTAATATTTTTTTGGTTTTTGAGGCTCATTGCATGACACAGAAAAATACAGATCATTTTGTAGCACATAGCACTACAAAATCATCTACACAGACAAGATTTCATATTCACTACGGAAATTACTATAGAATCACCTAGCCAGACACAGTACCAGTTGCGCTATGAAAAGTTGTTGCATAACAGTTTTCACAAGTGGGCGCTACGAAAATGGCTACCAAATGTGCTATGGAATCTGTTGTAGAACATTTTTACATAGGTAGACGCTATGAAGTCTGCTACCAGTTGCACTATAAAAAATTTCTACGAACTGGCTGATACAGTCAACAGTTTTGAATTCGTTGTCTCTCTCTAGCTTTGATGGATTTGGAGGGAGTCAATGGTCACTAGGTGGAAGATGGAGCTTAGCACAAAGGATTGGAGGACACATGGCACAGGTGGAAATTCTCCCAAGGAACAACAAATCATGTTATGGTTATCTTGTTAGAGCTGTTAACAACATGCTCCATGTTTCTAGCAGTCTGTTAGTTCCACTTGTACATATGTTAGATTTGTAGTTTTTTGTGGATAATCCTAGTTTAGAGAGGACAACTCGTATGTCAAGATGTTGTTTACTGTTTAGACTATAAATATAGCAGGAGAATGCTATTTTGAGGTTCAAATGGTTGAGAATATCTCCCTATTGTAATATTTTGATAAATAGAGCCATACTCTGGTTTATGTATGAGATATGAGATATTTTGATTAGTAGAAGTCAGCCTCTTTTCATTATATTTCTTCTTCTTACTCTAATTGTTGATTATTGGATGATCCTTATGAGATTTTATAACTGTGTTATACTGGATGTTTGATTACGATGCTGCTGTAAATGTTTTGAGTGTTTTAAATTTAGTTCAAGAGGTTCTTGTGACTGAGTTTTTCTTCACCTAGCTGCTAGAAGGCCTGATGCTTATAACAAACCTATTCATCTTCCTCACCAAGTCTTCCATCTACTCACATTTATCTTTAAACCACTGTCTAAATTTAACCAAAACCCCATTTGCTTATGCATACTAGCCTATATTTTTTGTATTGGAACATTGCTATGTTGAGTTTTGTCCATTTGACATTATATCGTAAACCTACAATTACAAACCTATTTGATGGGTGTTGGGCTTATCCTCTTGCAATATGAGGGTGACTCTTAGTGCTAAAACCATGTTTCCATGAGATGCAGAGGAAATCCACTAGTTTGCTGAGGATACCTCCATATAACAGAGAATGGTTTCATCATTGATATTCTCTACGAATTTAAAGAAGTTTGTGCCACCAAATTGCAGTTACAGTGATACAAAATTGCAGGAAAAATGTGACAATACATAGATCAAGCCATCAAGCTAGATTTTAAGCATTATTCTTGAAAGTAGATCCACATTTTCAGCAATACTTTTAGTAAGAAGTTGAGCATTTGAAAAGAGACAAAAACATAGTTCGAAGACATTCCAAGAGGAATATTTTCTAGGAACAAAGACATTAATTCCGAATTTTCATGGATAAGTTTGAATAATTAATCAATGAAATCAGGAAAATCTAGATTTGAAGACAGAGTATCTAAATTCAATTTCAATTTTCTAGGTGACAGTTGGCTACATTCCAGAACTTTTTGCAACAACATTGTATATTTTTTGGGCTATCGTCAATGAAAATATAATTATTTGTTCTTATCTATTCCATTTTCCGGGCAACACTATTTTTGTTAGTGACTATCAATTGAATTAATGTATTCCAGAAAAAAATTGTAACTAATGGGAACATGGCTTCTTATAAAGATCATGACTCAAGAGATAAAAAAATGGGGGAAAGGATACTCCTTTGGAAGAATCTTTGGGATTTCAAGTGCTTGGAAGGGAGTAGACCTGGAAATTGTGAAGGAAGAGCTCCATGCCCTGCAACATTTTAGTCTCATAGACTCAAAACTTCTTCCAAATGGATTGTGTTCTTCTTATGCTTTGTTCTTTTCTTGTCTTATTTGAATACAATGGATATTACTACAACACATTGATTTCTACAAATTCAACCTTGATTACATTGAGGATATTGCTGTCAATTACCTGTCTATTATAGATTTTATTTAAATACATGTTTCAGGTTTTAAATATTATTTATAACTTGGAAATATTCAAGACATGAGTAAACAAATTGTTCACATGTGTTTTCTATTTCTCTTGTCATTCCTCCTATATCCAATTTTTAATTTCTCTAGTTATCATCATGAATCCCTCTAACTATATGAAGTATTGTTGATCTTTTGAGATCCGATTGATGAGTTTTACCATATCCTTAATCGATTCAGCCTCATTGATACATAACCCAAAACAATCAACCATTGCAATGACTAAGATGTCTTAAGCATGCCCTCCCAGTAGTTAGAGAGAATATTCTAGCACTAACACCTGTTGTGATGCCTTGAAACTTATATTGTTGTCCCTCCTGTTGTAATTGCATGTTTAATTTCTTAAAATCCATAAGAATGGGGATGAGAGTGAGTAACCATTAGACACCAAGCACAATGTAACAACCAACCATGTATATAATTTTTTTAATTTATTTCAGGTTATACTGACAAATTTGGATACACACATTTTCACAACATCCCCCACATTTGTTGGAACTTCCATTGGCAATCATGATTTGAAAATTATTGATGGAACGGATGTAACAATTGAATTCTTGGGAAATGTAATGATGAGTAAAATTATGGGTGCTACCACTATCTACAAGAATGATGACTTTCCTATTTTTAATGTAACCAATTAACTTGAGGGCGTGGGGAGAAGAGAAGCTAGTGAGGGAATTAAGTGAAATCACTGGTTCAACTTCTGGTGTATTAGAGGGTGGGGTCAAATTAGAGGGAAGCATTATCTCATACACAGGTGAAACAATGACCTCCTCTTCAGAAAGATCCTCAGGAATGGACATAAAAATCTTTTGTTCCTTACACTTGTGCCCATGAAAATATTATTCATCACAATTATAAAAAAAAAACCCATTGAGTTGGCATTCATCCATTTCATACCTAGTTAATTTATAGATCTCGATGGGAGTTGTAGGAGGGGAATAATTGGTTGGTTTAGGGAGAGGGAAAAAGTATGGTTTGTGGATATGGGAGGAGACAATCTATTTTTTTTCCTTGGCTCATTCAGTAGCTTCCAACCAAGTATGGGGAAATGCCATGTGTTGGAGGTTTTGGGCTGACTCGAGTTCTACTTTAGGTTTCTTACAAAACCCTACAAACCATCGGCCCTTCTGAAGACCAAAAATAAACATTGTGCACATAATGCATAATGTAGTCTCACTCGAGATGGCTTATGGGTGACTACAGGACCCATATGTCTGCAATCTTGGAGCGGGAACTTCTGCTGAGATGAGAGACATTATTTATACCTCAAAACACATCATGTTTATTATTCTAATGCATCAACATATCATTATATCTTAGATATACCATTCAATAATCAATGAATTCATTCGAGGTTCATTCTGCAGTAATTATCCTGATTATTCTATTGTCTATTGTATATCACTACTGACATATTAATCCTTTCATCATAACTAAACATTTGCAATAAATAACACACACATTCCACACAGAGACATAAAATTTACCATGGTTCACTCCCCTGGGCTACATCCACAAATATTTGGCTGTCTTGGCTCTTTTATTATTCTACATCAAGGTTACAGTGTTGCACACATTACATTTGTTTGTCCCACCCGGAAGTTCTATGGAATAACCCTCATAGAATGCATACTGTTAATTTTTTATAAGCATTAGGTTAAGCATGAAGTTCATTCCATTTTATCATTTAACCATAACCATAAATGATGCAATAACCAATATCACAAGGAGAAGCATCATACACAAGAACACAAGATGTATCCTAGGAAACCCTTCTCAACAAGGGAAGAAAACTCAGCCAAATCCTTTTCTATATTCTTCAAGAGAAATACCTTTACCACCAAGAAATACCTAGCACACAAGAGGGTGCTCAAACCCTATAACTCTAGCACCCAAGAGAGGTGCACACCTTTTTCCAAAGAAGTGTACTTGCAGAAATTTCCAAACTCATAAGAAAGATCTGATTCCACAATGGGGAATCATCTCTTACTTATATTATACTTGTCCAATCAACAAAGGTGTCTATTGGCTCAACATGGCCGACCTCTCCAAGTCACTTTATTATTATTATTATTATTATTATTATTATAATTAATATTAACAATATTAATTATCTTTTACATTTATTATTAATCACATTAAGGTGGGGCCGACTTGTACCCTTTACATAACAATTAGGGTTACAGGCAGGTCTAACTCTTGAACAACATATAGAAAAGGATCTGATACACCCACTAGTGCTCATCCACTAGGGACACATCCATAGGAATGTCATAACTATGTCTCATTGCATTACACAGAAGAACCAAATATACACACGTTCACCTATGCTCATCCATAGGCATGACCACTCTACATATATTCTTTCCCATTGTCTCACACAGGAGAATCATCTAGAGTTTTCTCATCAACTCTACTACTCAGAGGAGGCTAAAACATCATCTTCATTTCTGTTCACATGACGATGCACCCAACACTTTGGGATTTCACAAGTTTACCTTGTGATCAACCACAGGCATGTCCAACTCATCACATTGCCTTTCCCACTGGATAATCATCTGGAGTTATTCTCACTCTCTGAATGGAGGAGGTTATCTCTATGTTCCTATCTCTTTCTCAGGCAGAAACCATGCACCCTTCTTAGGGGCTTTCTCTCAGGTTTGTAAGGTGAGAGAAAGACTTCACATAGCTACAATGATCAACACCTCACAGGTTTGTAAGATGGAGAATGCCTCAAATAGATGCATTCATCAACACTCCCTCTCAGCTAGGGAGGCATTCTTTATCATTCCAAGTCTCACACATATGTATTTTGAATTTTGTCTTGGCTGGAGTTATCAACACTCCNCTAGTAGTGTTGCCCAAACAGAAACAAGTAAAAAGAGAAAGGGAAAACACATTTCCCAAGATAAATAAGTTCCTAAATAATTTGAAGAAGAAGAAAGGGAAGCCCATCACTCCCCATAAAGGGAACTTTCACCTCAGCCTGCACCTTGACTAGGGAAATTTCCCTCAGCCAAAACTACAACCAAAAAAGGGAGAAAGTTACATTTTTCTTCACCTACTTCAACAATTGAGAGAAGAGCTAGGAGGCCCTTCACCACATCATCAACCCATAATGAAGATGCTGAAGCAGAGGTCATAACCAAAGATATTGTAAAAATGAAAGATAAGGGTAAAGGTGACACTGTTGGGAAGCCTATTGAGGTCATGACCAAAGATCTTGTTCATAAGAAGGACAAGGGTAAGGGTGAAACTATTAAAAATCCTGTTGAAATAATAAAAATCACCACTCCCCCTGATAACCCCACCTTCAAGAGATTGATCAGACAACTTAGAGATGATAGAAGGGAAATTGTCCATTTGAAGGGAGAAAGATTGACTGAGAGGAAAAATATGAGAAAACTCATGTACATGTATAATGAGACCCTTGATCTGGCTAGGTTTATAGCAAGAAGATTATTTCCTCTCCATAGGAAACTTTAGACTTTGTACAGGCAAAAAAAAAGCTTACAGTCCTAGAACATAAAAATTAAAGAGGATTTTCATCCCTTCAAGGATGATCTATCCTAGAGGAATCTAAATGTACTAGCCCAAGCTACAATAGAGAGAAGTGTTGCTACAACAAGGAGAAGCGCTAGATTAAGAATATGAAGTGGAGAGGAGGAAACACCCCATTTTTTATGATGATCAAATTTGGATCTTGAAGTTTTGAGGGAAATGTCATAATTTTACTTATTGGAGGCATCTACATGCTTATACTCTTTCTGCTAATATTTTTTTGGTTTTTGAGGCTCATTGCATGACACAGAAAAATACAGATCATTTTGTAGCACATAGCACTACAAAATCATCTACACAGACAAGATTTCATATTCACTACGGAAATTACTATAGAATCACCTAGCCAGACACAGTACCAGTTGCGCTATGAAAAGTTGTTGCATAACAGTTTTCACAAGTGGGCGCTACGAAAATGGCTACCAAATGTGCTATGGAATCTGTTGTAGAACATTTTTACATAGGTAGACGCTATGAAGTCTGCTACCAGTTGCACTATAAAAAATTTCTACGAACTGGCTGATACAGTCAACAGTTTTGAATTCGTTGTCTCTCTCTAGCTTTGATGGATTTGGAGGGAGTCAATGGTCACTAGGTGGAAGATGGAGCTTAGCACAAAGGATTGGAGGACACATGGCACAGGTGGAAATTCTCCCAAGGAACAACAAATCATGTTATGGTTATCTTGTTAGAGCTGTTAACAACATGCTCCATGTTTCTAGCAGTCTGTTAGTTCCACTTGTACATATGTTAGATTTGTAGTTTTTTGTGGATAATCCTAGTTTAGAGAGGACAACTCGTATGTCAAGATGTTGTTTACTGTTTAGACTATAAATATAGCAGGAGAATGCTATTTTGAGGTTCAAATGGTTGAGAATATCTCCCTATTGTAATATTTTGATAAATAGAGCCATACTCTGGTTTATGTATGAGATATGAGATATTTTGATTAGTAGAAGTCAGCCTCTTTTCATTATATTTCTTCTTCTTACTCTAATTGTTGATTATTGGATGATCCTTATGAGATTTTATAACTGTGTTATACTGGATGTTTGATTACGATGCTGCTGTAAATGTTTTGAGTGTTTTAAATTTAGTTCAAGAGGTTCTTGTGACTGAGTTTTTCTTCACCTAGCTGCTAGAAGGCCTGATGCTTATAACAAACCTATTCATCTTCCTCACCAAGTCTTCCATCTACTCACATTTATCTTTAAACCACTGTCTAAATTTAACCAAAACCCCATTTGCTTATGCATACTAGCCTATATTTTTTGTATTGGAACATTGCTATGTTGAGTTTTGTCCATTTGACATTATATCGTAAACCTACAATTACAAACCTATTTGATGGGTGTTGGGCTTATCCTCTTGCAATATGAGGGTGACTCTTAGTGCTAAAACCATGTTTCCATGAGATGCAGAGGAAATCCACTAGTTTGCTGAGGATACCTCCATATAACAGAGAATGGTTTCATCATTGATATTCTCTACGAATTTAAAGAAGTTTGTGCCACCAAATTGCAGTTACAGTGATACAAAATTGCAGGAAAAATGTGACAATACATAGATCAAGCCGTCAAGCTAGATTTTAAGCATTATTCTTGAAAGTAGATCCACATTTTCAACAATACTTTCAGTAAGAAGTTGAGCATTTGAAAAGAGACAAAAACATAGTTCGAAGACATTCCAAGAGGAATATTTTCTAGGAACAAAGACATTAATTCCAAATTTTCATGGATAAGTTTGAATAATTAATCAATGAAATCGGGAAAATCTAGATTTGAAGACAGAGTATCTAAATTCAATTTCAATTTTCTAGGTGACAGTTGGCTACATTCCAGAACTTTTTGCAACAACATTGTCTATTTTTTGGGCTATCGTCAATGAACATATAATTATTTGTTCTTATCTATTCCATTTTCCGGGCAACAATATTTTTGTTAGTGACTATCAATTGAATTAATGTATTCCAGAAAAAAATTGTAACTAATGGGAACATGGCTTCTTATAAAGATCATGACTCAAGAGATAAAAAAAATGGGGGAAAGGATACTCCTTTGGAAGAATCTTTGGGATTTCAAGTGCTTGGAAGGGAGTAGACCTGTAAATTGTGAAGGAAGAGCTTCATGCCCTGCAACATTTTAGTCTCATAGACTCAAAAATTCTTCCAAATGGATTGTGTTCTTCGTATGCTTTGTTCTTTTCTTGTCTTATTTGAATACAATGGATATTACTACAACACATTGATTTCTACAAATTCAACCTTGATTACATTGAGGATATTGCTGTCAATTACCTGTCTATTATAGATTTTATTTAAATACATGTTTCAGGTTTTAAATATTATTTATAACTTGGAAATATTCAAGACATGAGTAAACAAATTGTTCACATGTGTTTTCTATTTCTCTTGTCATTCCTCCTATATCCAATTTTTAATTTCTCTAGTTATCATCATGAATCCCTCTAACTATATGAAGTATTGTTGATCTTTTGAGATCCGATTGATGAGTTTTACCATATCCTTAATCGATTCAGCCTCATTGATACATAACCCAAAACAATCAACCATTGCAATGACTAAGATGTCTTAAGCATGCCCTCCCAGTAGTTAGAGAGAATATTCTAGCACTAACACCTGTTGTGATGCCTTGAAACTTATATTGTTGTCCCTCCTGTTGTAATTGCATGTTTAATTTCTTAAAATCCATAAGAATGGGGATGAGAGTGAGTAACCATTAGACACCAAGCACAATGTAACAACCAACCATGTATATAATTTTTTTAATTTATTTCAGGTTATACTGACAAATTTGGATACACACATTTTCACAACATCCCCCACATTTGTTGGAACTTCCATTGGCAATCATGATTTGAAAATTATTGATGGAACGGATGTAACAATTGAATTCTTGGGAAATGTAATGATGAGTAAAATTATGGGTGCTACCACTATCTACAAGAATGATGACTTTCCTATTTTTAATGTAACCAATTAACTTGAGGGCGTGGGGAGAAGAGAAGCTAGTGAGGGAATTAAGTGAAATCACTGGTTCAACTTCTGGTGTATTAGAGGGTGGGGTCAAATTAGAGGGAAGCATTATCTCATACACAGGTGAAACAATGACCTCCTCTTCAGAAAGATCCTCAGGAATGGACATAAAAATCTTTTGTTCCTTACACTTGTGCCCATGAAAATATTATTCATCACAATTATAAAAAAAAAACCCATTGAGTTGGCATTCATCCATTTCATACCTAGTTAATTTATAGATCTCGATGGGAGTTGTAGGAGGGGAATAATTGGTTGGTTTAGGGAGAGGGAAAAAGTATGGTTTGTGGATATGGGAGGAGACAATCTATTTTTTTTCCTTGGCTCATTCAGTAGCTTCCAACCAAGTATGGGGAAATGCCATGTGTTGGAGGTTTTGGGCTGACTCGAGTTCTACTTTAGGTTTCTTACAAAACCCTACAAACCATCGGCCCTTCTGAAGACCAAAAATAAACATTGTGCACATAATGCATAATGTAGTCTCACTCGAGATGGCTTATGGGTGACTACAGGACCCATATGTCTGCAATCTTGGAGCGGGAACTTCTGCTGAGATGAGAGACATTATTTATACCTCAAAACACATCATGTTTATTATTCTAATGCATCAACATATCATTATATCTTAGATATACCATTCAATAATCAATGAATTCATTCGAGGTTCATTCTGCAGTAATTATCCTGATTATTCTATTGTCTATTGTATATCACTACTGACATATTAATCCTTTCATCATAACTAAACATTTGCAATAAATAACACACACATTCCACACAGAGACATAAAATTTACCATGGTTCACTCCCCTGGGCTACATCCACAAATATTTGGCTGTCTTGGCTCTTTTATTATTCTACATCAAGGTTACAGTGTTGCACACATTACATTTGTTTGTCCCACCCGGAAGTTCTATGGAATAACCCTCATAGAATGCATACTGTTAATTTTTTATAAGCATTAGGTTAAGCATGAAGTTCATTCCATTTTATCATTTAACCATAACCATAAATGATGCAATAACCAATATCACAAGGAGAAGCATCATACACAAGAACACAAGATGTATCCTAGGAAACCCTTCTCAACAAGGGAAGAAAACTCAGCCAAATCCTTTTCTATATTCTTCAAGAGAAATACCTTTACCACCAAGAAATACCTAGCACACAAGAGGGTGCTCAAACCCTATAACTCTAGCACCCAAGAGAGGTGCACACCTTTTTCCAAAGAAGTGTACTTGCAGAAATTTCCAAACTCATAAGAAAGATCTGATTCCACAATGGGGAATCATCTCTTACTTATATTATACTTGTCCAATCAACAAAGGTGTCTATTGGCTCAACATGGCCGACCTCTCCAAGTCACTTTATTATTATTATTATTATTATTATTATTATAATTAATATTAACAATATTAATTATCTTTTACATTTATTATTAATCACATTAAGGTGGGGCCGACTTGTACCCTTTACATAACAATTAGGGTTACAGGCAGGTCTAACTCTTGAACAACATATAGAAAAGGATCTGATACACCCACTAGTGCTCATCCACTAGGGACACATCCATAGGAATGTCATAACTATGTCTCATTGCATTACACAGAAGAACCAAATATACACACGTTCACCTATGCTCATCCATAGGCATGACCACTCTACATATATTCTTTCCCATTGTCTCACACAGGAGAATCATCTAGAGTTTTCTCATCAACTCTACTACTCAGAGGAGGCTAAAACATCATCTTCATTTCTGTTCACATGACGATGCACCCAACACTTTGGGATTTCACAAGTTTACCTTGTGATCAACCACAGGCATGTCCAACTCATCACATTGCCTTTCCCACTGGATAATCATCTGGAGTTATTCTCACTCTCTGAATGGAGGAGGTTATCTCTATGTTCCTATCTCTTTCTCAGGCAGAAACCATGCACCCTTCTTAGGGGCTTTCTCTCAGGTTTGTAAGGTGAGAGAAAGACTTCACATAGCTACAATGATCAACACCTCACAGGTTTGTAAGATGGAGAATGCCTCAAATAGATGCATTCATCAACACTCCCTCTCAGCTAGGGAGGCATTCTTTATCATTCCAAGTCTCACACATATGTATTTTGAATTTTGTCTTGGCTGGAGTTATCAACACTCCCTCTCAAATAGGGAGCCATTCTTCATGAAGTTTATTTGTTGAATATATCTACAATCTTCTCATGTGTAGGAAGGTACTGCATGTGTATGATTTTACTCTACATCGTATCTCTGAAATAAGGATATTTCATCTCATTGTATTTCGATCCATCAGGAAACACTGGTTTCTCAAGGAACTTTAATTATGACTCTTGGTCATCATCATAGGATCCATCTCAGGGTAAAGTAAATATGTCAAAACCTTGTGAACCCACATTGCTTCACACACTTGATGCTTATATACTCTGCCTCTGTAAGGCCACATAGTTTTGTTTCCTGATGTATCAAGAAACCATGGAAAAATTCACGATAGAACATTAAATGGATGTGCTCTTTCGGTCCACTGTACTTTATGCTCAATCTGAATCGACATATCATGCAAACTCAGTTTCACACTAGAGACATATCTCAGGCCATATCCAATTGTGCCTTGTATATATCTCAATACATGTTTTTCTATTGTCTAGTGAGTCTATCTTGGTTGACTCATGAAATGACTAGGCACATTCACTGCATGGAATGAATCAAGTCTGGTGTTAACCAGATACATTAGTGATTCAAACAGATGTGGATCAGTCTCATTTGAATCATCATCAAACTTCTTCTTTAAATCCATCACGGTGGATTTTTCATTATGTCATATTGAACTTCTTTAATATTTTCACTGTATATTTTCCTTGACTTAGGAAAATCTTATCGATCCTCTTTCATACTTATTTTCCCAAGAAGTAGTGAATCATACTCATATTCTTCATATCGAATTCAGAAGTCAAGTATTACTTGTATCCAACAACAACGCTTTCTGAATAATTCATCAAGATTATGTTCTTGTCACCAACACTGTATAGGTTTGGATCAACAATACTCTTGCTGAAATCCAAACTCATCAAGAATCTACCTGATATAGTTTCCAACTCATGGATGGTAGTATGGATGGAAGTGTAACAATTCACTGGGTCAAGTTTCTCATCATAGACAACTCCCTCTATTTATGAGAAACCTTTGGCTATAGATCTCATTTTGTATTTCTTGACACTTTCATCAGTTACATGCTTGATCATATAGATCCACTTAGAAGTTACCACATACTTCCCTTTTTGGTCCTTGAATAATATCTTATACACCATTCTTTAAGATATACTAGTATTCTTCTATTATGGCATCTTTCCATACCGGTTCTCTTGTTGCTTCTCTAAGACAAGGAGTCTTAGCATCAATGAAGTGGCTCATGACTAAATGATAAATCAAAAATATATTTTTCTTTCTTGGAATGTGCCTTGAGAGGTTTGTATGTTTCTCTGCCTCTTGCAGAGTGAGTCTAGGTAGGCATTTTATGCCCTACTGCAATATCTCTAAACATATCAACTAGAGAAACCAGATAACCTGGAGTAATGTCTGTCTCCCTCTTGAATTGTTGAAGGGGGAGAAAGTATTGTCTCACTGTCAATCTCCATTTGAGATTCTTTGGGCCTTTGAAAATCTATTTATTCTTCAAGGAAAACGTCTCTACTTCTCTCATTCTGTCTTTGACTAGAAATGTCTTTGAAGATTCACTGTATCCTTTCTTCCTAAAGGATATAGCTTGGAATTATTCTCTTTGGGTACATGAAAATACATTGGGCACCCAAATAACCTGAAGTGTTCAATCTCAGGCTTCATTCCGATGAAGACTTATTCAGGAGTTATGTTTTTTTAAAGTTTGGTGAAGACTCTTGTTCTGCACATATACTGTGTCATGCATTCTTCTTCCCATGAAATCCTAGAAAGATTCTGATCATGCTTTGTAGCATTAGTTGTCTCAATGATGGTCCTATTCTTCTTCTTTCTCAGATGGTTTTGACTCCTTCTGAGTCAAGTGACTCCCTCTGAAGGATAAGCATATTATTTTCTTGTTAACCTATTTGGAACAAGAAAACAAAAGGAACCAACACAAAAATATCTCCTAAAGGAGAATAATGAGTACGTCTATAGAATCAAAACAATTTAAGGAGTATTTTCACAGCTACAACACCTACTTGCAATGTAGAATTGTTTTAGAAATATAGGTTAGAGGAATGACAGTTAGAACAATCAAACCTGGAGTCTTTACTATGAGTGTGTTGTTTCTCTGAATGCACTAAGCTCCCTCTGGATCCATGATTTCAGCAAAGGTTTCTTCCTCCTGCAATTTCACTCATGACAATGACACAAATAATATATACAAGTGCATACCTGAGGATGCTGATATGATTTATCCAATGGCTCTTGGATGATCTCCATCCTATGAGATCTTTATGAAGAAGATAGTCACAGTGTCACCTTTTGTCATCTTTGTTATTTTGAAGCTGGCCCTTCAATGTAAGGGCTTGTGTAAGTGATTGACTTCCTTGTCCTAATGTCATCTTCCTTCTGTTCATTGATAGCTTTCTCTGGTAAAACCTTTTGTATTACACACAATAAGTCTTCCGTTGAAGTATTTTCTTTCAATAACTTTGAATTTTCTTGATCCATCAAGCTTATCTTCCATCATAGTTTTTGTTCATCATAATTTTAGATTCTTCACAACCCTTGTCAACTAGGCTAGAAAACCTAATGGCTAGGCTAGGATAGAAATTTTAGGTTTTATTGGACTTATGACTACCAACAATAAGCCTTTGAGAGATAGGATAACACTGGTGAGCTAGGCTCCTTCAATGAGTTTGCAGAAACCCTAATTCTGAAATTTTTGTAGAAATTAGTGAAACCCTAGAAACCCTAGGGCCAAAATTTCAAAATGCTCGGAATATCACTCTGAGAGTCCATGGATATGCTCTAGAGGAGGCCATACTCTCCTATGCCAAAATTATCCCCAACATTCAAGTGTTTAATGTCTGAAACACCTCATAAAGGAAGGTCGCACAGATTTTTTGGAAACCCTAGGAGGGTTGTACGGTTATGCAAAAGAGAGAGGATACTGGAAGATGCTTTGTGAAATGGGTTCTTCAAGACCTATGCTCTGATACCATGTTGATTTTTCATAAGCATTATATTAAGCATGAATTTCATTCCATTTTATAATTTAACCATAACCATAAATGTTTCATCAACAAAGATCACAAGGAGAAGCACCATGCACAAGAACACAAGATGTATCCTGGGAAACCCTTCTCAACAAGGGAAGAAAACCTAACCAATTCATTTGCTATATTATTCAAGAGAAATACCTTTACCACCAAGAAATACCTAGCACACAAGAGGGTGCTTAAACACTAGAACTCTAGTGCCCAAGAGAAGTGTGTACCTTTTGCCAAAGAAGTGTACTTGCTGAAATTTCCAAACTCACAAGAAATATATGATTCCAAAACAGGGAATCATCCCTTACTTATATTAGACTTGTCCAATAAACAAAGGATTTTATTGGCTCAATAGGGTCGACCTCTCTATGTCACTTTATAATAATAGTAATAATTATTATTATAATTAATATTAACAATATTAATTATCTTTTACATCTATTATTAATCACATTAAGGTGGGGCTGACTTGTACCCTTTACATGACAATTAGGGTTACAGGAAGGTTTGACTCTTGAACAACATATATCAAAGGATCTAATACATACACTAGTGCTCATCCACTAGGGGAACAATGATAGGGATGTCATAACTCTTGCTCACTGCATTACACAACAGAACTAGATCTACACATGTTCATCTTTGCTCATCCATAGTCACGCCCACTCTACAGATCTTATTTCCCACTGTCTCACACAAGAGAATCATTTGGAGTTTTCTCATCAACTTTGCTACTCAGAGGAGGCTAACACATCGTCTTCATTTCTTTTCACATGATGACGCACACAACACTTTGGGATTTCACACATTCACCTTGTGCTCAGCCACAAGCACGTCCAACTCATCAGATCACCTTTCCCACTGGGTAATCATTTGGATTTATTCTCACTCTATGAATGGAGGAGGTTATATATATGTTCCTAGCTCTTTCTTAGGCAGGAACCACATACCCTTCTTAGGGGATTTCTCTCAGGTTTGTAAGCTGAGAGAAAGACTTCACATAGATGTAATGATTCACACCTCACAAGTTTTTAAGCTGGAGAATGTATCACATAGCTGCATTCATAAACACATACTTATAATCATAGGCTAAAAATATTGCAGTAGGCTCCACACCCCATGACCTATGACCTTACCCCCAATTAAAATGCTTGATCTAGAATATCTTTTCTATTCACAATCCTGTAACATCCCACTCTAGCGCACTGAGAGCACTTATTATTTGAGGACACTTGCTCGCAAGTGATCTGGACCCTTTTTATGTTAAACCTTTTATATTTGAGTATGATGTGATTGACAGATGACGTGATGTGTTACTAATTGATGTAGACAGGTGCTATTGACTCAGTTTTATTAAGTGTGCAGGGTCTTGACCTTGAGGATGCAGAGGCATCGACAGAACCCCCTTGGACTTCGGACTGAGTCAGGGAGTGTGCTTTTGGGTTGATATGTTTATTATGATGTTTCATTTGATATTGATGTTTTGACGTCGACATTTCTGACATGATTATTGGTGATGCAGGCTGACGATAGCTTGCCGACTTGACTCACATATGGAGTAAAGGGGCCACACACGATTGCAGAGAGGTTGAGGGAGAGGGGTGGACAGCAGCCCTGCCACCACCTGCTAGCACTCTCGCCGTGGCTTGAACTGTAGGTTAACGATTACCTAGTTCGAGAAGACCCACGATGCCGTGAGGGCCGACTGCGACAGTCGCTCAAGATGATTCTAAGGGGTGCGCAATAAGGAGGGGGGCTTATTCCTTAGATCCCTTAGTCTCCTACTAGTTCACCTGGCGGAGTATTGACTCAAAGGGTTATAGAGGTCTACCAATCAGTTCAGTCAGCGAGTGGCACCCTTGGAGCACGTAGTGCATCCTGAAGGGCACGTCACACAGAAGAAATTTAGTTGGCGAGTGGCACCCTTGGAGCACGTGGTGCATCCTGAAGGGCACGTCGCCAAAAGGAATTTCAGAGGCGAGTGGCACCCTTGGCTCACGTGGTGCGACCTGAAGGGCACGTCGCGGTAAGGGTGGATAATGGAGTCAGCCTAATTAGCTCTAAGTCTTCAGCACCTGAATAAAACCTTAAGCACTACCCTTAACCAATCGTCGCCTAGCTCAGAATCTAAACCCTAAGCCTAAGACCTTCTAGAAACTGGGGGGGGGATTTAGTGTGGCCTTAGCAACTAAAAATTCAAAAAAAAAAAAAGAAGAAGAGAAAACAAAACTCAGACCATCACCCTCCCTTAATCCTTGTCTACTTAATAAAACTAACCTCCTTCACCTAGATCTTCCAGTGTCCATCTCCCATATACTCGTCTAGTTCACTTTACCACATCGCCATCCCTCCTCGTAAATCCTCTTTATGCATTTATGTAAAATATTTACTTTCCCCTATGTTGTTTCGCCATCGCCTAAATCTCTCTCTTTAATCCTGAAAACACAGATACATTAATGGTAAATTAAATAATGAATGCATGCTTCCTAATAGAAAAATGCAAACATATATATATGTAGGTTTATATTATAAACAAATTATAAACAAATGAATTTAAGCATGGGAATTATAAACAAATTGTAAAAGTTATATTTGTATTATAAACAAATAAAAAAAAAAATATGAGGAGCGCTCATACCCTTAAATTTTTGAAAAAGGGGAAATAAAAATAAAATATATAAACGAATAATAGGAAAATGGGGGTGAATAAATAAATAAACAAATGAGCGCACATGCCCTTGACTTTTTTTTAAAAATCAAAATCAAAATGAAATATACAAATGAATTAAACAAAAAAAAGAAAAGGAGGAAAGTCAAAGGGAAAAGAGGGGGAAAACCTAAGGGGGGAAAAAGAGAATTAGGGTTTGAGGGGATAAAGGGAGGGGAGAGAGGACAAGAAAGGGTTCTTTTTTGGGGGGGAGATTGCATTGCTATGCTGAGAAGGGAGACTGACTGATTTTCTAGTAGGAGTTGGGAAGCCTCAACGCATTTTTTGAGTGGTAGCTCAGCCCTGGGAGGCGAGATGAGGAGCTAGTGACTCTCTGGTTGTGTGTGGCCCCTTTGTAGCTCGGGGGGCTGAGGGGGAAGAAGAGTACCCCTAGCGTTTGGCTTGGAGGTACTGGTGAGCTCGTTGAGGTCGGCAAGCAGGAGCAAGAGCAGCTTGGAGCGGGAGCAGTAGGAGCACAAGATTCATTTGCTGCAAGCGAAGGGGCACATGTATGCTTTCATAATTTTATGGTAGAATGTGTTAGGGTTTATGTGGGTCTGCTCATTAATGGACGGAGTAAAAATGGCTTGTTTCATATTCTGGTCTGTGTGAATAGGTTGTTGATTATTTAGGACTATGCAAATAATTTTGGTTCATTATACGGGGCTGTGTAAAATAGTTGCGTGCTATTCTGGACAGGG
This sequence comes from Picea glauca, assembly GCA_000966675.3. Classification (NCBI taxonomy): domain Eukaryota; kingdom Viridiplantae; phylum Streptophyta; class Pinopsida; order Pinales; family Pinaceae; genus Picea; species Picea glauca. The sequence goes on from JZKD02S2121142.1 coordinate 38,199, forward strand.
TAAATTGCCATCTATTACTATGATTGTTACTGTGTTTGTACAGTCGGGTGCGTTTGGTTCTCTGCGTCCCTGGTATGGAGAATGTAATATTTATTGCAAAAGTTTAGAACGATAGAAATCAGAGTGGCTTCCAGTGACCCCTTGTGGTGGCGGAATTTATTTTTGTGTTTTTAGACCACAACGGTTGGGATGAAGAGTTTCAAGGAGCCGCAAATCTCTACTCTTCTTCGTGACAGCGTTCTCCTTGCATCCCTTTTTTTTTCTCCCTTTAGAATGCCTTAAATTCACGGTTATCTTGGGTGAACCAACTAAAAGGGGGTTCCATTCTACTGAGCAGTCGCCATAGTTGACTCAGTTCCAGAACACTCGTGATTCTCTGCACCTTAACACCCTGTGTGACCTGAACCCAAACCCATAACTGCGCCTCGTCCGTTGGGACCATCCACCTTATGCTTTAATCTGTTGTTGCTGCGTGAATTTTTGTCATATTGAGCGCTACCACCCTGGATTTTTCCTTGGACTCTTGAGGTAAATTTCATCGCCTATTCAAATTAATTTTGTCGAGACTGTTTTCTGTCGATGCCAATCAGACTGAAGCTATTGTGCCGGAAACGTAAAATATTGAAATTTGGCAAGTGCATTTTCATGAAATGATTTTTCCAGTTTATCAGAACGGGAAGCATTGCATTTTTTTAGAAGGAATAATCGAATAAGGCATATTTTAGGGCCACTGCAAAATGGCGGAGAACCTTATCAGTAATTTGAAACTATGTATTGAATCTTACCAGTTTATATTGCAGTTATTACATCTTAAATACTGTTGAAACCATTTTATTTGATCAGAACTAAATACATGAGAACGTCTAGCTGATAATTTTTGTCTACCTGGCTTTCTTCAATTTGTCTGCAATTAATTTATATAATGGCTTTAAAATATTATCCCGGTCAAGCCACTCTTAGTGACCGACATTTCTTTTTTGTAAACGCAACTTCGTTCTATTCCAGTCTCTTTGCATGCAATGCCTCAGTCAGGTGTTTTAAGCCATTAAATCCGGTTGCAGATATGATTTACTATTTTACAAATTCTTTATCTTATTTTACTATTTTGAGTTATGCTCTATCAAAACCTAACCAATTCCTGAGCACATTATAGAGTTGAGGGAACCTTATATATCTGACATTGAACAAAGTGCAATATACTATCCCTACCAATTATATTCTACCATTACTTGCCAGAGTAATGAAGATATGATAGGTATTATTAAGAAGAATAAAGCAACAATTACATCCTTCTATCGTTGCAAGTTGCCGACATCTTTCAAATTAGGTCTTGCTGTGTGATAGCATTGTCGACTTTTATTGTAAATGTGTTTATGTGCCTGATCTGTAATTATGGGCGCGTGCATTTTACTTTAATAGGCTGGCTAGGGTTTAAGAGGTTGAGAAAAATTTGGCGTCCCTATGCCTGCACCTGCGGCTAGTGAAAATCTGGGCATAATGGTGAGGTAGATCCTTTAACTCCCTCTCTGAAGGCGTTGCACCAGTGGCAGCACTGTACGCATCGACCCTTTCGTAACCGGCATGCAGTCAAACACTCGGTGCTCGTTGTCAGACCCAGATTGGTTACCGGACGAAAAAGGAAAAACAATCACCGAATTTAACCCCCAGGCTGTCTGTATTCTTTACCAAATTAAATTTGCGTGGTGAGTTGTC
>JZKD02S2121153.1:22058-45335 GCA_000966675.3 Picea glauca
AATGAAGTTGTTTCCATGCTCCATTATACAACTACACTTCATTTAGATTTGTCTTTCCTCCTGATCGAAAGAAGACCTAAGTCCTTACAACAATTGTTTAATGATGCTCAAGATATTCAACACAATATCCAAGCATGTAAACATATTCGAAATGAGAGGTTGAATGCTCAAAAAAATGAAAGTAAATATGAGCATAAAATAGTTGATTGGAATTTTGAGCATAGAATTGACAATATCATAGGTCCTCTTGAAGTCTCCAATGCTAATGATTTTGCAAAAGATTGTATTCCACTTATTGAAAAATGAGGTGTTGATTTAGCTTATGATCCACCACATGATGAACATGGAGATGATTATTTCATATATTCATTTGTAAACAGCCAAGGAGATGAGTTTGCAAATCAGTCTGTTGAAGAGCAGGTTGATGTACCAAGTTTTTTCTTGTTGGATGACATTGCATATACTGTTGATTTCCCTATATACAATAAATATGATGATGATTATCAGGCTGACTTCCTAAAACAACCTACTGCATGTTCACTATCAGAAAATGTTCCTTTCCAGCAATGTAATGAAATCAATCAACCTACACATCACACTTACAAAGAAGAAAGTACCGAGTCAGTTAAAGGAAATTCTTTTCCTTTATGCTTTTCTTCATTTAAATTTCTGAAAGAAAATTCTAAGATCATCACTGAAGCAATGGAATGTGTGTTGATGCCAAATCACATTGATTCATTGGAATAAATGGACAATAAATTGCATCCATTGGTTAAAGAGAAACATGAAAGTAAGTGTGCTTGACAATCTAAAAGAATTGAGGAACATGCATATGACAATGATGAATAAAATGAAGAAGGATTGGAAACAGGTGAAAGAACCTTGCCATTATGTTTTTCTTCTTTCAAATTGATGAGACAAAATGTTCATAATGCTTCAAATCAGAACTCCTCCAGGTATGATGTTGAATATGAAGAAAGAAGTGGACGTACAAATCAAAACTATCTTCCATTATGTTTTTCTTGCTTTGAATGGTTGAAGGAAAACTGCGATATAGTAGAGAAAACAGGGAAGTCTGACTGCATTCACAGTGGCATTGTCTTACATGAGAAGATTGTTATCAGTGAGGAAGACCAACAACATTCACATGCATTAAACAATAATGTAGTTGATTACTTGAAAGCATATTCAAATTTGGGGTTGCAACCTGTGCTTGACCACCATCTTGAAAAAGAAGATGAAGTTGATCAAGAAATTGTTGTTAAAGGTCATTTTCCTTCTCCTGAAACTAATATAGATATTCAATGATATTTCGAGCAAGACGAAGTATTTCAAAGTTGTTTTTCTTCCCCTAAGAATGAAGTGGTGGTCCAATTTCTAAGTGGCCTAGACATGGATGAGGATTCTGAAACTGCATCTATGGAAACTCCAAGCATCGAAAATAAAATGGCATAGATCTTCAAGAAAGAAACAAAACAACATATGCCATTTTTCAATTAAAAATACAGAAAGATAATGAAAAGGAGGATGCACATGATATGCATGTCATATTTGAAGATGTCCAAGAATGTATGAATGTTTTTTTTTAGATGCATGGAGAAGTAGACAAAACTATTGTTGCCATTTCATTTGAAAATGTTCTTAGAACTGAAGAAATAGAGCAAGGGAAACAAACACTTGTGGAAGACACCTATCTTTATGCTCTTGTCAGTTGAGAAGAAATAAATTTTCACGATTTTCATGATCCTGTGGCATGTTATATGGAATATTCTACCAGTCATAATTTAATGCTTAGAAAGGAATGTAAGATCATAAGTGAAGATAATGTCATCTCAATGTCGGCATTAGATGTGGATCATTTTACATCGATGATCTCTTCCTAGCCTGTGTCGTTTTATGATCTAGAAGGTCGTTTCCCCCAACAGTCTCAACTGACTTTTAAGTTTCTTGATGGAAATCAACAAGATCAATCACCTCAAGACCAGGATGTAGTGGAAGAAATGATACATGATTCTTATTTTATACATATGTTGGAACATCACTTAGCAACTTTGATAGAAACAACGAACAATCCTAATATTTATGGAAGTCTAAAATTAAAATTCATATGCAATTTATTAAATGAGTCGTTGATGAACAAGTTTTGGAGCAAACATGTGCAAAGAAAATGAGAAGCGGATAAAATGATGGCATGGCTACATTGGCATTTTCATTTCAATTGATTGGCATTTTCATTTTAGCTGTTAGGATAGGTAGGTGCAAATAAGCTTGATGATCAGGCATTTCGCATTCAATTTCTGAATAAAGTATTCAGTTATATTTTTAGTAGTAGGTTTGGTGTTCAATCTCCAGGACAGAACAAGGTATGCACCTTCTCTAGGAGCATCCCATGGATGAGGCACTGAGACTATGCATTCTTTGCTACCTCGCAAGGAGTGTAGGATCCCCAGTTTGAGCCTATGTTATCACCATAACAATTTCTTGGAATCCAAGTCTCGAGATTCGTTAGAACTCTAAATCAATATAGAGAATGGTTAAACTAGAAAGCAGGAGCACATCTGGTGGACAGGGTTAAATTGGCGAAGACATGAAAGTAATGGGAGCCAACAGACTGTAGATCTTGAAGTGGCTCAGATCGATGACCATAACACATATCTGGAAATGAAGTAGCGTGGAAGATAATTGTTAGAGGTCAGGTCGGGGAAAATACCATGGTTTCATTATGTGGACACGTGGCGCCCTTAGAGGCACATTGGGGAGAAAAGTGGATAAGCGCGAAACCACTCAACCATGCCCCGATGTCAGGTGTTCTAATGTCATTTGAATACGTCAAATCAAAAATTTTTGTGTGGAAAGGGAAAGGTGATGGTCAATCAAATCACCTCACACTACTCGTTCAGGTACTTTGCGCCCATGCGATGCCAGGTAAGCGCCGCCAGATAACTAACTCAAAGGCTCATCATTCGAAATAGATTGGCCAAACGTGATAAACCAATGTTCCTGCAAGTACTCTTTTCAGTAGTTCATGATTGGCACTCAATTAAGTTTTTCATTCAAGACATGGGTTACATTACTCTGTTTTGGGTGATTAACGTTCTATTCCAGAACAGCGTAATCACAGGTTGAACTATTCAGCTAAGGAAGACAACTTCATAGTTTCTGCAAAACCAGGAAAGATGGATACGATAGACCAAGTAGCCTTTAGTGAACCAGGATTTTCAACTAATATGACAAATTCATCAATGAAGAAGAAAGAGAAGTTGGTCGCGCAAATATTAGCAACAAAATTTCATACAAAGCCTATGGACGAACCATTGTCAGACGAAGAAATTAAATTAAATCCCATTTAGTGTGTATTTCTTGTGTCTTTGAAATCCCATTTACAATTTCCTCATTCAAATTGGAGAATTAAAAGTCTGGAATTTGTCTAATGATGCTCTAGACTTTGTAATTTAAGTTCATGTGTTTGTTTCTTGCTAACTAATTGAGAATTTATTTTAAAATATGCTCTGATGCAGTTATGTGTTTTCCTTTTTCCTCTTTTGCCATGCAAATTTCAATTTACACTCAGACTCATTGCCGCATTTAGCCTTTTCCTCTTGATAGTTCTAATGATTTGTCACTTCTTTATTCATTTCTGACTCCATAACCCAAATGTCACCCTCATTTCCTCAACAAATTTATAATACCCCCCAAAACAAACCAAATCTAGCCAATGATTTCCAAAGAAATATCAAGTGATACGAGAGAGCCCTCTCTAAGTTGAGCAGGCTAGTGCCCAGCTCTAAAGTAGGTTGAAATAGTTACCTATGTCGTTTGTCTATTCATTCAAACAAATTTACAGATAGCTAACATCCCCCACACTGGGTTGTAATATATATGTAGGTTTATTATACATTAATAAGGTAAGAGATTACTTAAATTTCTTTAAAATTGTTTTTATATGTTAAAAGGGCATTGAGAGAAGTGTTCCAATATCACCATAGTTTTGATGACTTAAGAGGTTAAGAAGGTTGGTAATGTGGAATATATTTTTAAATTGGGGTCTAATATGGGTATAGGAAGGACAATCAAAGAGGAGGTGTTTTCCATCTTCTACCTGCTTAGTGTCACAAAGGTGACATGTTCTCTCATCCCATGGTGTTTTGGGAGTTTTCCAACTCTCTCTCTCTCTCACTAAGTAGTTCACGAGAGTTTGTTGTTATTTTAGCAATGTTGATTTTCTTCTTTGCACTTTTCAAAATTGAGAAGTAATTTTGATCTTCTAAATTAAGGTTGACCACCTTCTAATTTAGTTTTATCCACTAATTATTTATCACACCACATATTCTCCTTAAATTTATAAGTGATAATGATAATATTTGTAATATTATCAATATTTTGGATGATGTCATCTTCTTGTATTCCCCAATGAATTAGCCAATATTTAGTATCTTTATGCCATCCTCACTTGAGCTATTAGTGGTTTTGACTAGAATTTGAAGCAATTTTGGGAAGCCTCTTCTTTGTCTTGTTCTTGTATATTAGGTATCTAATCATATCAATTATCTTAATGGGTGAAAGGATTTCTTCTATGAGAAGGATAAGACACACACACACACACACACACACACACACACACACACACACACATATATATAATGTGTGTGTGTGTGTGTGTATTTCCGATCAAAGTTTCAACCTCCACAATAGTTTTGGTTTACAAATTACATGTCACCTACCACTTGGGGGGCCATACCATTTAGCGGGTCCAACTCSTACAGCTATCGRGACCGGCCACCTCGCTTAAAAACCCTAGCTAATTTGTTTGAACTAATCAACCAAACATTTTAACTTGAACTTAAGACCTCCCAGAGTCCAAAGGAGTGGGGAGGGTTTCTTTGTTAATCCATCTACAGGCCTAAGCATATATATGTATATGTATATGTATATGTATATATATATATATATAATGGAGGCTACATAAACTTTTATTGATTTTTATTTTTTATTGTTATTTTAATGTTTTTTTATTATTTTAATGGGTTTTGTTACATTAACATCTCTCCCATACAAGTTTATAGAGCATTTCTCGTTCTAATCTATAGAGCATCTCCATAAGCAATGATTATTTATTTTTCTAATAAAATTATATCATTGTTTCTCAAGTAGAAAAAAAAGTCATAGTCTAAATGTTCTATGAAATGACTCTTTTCGTGCAATATTTTCCAGTGACATTTGCTCAAAATTTGGCAAAAATCTGTTAGATTTGCAGATTTGACTGATTATTTATGTATAATTCGAGTGCCCCGGGATTTTTCAACATGTTAAATCCATTTATGCATTCATAAATGGATTTTAAAAAATGGAAAATAATGATTTCATGCAAATTTGTATCGTCGAATTCCGACAATATATATATATATATAATGGAGAAGACATAAATTTTTATTATTTTATTTATTTTTTATTATTGTTTTAATGCATTTTGTTGCATGAATATCTCCCCCATATTGGCTTTATCACACATTAAGAAGGTAAGAGATTACTTCAATTTCTTTAAAATTGTTGTTATATGCTAAAAAGACATTGAGAGAAGCCTTCCAAGATCACCATAGTTCTCGTCACTTATGAGGTTAAGAAGGTTATTGGGGTCTAATATGGGTATAGGCAGGACAATCTAAGAGGAGGTGTTTTTCATCTTCTACTTGCTTAGTGTCACAAATGTGACATATTCTCTTATCTCATAGTGTTTTGGGAGTTGTCCAACTCTCTCTTCTGTTATTACTTTAACAATGTCAATTTATTTGTTTGCAATTTTCAAAACTGAGAATTAATTTTGATCTTCTAAATTAAGGTTGACCACCTTCTAATTTAGTTTTATCCACTAATTATTTATCACACCACATATTCTCCTTAAATTTATCAGCAATAACGATAACATTTGTAATATTATCAATATTTTGCATGATGGCTTCTTCTTGTATTCCCCAATGATTTATCCAAGATTTGACATCTTTATGTCATCCTAGGAGTTTGAAGCAATTTTAGGGAGTTGTATATTAGGTATCTAATCATATCAATTCTCTTAACAGGTGAAAGGTTTGCTTCTATGAGAAGGATAGAACACACACACACACACACACATATATATATATTTCAAGTGTCACTTAGGGGGTGTATCATTTAGCCACCGCACTAAGGATGGTTGCTTTGTCAATCCGCATTGGAGTCTACATAAACTTTTATTGGTTTTTTTAATTTTTAATTTTTTATTGTTATTTTAATGTTTTGTTATTATTTTAATGAGTTATGTTACATGAACATCTCTCTACATTTCTATACAGTCTTAGAGCATCTCCCATACTAGTTTGTAGAGAGTCTTTAGAGACAACAAGTATTTATTTTTCAAAATATATTATATTATTGTTTTTCTAGTAAAAAAAAATGTCATAGTCTAAACGTTCTAAGAAATGATTTTTTTGGGTAATATTTTTGGGGACATTTGCCAAAAGTCTGACTATAAATTGTTAGATCTGTGAATATTTATGTATAATCCTAGTGCCCAAGTGGTTTTTCAGCACGATAAATCCATTTCTGCATTTACAAATAAATTTTGAATAACAAAAAATAACGATTTCATGTAAATTTGTATTGACTGATTCTAAAAAAACATTTTGTACCAAAAAAAAAAAAAACAGATATCATATAGCTATTCCCATGACTTATGTAACGAAGTGTACACCAGGTTATTATCTCCTTGGCTTTTAATGGCTCTTACTGTACGAAGGAAGGTGGACTACTTTTCATGACCAGAGACCAGGTGACCATCAGTGCAGGAGGTAACTATCAATGTCAGCGATCAGATGTGAGTGATCAACCTGGACTCACTTCCCCTTAAAAGACGATCCCACTCGAGACACGAGGATGACAAAGAATGAAATAGTTTGAACACGACATTATTGAAAAGGATGGTCTGGGGTTTGCAGAAGACGCCGACGGGCATAACTGTTTGGTAGAATACCTTACAGTTCTCACTCTGCCTGTTCCAACTATGTAGACTTCCATTGGTTTTTCTATGTTTGATATCCGGGTTTTCAGGTAGACCGACGACTCTGGACCATGCACGAGAGGATGTGTTAACGTATGAGTTGCTGAACATTTATATATTAATGTTGGCCAGACGAACAAAGTCAAATATAGAATGTCCAGTCGCTTTCCCATTTACGTGGCTTGCTCTCTCTGCTGCTCGCGGAACAAGTGATATCTGTCACAGTGACCTAATTGACTCCTCATCAATCCTTTGTATATGAATGACGCCATTAGGAACATGTGTCGGCTATACAATTGGCCGCCTCGCTATACTATAAACGTGGCTTACCTGGCGTGCATGAACTTGTCGAGAAAGCAGGAAAAAAGGCCAAATTTTGCTACAGAAAATGTATTGCACACAACAAAAGGGAGAGAGTACTAGTTAGGCGTGCGCAAATTATTGTCTGAACGCAGCAGAATTTTGTAGGTGATAGGGAAGGACGAAAAGGATGGCATAACATAATTCATAGTGGTGGAAAAATGTTTCTCCTTTACACACATAGGAAGACGGGGAGTAGGATTACAGTAACTAGGGAGCAAACAGACTTGTTTTCATGAAAAAAAAAAAAAAAAGAAAAAAGAAAAAAAAAAACCTGAATTTTATAAAATTTTCAGAAGTAGTTTGAATTTCTGGTGGATCAAAGTTTTATGCATTTTATAACCTTACCCAGGGATTTTACTCCATTTTAAACCAATCCAAATGCTCAAAAAAATTGATCAAGATTTTAGATTAGCCAAAAGATTAAAATGAAACCCCAACCATAAAAATAACTCAGGATGACAGAGTGCTCCCAAGTTAACCCACTCGGAAAGACTTTACTTAAGAGTTGGCAAATTCTCTAACGGAGATGTGAGAAGATCAAAGGATGGAGCTCGTTCATACATTACAAAGATAAAGCTCAACAAAAATTAAAATGTGTATTCCGAATGACTTACTTTAACGATCCATGGACTCTTCCTTCCCCATCAGCTTCGATGGAAGGGACATGGAATCCTGGAATGGATGCCCTTTTCCACGACATAAGTTGCATACATTATTGTCCAACAAGCTTCAGTCGACCCCGATCCGACTCCCACACAAGAGTTAGATTCAGTTCTCGAGCCTATCTAGGCTCAAGGTTCCCTTGCCAATATAGATTCTTTAGACTTGGTCTTTCCCTCTGATGATGAAATTATAGAGGCATTGACTGGTCCGGACAAACCCTGGGATGATCTCCATCACAGATCTTATTTTCTCCCAGAGTTAAGAAGAATAGAGGCAGGGGAATTTGTGTTGACTATGACTGGATATAGGTCTTGTCCTATTAATCCTGAATGAGGAAGATCCCTATTTGGGCGTAGATACATGTATGCGATGAAGGTTGTGGCCTCTTCCGTGTTTCGCACAATGATGTTCCCCCACAATGGGAAAATCGTCACCATTGACCAAGTATCACATTACGAGCCCAACCCTTCATCCAACATCGACAACATCTTACCTCTTGTTCACACTAATCTCGAGACCTACTCACTCATTGAGATGGGTCCCGGAATTTTCAAAGACCCATGCTTGCTAGGGACATACCATGGAGCACCTCTTCTCATACATCTCTCAGCACAAGTATGTGTCATCTCATCCAATGGAATAGAAACTGGAGATACACTTCCTCCCATAGAGGCTTCATTAATATTTGATGTCCCACTAGTCACAGAGCTCCTTCCTCAGGAATCCCTTGAGAACCCTCCAGCTCCCCCTGTTCTTGATTATACCCTCCCCCAGGGCCACATTCTTCTTTGGGAGACAATACCCCAAGCCATTACCCAAATCCCCTTCTTTTACCCCTCGTCGGGTGTACAATCTTTCCAGGTAGCCACAACGCTTACCCTTCCCAATATGGTGCTGGAAATTCCAGTATGGTATCTACATCCACCTGAGATGGTCCCTCAACCATCCCTCCCTCCCCAAACAGAAGGAACCCTGATGCAGATTCCAATACTTACTCCAACAACACCACCCTCACCCCTACTCGCTAACACCAATACTATAGCTGGGGGCAGAAGGAAGAAGAAAGAGCCCACTGCTCCACTTCCCCCATGAGTTCAACCTCCTTGTGCACTATGCGAGAAAGACATACACCCCACTAATAAATTCTCATCCCTCCCCGAGCTATGCAATTTAATTCAACTACCTTTGGCAACAACACCATTGATCGCTTCCTCTAGTTCACCCATTACTACCGCCACTGCATCCCCTACTACAGGTAGCAAAGGTCTGCGAACCAAATTCGCATGTTCCATCAGTTCAGAGCATAGCCATTACACCCACCATTGCCTGACGTTACCAAATTTTGATAGACGCTAGCGACAGTCTGCCAAAGCTTCCAACAAGAACCTCCTCCATCGACATCATCTCACACACAGGTCATTGACATCCACTATATCACAACCTATGTCAATGAACGTATGCGACGTCCTTGCACTCTATGAGAATTACTTGATCACTTCACATATCAGTGTCCCACAATTATTGAATATAGGTGTCATCAAATGGCCCTTATTCAAACTCCTCCCATCCCCCCACCGCCAATGACGTTCGTAGTTCCCCCTACTCCCTCTCCAGATATTGTTTATATCTTCTCCCCTCAGCCTAAAGGACTTCCCACTCCTCCATGGTTTATAGATAGTCTGGAGGAGAATTTTCCCACACATCCTCCCAATTCTCCCATTCATTTCCCCACATAAATCTTATGCCCGACTTCCATTTTTAACCCACAATATATCGTTATTTGGTTTATGTCGAGTGAACAATCGAAACCTACTTGTGACACTCCCTCTCCCTTTTCACCACTAGAATATAACAACATGGTGACAGTCACCAATGTTATTCCCTTGGATCCATTAGCTTCTCGACAGTTCTACTGCGACGAAGACATCCTCAAAAAAATTAACTTCCCCCGATTTTCCATGGGATCCACTCCATCACCGAGCGCTCTTTCTCTCACAGGACGCTTTTGCGCCTCCTAACCAAAAAATCGTGTACGCAATCGAATACAAAGAGTTTATCCCATCAGGGTAGATAGACTGGTTCAAAAACCCTATACCTACCCCCTACACTTTTGAAGAAGGAAACATGGCCAACATTTCCCCTGCCATCAAAATCGATATTTCCATCAAGCTTGGAGTTATAGAGTAAATCACCATCAGCGTCGCATGCCCTCCTGAAGATATCTTAGCTTACAAAGCACTTTTTCAGGAATACCGGGACATTTTTGCCTCGTCATACACGGAAATGCCTAGCCTCGATCCCTCTATTGTCGAACATCGTATTGACACATGGCCTGATATCACCCTCATTCTTCAAAAGAAATGCCCACTGCACCCATCCAAAGAAGCGGCCATCAAAGTCGAAATTGACAAATTACATGTGGCAGGGTACATGTACCCCATCGCATATACGTCATGGGTCTCCAACCCCATCCCCGTTAACAAAAAGCAGGGCACTATCCGTGTCTGTACGGATTTTCGTGATCTCAATCACGCTTGTCCCAAAGACAATTTTCCAATGCCTTTTATCGACCAAATTATCGATGATTTTGCTGGTCATGAAACTTTGTCCTTCATGGATGGTTTCTCTGGTTATAACCAAATTCAGATCCACCCAGCCGATCAATAAAAAACCGCATTCACTACCCCCCGGGGTACTTTCTCCTATCATTTCATGCCCTTCCACCTCAACAACGTTGGTGCCACTTTTCAAAGGGCCATGACATACATCTTTCATGATCTGGCTCATATCATCCTCGCATACTTGGACAACCTCACCGCCCGATCCAAGAAACGCACTCAACATATCGAGGATTTACAAATCATCTTCCAAAGGTGCCATCAATACAATATATGCTTGAACCCCCTCAAGTGCGTATTATGTGTCACCGTCGACCGCCTCCTTGGGTTCATCGTTTCCCAGTGCGGCATTACTGTGGACCCCCTCAAGGTCCAAGCCATCATGGAAATTCCCCCACCACGGAATTTACACCAACTGCAAAACTTACAAGGAAAAGCTAACTTTCTACGATGCTTTCTCCCATATTATGCCACTCGCACACATGGCTTCCTTCGCTTGTTATGCCACGACATCCCATTTCAATGGGATGAACATTCCCAGTCCACTTTTGATGACCTTAAAGGGGCATTCTCCAATGCCCCATTGATCATTCCACCCGACTATGATTGCGACTATATCCTCTACTTATCAACATCAGTTGTCTCAGTAGTAGGAGTTCTTTTCCAATTAGGGGATGATGCCCGTGAGAATGTCATTTATTACATTAGTAAGAACCTTTCAAGACCACTCTTGAAATACAATCGCGAAGATAAACTTGCCCTTGCAGTTTTCCTTGTAGTCCAGATGCTGTGCCATTACATTCTGCTTCGAACTACCAAAGTCATCGTAGATTCCAACCCAATGCAATACTTTCTCAGTCGCTAGAAAATCAATGGAAAATTTTCCCGATGGATCGTTACCCTTTAGGAATACAACCTCGAATTTTCAACACCCAAGAACAAGAAATCCCTCGTGCTTTCAAAACTCATTATGACATTTCCTTCTGATACTACTAGCTCTCTCGTTAATACCGACTTCCCCGATGAACATCTATTTTTCATCCCCTCAGATGATCCTTGGTACAACGATCTCCACGTCTACCTCTGAACACAGAAGTTTGGAAACCACCTCTCCAGGGATGATCATCAACGTATTCGACACTAGGCCCCTCGTTACTTTCTTATCAATAATATCTTATATCGGTGAGGGGTCGACACCATACTTCATCGATGTTTGACTATTGACAAAGCCGACAGAGTCTTGAATGATTTCCACAACGGCGCATGCGGGGGCCACCTCTCATGGATGTCCATGACCCAAAAAATTATTCGGGTAGGGTATTTTTGGCCCACATTGTTTCATGATTGCATCCACGTTGTGATACAATGTGACAAATGTTAGTTATATCCCAACAAATCAAGAGCACCACTTGATCTTCTCCACCTAGTCATTACTATAGGCCCCTTTTGCAAATGGGGCATCAACTTCATGACTTTCAACCCTCCATGTAACAATGGACACAAATACATAGTCGTGGTAGTCGATTACTTCACCAAATGGGCCAAAGCCACGCCTACCTTCAACAACATTGCTGACACTGTAGCATGTTTTTTCTTTAACCACGTCATCTCCCCCTTCAGAGTCCCACTACAGTTAGTCTTTGATCATGGGAAACACTTTGAGAATGAGATTTTTGTCAAACTCTCCTCCAGGCTAGGCTTCTCCCACGAGTTTGCCTCCCCATACTACCCTCAGTCCAATGGACAGGTAGAGGCAGTCAGCAAGGTCCTGAAAACCATGTTGTAGCGTGTGGTGAAGAAACATAAGACCAATTGGCACCATATGTTGTTTTCAGCGCTATGGGATTATCGGACGGCAGTCAAAACTGCCACTGGTTTCACACCATTTCATCTTGTCCATGGGGTCGAGGCCACTCTCCCCATTGAGTGTGAGATTCCCACCTTACACACCGCTATTGAGCTATTACCCAACACTACTCCAATGCAACAACGTTTGTTGAACTTAGAGTCACTGGATGAAGACCGTTGGTCTTCATTATAGAGCAATGAGTCAGCCAAAAAATGGTTGAAGGCCATCTTTGATCACCATGTCAACCTTCAATCGTTCAACAAAGGTGACGTTGTCCTTTCTTGCAATATCGCCCACGATACCTTCGACCATGGTAAGTTCGAGTCATTATGGCATGGACCTTACATCATACAACATTGTCTCACTAAATGCGCATACATCCTGGACTCTCCCGAAGGCCACCCCCTCAAAGAACCTGCCAACGGGTTATACTTAAAGAAATTTTATGCCTGAGCATAGCCATGCTACACTAGGATTTTTCTTTTTGTAGAGTTTTTAGTCTTCTTTTTTCCTCCATATCTTACGTCTAATCTATCATTTGTGTTATGGACACATGCCTCCTCCATCCACCTTCCACATTGGTTATGCCGACGAAGCTAGCCATTGGACACAGAATCTCGCTTCAGCCACTTGGGCCCTCTATACCCCCCCGCATGACCTACTCCACTCCAGTGGCATATCCCTAGGCTCAGCTACCAACAACCAATCCAAATAAATAGTCGTTATTGGCCTCCTTGCAGAGGCCAATAGCCACAACATTCGTTACCTAAGCATCTTACTATATTCCCAACTTGTCATCCTCCAACTCAACAATGTGTACCGTGTCCACGATCCTCGCCTCTTTCGCAAATACCTGCAAGTTAGACTTTTATCTCGACATTTTGATTCAATTACATTTACACATATTCCAAGACAATTTAATCAAATAACATATATTATGGCTAACCTAGTGTTAGATTGGCATTTATCACATTAATAACCCATCACACATACATACAAAGTCTGTCACAACATATAGATTAGACGTCATCAAAAGAAATAAAAACCATCTACACATGTGAACATCACAAAGATCCCAAAATGTATATCCATATATATATATATATATCGATCAATGTGCCATCAATGTTTACAACAAAAAATATAGTACATCAAAGTACAACATCCATAGGTAAGTGACTATATCACTCCTATAAATACAAAACCGATGTCACAACACCATATACCAAATAGGCTCGTAAGCCTCTATAAATACAAAACTCCATATCCCGAGGCACTCAAGGTGCCTCTAGAGCACCATCACCTGGTCCTCCATCTAGAGGAGGTACCCCACCAACTATTGGTCCCTCAGGCCCTGGGGGAAGATGCCCATTCATCGCCACTCCTTCTACAACTGCTTTGTGGATCAAAGTCTGTGTCTCTGCCAGAATACCAATACACTGCTCTAGGACCCCCTCATCCTGGATGCACACCCACATACCCTCGGGAACTCCCTGTAGTACTGCCTCTAATCGGCGGCGAAAATCGTCAAACTTTCCCCCGGCCCTGACCAGAGGAGCATGTGACGGCCCTACACCAAGGTCATCATAGCAGCGTCTCCTGGTCGCTCTCTCATCATCAACGGGCCTTTCCCTAGCATCCTCCCATCATTGTCTCTCCCCTACTCGTGGCTCCCCCCTTTGTGGTCTCATCGGTCCTTGACTAGCCAACGCCCTGATCAACTCCACCTTGTGCCCACAAGGCCCCACACCTGCAAACATCACAAACAAATGATAGCATCAACATCCATCCATACATAAAATATATGCTATACTATCTCAATCTCAAACCATAAAAACAAATAAATCAACATACCTCTCTGGTTGAACACCTCTCCATGAGGTAGCACCATGTTCGGGTCCCCCTGAAAGTCCACCCCACTATATGGAAACTAGAGGATAATCTATGACATCTGAAGCCACACCCATGCAACCTCGGTCGTAAAGTAATGGCCCCCCTCCCCACCACCATGGCGAACCAAAATCGCCGTCCACTGCCTCAGTCGCAGCTCTCGCACACCTGGTGCATCCAACAACACTCTAGGGCGCAACATAGGCATCCTCTCCAAGAACCATGATACCAAGATGTACCTAAAAGAAAACTACCCCGAGTCAGCAGCTCGACACCTATTGAGCTTCCCAACCATCTTGGCATGCAACATCAAGCCGCAGGCAAAATGCTCACCCCCCATCGCCCTCTCCATAATCCTCAGCTAAACCCCACTAATATGTTGAGTCGCGAGAGACCCATAGACTCTCACAACCATCGTTTCCACACAACGATGTAGAAGGGCATCCATCACCCCAATACTCACCACGAAGCCTGACATAAAGTTCTCCCCCGTACAATACCTCTGGGCTAAGACAACCAACTGTCCATCTCTAGGTAACACAGGCTCCTCCGGTAACGGGGTTCCCTGTCAAAAAATATACATCCTCCATCGCAGTGAAGGCCAGCTACTCACCATGCATAATGAATCACTATTGGTCCAGACTCCACATGGAAATCAAGAAATGAAATAGGTACTCATGTTCTCGCATGAGTGAACACTAAAAAAACTTCAACAACCCACAAGTTTCCAAAGTGTCCCACACCGCAGGATCCTCATCCCTCATTGCCTCCCTCTGACGTGCCTAGTCCCTCTCTCTCCAATGGATCGACATCACTAACTGGTCACCTGCATCCACATATGTAGTACTTGATCAGCCATCACAACCCATAACAATATCAAAATCTCCAAAAACGATAAGTTTATGCACCCATCTACTTTGCCTCAAAGGCATGACATTTTTTCCCATAGGCACACACCTATGTGTTCCTATTCATCCCACAGTTCTGCACTCATGCGTGACTGTTGTCCATATAGGAGTGCACACATGTGCCCCTGTCACACTTACAGATGCGCATCATAGTGCACTTGTTCACTACACAGTTTTGCACACATGCACAATTGTCAGGAACACAGCCGTGCATGCATGCATTGATGTGCTTTCAACAGGTGTTCATTACATGCATGCATTTTTTCCCCATTCGATCACCCCTATGCATGGCTATCCCCATTACATCCATGCACTTGTGTGCATGAATCTTTCGATCGCCCGTGCACTGGGGGACCCACACTCACAAAACCCCTGTACGACCATCCATACAACCCCTGCCCAAAAAAGTAATCCTAACTACTATGCAGGAGGATCCGACCACTAACCTAACACTTGCGGATCCTGAATCGTCTTGCTTGATCTCCCACAATATCCAAATCTCTCCTCAAAACTCTTGTCCAATCACTCTAGTCTTCAGTACAAATGAGGTGGCAATGTGGGTCCTACAACTATATATAGTCCCTTTGTCAAAACTTCCAAGATCATTTTCGAGAGCTCCAAGCGTCCATTTTCCGATCCATCTTCAGCCACGGAACTAGGATCCCTACACCTACACATTCACACTCCTTGGGCTGCCATCTTTCCCCGACCCCTGAGGAGCATTTTTCTCACATCACGCCGAGGTACGCATGGTCATGTTCAAAATTATCAAATAACCATTATATGTTCTTTATCTTCAGATATTGTTTACATTGTGTTGATGGGACCTAAATCCCCTGAATCAATAATAGGAACCAAACCCTCCACCAAGGCCCAATTATACTATGCAGCATTTGGAGTGGAATGGTTCTCCAGATCTTGCTATCTAGCTGAATTATCGATTCGCTTAATGTTTCCTGGTGAAGGCTCTCCCTTTAGTTAGGACGGTTCTTTTTCCCTATTTCTCTTGGGTGGGGCTAGTATAAGAGATGCAAGCCAGTATAAACCAACTTGACAAATAATAGGACATAAGTTTTAACTGGTGGGAAGAGGTCGAGCTTGGGATAACCCGCTGCTCAAACATGCAGACAATGATTCTATGCCATAGGGCCTAGTACTAATACATTAACCAAATGAGCATCCAACTACTGTCTGAGAAAACGAATTAATATAAGAAAACACATACATAATCAAGATCATGGTAAGAAAAATAATTCATCTACCATAACATTCATCACATAACAACACAACGATTTATCTTCATCATTAAAGTAAAGAACATCAAGACATTGTACCAGATAATTTTACAACAGAATTAATTGCTCTTACTTGTTTACTGCATCATTCATGTAACAGGAAAGGAAATAATTCTTCTTCGACTCCAATCACATACATTTGATGAAAATAGCTCGTCTCTGGTCTAGAAGGACTTCTCAATTCACAATAGTCTCAAAATAATTATCAACGGCCCAAAAATAAGTTTTCTTACAACAACCATTGACCTCTTGTTCGTTGGTCGATCTCTCTATTTATAATATAAAATTTAATTGTAATCAACGGCTAAATATAGTTTACACCAAACAAAATTTGCCACATGGTGTGATCATGCAACAAATTCTTTAACAATCCACTCGAGATGTCTCTTTAAAAGGGTGACTTCTTTCATATTCAGACCATCTAATAAAAAAATATTCACAGGTTTGGGCCCATGGGAACCTGTGTTGTTCCATAGGGGCAACATATACTCCTCTGATATCCACTGTGTGCGCTCGATACTTCACCAAACTAAGGTTCATCTCTTTTAGTATGACCCGAGCTCTGATCAGGTGTTCTGCGAATTGCTACACTAGCCCTAGTTTTGCATCGGTGACCTTTGCTCACTCTTCGATCCATAACGAGTCCTGCTCGACATGTATCTTGAGCACACTTCTCAGGTCGATAAATTCATCAGGGGTACCGAACTCGGGGAGACCGACATCCTTCATTACTTTATTAATTTTACCCCAGCATTTCTATCACTTGGCCCATTGCTGTTGGATTTCTTGGTGTGGGTCCTAGGAAATATTAGCCCAGTACTCAGTAGATTTCTTCATGCAGTCGAGGCTTCTTTTTCTTACTATCTGAATGCCATGTCTTTCCTATTCTCGTCCCTACTTAACTTCCTCAATATATTCGAGTCTTTCCACCACTTTCTGTGTGTTTTCCTGCCATTGCTCCATCTCCTTACATGTTGTGAGTGCCATGAGAGTGTCTTCTTGTAACTCGGGTATGTTCGTGGCCAATAGGTGCCTTTATTTCTTGAAATCACTGTAAGCTTCGTTGAACTCACTTCTCAGATACACAGTGGTCTGCGTAGAGATTTTGTAGTACTCGACCAAATGGCGAATATGTTCGGGCTCTTTAAGGGTGGCGGCTAATTCCTTTTCATCCCTCCTGGCTCTATCTTGGGCGGCATCAAAGAGGGATCTTCCCATGCCAATCAATTCATACACATGAACATCTTCTGTGTTGATTAATCTCTCCTCTGTGGTTACTAAGATGGAGTGATCCAAGGTGATCCTTCTCTTTTTTTCCGTCCTTTGAACAATGGCCTTTCTCTTTTGATCATAGAAGATCGCGTAGATGTCTGCTACCTCGTCTACCAGGTCTAGTATTTGTTGGTCACCCCATGTGAGGTTGTTTCCCAGGCTTCCCAAGGTGTATATTTGTTTGAGAATCGGCTCTCAGAATTCCTTGTTCATCCTTGTAGATTTGACTTCTTCTTGTTGCTCGTCGAAGAATTGATTATTGGATAGAATAGAGGTATCGGGCCTAGAATCGTTACTTACTTGCTTGTCGGTTGTAGAAATATCGACTTCCTTTTTTAGTGGTTTGTCACTTAGGCCTTTATTTGTTTTCGGTTCATCGGACTCCCTTGTGTCGAGATCACCTTCAACTTTTGTTTTCTTTTGTGGGACCTCCTTTTCCTGAACTTCGGGACTTTTGGAAGAGGTCTTTTCGGGACCTTCTTCTTCTTGGATGTGCACCGAGGTACCATGAGAGGGTTTTGGGATGTCTTCATCATTTTATATATGTATAAGTGTGCTCAATGGATAAATCACCTGTGTTTCTATCGATACCCGGCCTGTCTCTAGTTGAGTTGTTCCTCCTTCCAAGGAATCAATCAACAATGTTGTAGATTTGGGATGGCCTCACCCGTTGGTGCCATCGGGAACTATGGGAACAGGATCACTTGGCTCTGTCGAGACTCTTTGGATGTTAGTTGAAATCCTAGGACTTATGAAAAGATGTGAGTTATCCTGCATCCACTTCATGAGAAGCTTAGTTTGTTGAAGTAGCGACATACCCCTTTCTCGTGCAACTTGATCTTCCAGAACATCCCTGATTTGTATCAGGGATTCCTAGTGACTTCCCGCAACTTCAATGTCTTCTTCAGGATCACTTATTTCCTAATCCAATTCATATGCAATTTCTCCTCCTGGGTGTCAGATAATTTCTTGAACTGCCTGCTCTAGAAATGTTGCCTATTCTTCGTGGATCATAGCTCTAAACCTGGTTCCTCAAGGATCATTTCTCTTGGACGCTGCCATATTCTAGTCTTGGGTGCTTTCATTAAATATTTCATCTTCGAACTAGTCGTTGGCATAGGTCCAACAATATGATACCTATGACGCATGCTGTAGAACCAATCCCTTGGGATCGTGTTTGCGAAATCGACCAGTTTGGAACCAAAATTCCAATTGAACTAGACCGAGTTTTTTAGCATGCACGGTATCTTTGACCATGAAGAATCCGATATGAAACCCATATGGTATGAAATATCGCTTCTTGTATTTTACCAAAGTTGCATTGTATGTAGGATGGTTTGATAGAAAATTTCTCCTAAAACTAGTCGGTCGGGAACATAAATGGGTAATAAGTGGGGTGCCCCTGTGGCACAAAAAACCTTGATGTAGGTTTCTCGTTCTTCCAAATACTAGTGGCCAATTTTGGTTATAACCTTCTTTGCTTCATCTGACAATATAGGGCATTCTCTTATGAAGATCAAGGAGTAAATGTGTGCAATAAATTGATCACAGATAATAGCATAAGAATTTTTGTACCTGTTTTCCCATAGGATGCTGAAGTATACAAGGACAACTAGCTCCGAAGGGTGCCAATTTAGGTTCATCCCAGCAAAATTGTTCCTAGCGCTGATGACATCTAGTATATATGAGGCCATGTAGAAGGCATGGGTATCTACCTGCTTCGTCTCCTTAGCCTGTCTTATGCAGGTGCTCAATTGTTTGGAGATGATGGCACCCTAATTAAATCATGTACCTAAAATGGCGATTGTAAAATCCAAAGGCATCCAAGTCTCTGAAAATCGGAAATAGTCTTTTTCCCCATGTAACCTGCAGAGTAAAGCCATAAGGTATATGTATGGTTCCCTGAGGTTGGTCCTTGGGTACCAGCCAACAGTCTGATTTGTGAATATTTTGTCTTCTCTCCACCAAGATGACATGATTTTGCTGGTATCATGTGACGCATAAAAACTTTAGAAGAAATCAATGCTCATCTTTAGCTCGAAATCTTTGAGCTTATTGTAACTCTGAACCTATAATGGCAGGAAGGCTTCAATGAATTCATCGTTATCATCATTAATCAAACATTTTTGGGCATCAACGTGTTCAATGATACACTTCAGGAGATCAATGCAAGGAAAGACTAGAGATCGGCTTGCCACCATGTGCAGATAAGCCCTGTGAATGTTGGGGAGGACCTTGTTGTCGAGCTTCCTCGTTTCAGGATCGCTATGCGAGGTATATTCGAGGAGTTCTTCTTTATTGATTTTCTTGAAAAATTCTTCCCAGCGAGGAAATGCCATCTTGGCTCCAATACTTGCCTCTGTGTTGCCGAAATATGGGGGCTGGAAAAAGGGATCCTTGGTGATTCTCTTAATGATGGACATCGTCTTGGGGGAGAACTCCAATTGTCTTGCGACTGTTGGTGATGATCCCTCTCATACTTCTGATTCTTGCAGCTTTGGTGCCCTTGGTGATTTCCTGGTAGATGGATTCTTTGGAGGCATTGTCCTTGCAATAAAAAAATGCCCTTAAAAAAGTGTATACAAAGCAGCATTGGGTGAGGATATATAAATGAAGTGCAAACCAATAAGAGGACCCATACTTGTAATTCTTGCTAAGATAATTTTTCAATACTTACTGTACTTTGGATGCTTCCTCTAAATCACTTAGCACTGCTCTTATGTCTGTTTTGAATTCCTTGTTGTGAAAAATGGGATCATACACAATGAATCGAAGAGAATATAACTAGGGAGATATTGTCAGTGATATCAATTATTTATTACGAGTAATGAATGAAAATTCAAAATAAACCACTATCAGATTTCTGCGGATAAGTCCAGACTGGTTAATGATGGAGGCATGGATGGAGATGCATTGTATTGTTGAGTTTAACAGTTCCTTTTGATTCATACGCGAGTCAGTAACTAATGTGTGATCCACGAATTAACTAACAACTGTAAATGTAGCATACCTAACACACTCAGGGGTTAACATGTATCGTCACATCACGTCACCTGGCGAATGGATCGGGGTTCAGCTAGTATCCATGCGTACTTACATTGATATGCTCTTTGATGAAACTTCTGATGCTGATGATATCGCTGATCGGGAGAAATTTCATGCATGCATCTTATTAGCGGGTCACTATCTTGCTAAGCTTTCATCTTCGAAAATGTTTTAGGGAATCAGCGGTCGATGATGTCATTTTTCCTTTCACGCAGTTTTACTACTACATATTTCTGCCAAAACCGAGTGGATCGCCCATCGGAAAAATCCTTCCCAATGTTTTATTCATAGGAAAGGAGCACTTTCATCAGCTGACGTCGATGAAGGTCGGCACTCGGCTACCTTGGCTTCCCCACGATTTTTGCCACCTTAATCTTTTGTCGATGCCGAACTTCTCTTGTGAGTCGAGGAAAAGTTTGGGTCATCGATTCCTTGATTAGTTGTTAAGTCTCTTTAGGGTTAAGATGATTCTTCATTGTATGTTCAAGTGAAATTTTAATCAATTAAAACGTGAAACATATCAGACAAGCAAAGGATCAGTTTTATGTCGAGGCGAAAATAGTTCAAAACTAAAATAAAGGGTGGTACCCAAAAGGAAATGGTCACATAACTTTTAGGGTGTGTTGAGTACTCAACACGTTGGGTATTTGGTTTCCATGTGTGTAGGTACTTGGTCACCACAAATCAACATGGCCCTTTCAGGTATAAGATCGCTACTGGCATGTAATCATTCCCTCTGGATATCAATTGCATCTCCCAGTTACACCCTCAGTTCCTTTCCTCTAAGGTCCCCTCATCCGGCTCTGCAGTACTCACACCTCCATTTCATTTCAGTATTGTCACCTCATAGCACTCTTCCCCACATGAGTTGTCCCATTTATAGTCCCCCTTGATACTTTGACACTCATGTTTCTTTCACCCCTTAGGGCTAGGAGTCCTCATAGTATTTTCATTCCTGAGAATTAGTTGCATGCTCCTTCTCCTCATTTTGCTAACTTCTCCATAATGAACTCCTAAGTAATCTCATCATGATTCATATTTTTACTGCACCGTCATAGTATCAATTAGCTCTCCATCTCCTCCACTGTCATTTTTCCCATCTACATATTGTCCTCCATTCATTTTAACTAATATAGAAACCCACCTATGGGCCCCCCACCCTTCACCTATTTTCCACGCAAATGGCACCCTCACAGGCCAAGCCATATTGCACTGGGGCATCCATTTTTGTATCTATATGATCATCCCCAATGATTCTTTATTTATTTGGTAATTGTAAAAAGTCTTTGTTTCCAACCTTTACATAGCTTTTTGTCGTCACCTTTGGCGACCTTCTTTTTTTCGGCATAAGAAACCCATGCCTCCCTTGGTTTGTGCATTCATTACCTTCTATTTTTGTTGAGATCGTCCATAAACCCTAGAATCCCCCAGTCCATGTACCTCTGATCTCTAAGTTTTTCCACTTTGTCACGCCTCTAGCACAATCCCACCCATGTCTAGTCATCCCCCTGATGCTAGATTCGGTTTCACGGTTGCTTCCACTCATACTTCACATATATCCCCAACCAAGGGAAGTCTTGAGTCTCACCACTTCTTGACTTCTTCCATATTCCTCATGAGTTCCTGATCTTATCCAGTGGATTTCCTGAAGCCCTTCACTTCTTGGAGTCGTGTCTCCCTTTCTGTCAACATCAACACAGTTTCCAGACGAGCGACAATATCTTGACTCTCATTACCTTCAAAATGCAAAGTCTCGGATAACACAACGAGAACCATCATTTCTCTCTATTGTCCTTGATCCCCACGACATTCAACTTCAAACACTTTATCATGTTGCGGTGGGTATTACTTTGCGACTATTGTAGTTTTTTTTTATATTTGTCGAAGACCTCTGAAATTTGATAGGCTCTCAATGCTTGCATCTCATTGATGCTTCTTATAGGTGTCATCACCTCTTTTAAAACTTTGTTCACAATCAGAGTTGTCCTCTATCTTTATCAAACCGCCCATTGAGTGAATGTGATTTGGATTCTCTTCACCATTTCCTTATAGTTTGTTACTTGTAATAAGAGCTCAATATTTGTGGGTCCAAGAGCCCTCCCTTGGAGGAAGAAGGGACCCATAAGTCTCCCTTCCGCTTTCGTGTTTTCCCACTAATACAATCCTATCCATTGGTGGCATGAGTGTTTTTTATTTTTGGTTTTAATGTTCTTATGCACTCTAGTTTAGTTTATTTTATTGTTCTTAGCTTAGTTCTTTGTTTATTCCTTATTCTTGATGTTTCTAACTCTTTCATTCACTCCTGTCTTGCCTAGCTAACTCAATGTTGGCGGGCGAAATTGAC
>JZKD02S2121153.1:45567-61052 GCA_000966675.3 Picea glauca
AGATATATTTAAGCACAACATTTACAAATATTACTTATGTACATGATTTACAAACTACAAGTTTCAATCGAAACTTACGAAAATCAATATGAAAAATGATTTCTTCTAGGAAGCAAATAAAGAAAGCACATAAAAAATATTTTTTGTTTTTCCTTTAAAAATCTAAACTAATACATGAAAAGTACAATGAAACATAAACGTGTGGATAGTCAAACGCTGAACCGCACATTCGAGTTTCAGCGATAAGTAAATGACATAAAAATACAAATGAGATAACCTGTTAGTGAGTTAGTGATGTGTATCCAAGCATCTACATGAGTAGAGAACGTCCAACTACCATGTCCAAGAGGGAAACCTACAATGAACCTTATGATTGTTTTAAATAAATCCAGAACATGTGTTGGCAGTTTGGGTTTTAATGACTGAAGCGGAGACACAAAAATAAACCCGTGATCTCATAATTATACATGATTACTATAAGATAAATCTGAAAGTAACCTGTACATTTTGTTTTTCAATTGAAATCGAAAGATACACCCTGTCGTTCTAACTGGAAATATGATCACAACATTTATATTTTGAGAAGAAAATTATAGATGGTATTTATAATATAACAATCCTGCACACCATAGATCATTTAATCTAAAGATATCAGATCAATATATGTAGCAGTATTAACAAAACATGAATGACAACATTATAAACAAGAGGCTAAATCCAAAATGCATGAATGTTGTTTCATGAAGTTCTGGAATCAATTGTCCATCTTTTTCTCTCAGCCAAGATGCCCTCTATTACAAAATACAGAGTATTTAAAGAGTTCATGTAAGCTAAGCATCCTATCTTCTAAGATAGGATCATATCTCAAAAGGATCTAAAAGTTACAAAGATAGAGGGTCTAAAAAGCCACTCAATATCAAACTGTATCTTCAAAATTATACAAGTTTTGTTTTGATTTACAAAATAAGCCAAAAGAAGTGACTAATTAACTAAGTCCAGCAATGCTCCATCTTATGATATCACCACAAGATACATCCTATCCTAAAAGAAAATGAAATAAGCAACTTATATGTTTATTTAACTAACATTTTCCAAATTTTATATGAGAATTGACTTGGCTACATAATCTCTTGATTTTGTAGCCAGTCTTATTATTGACAACATAAATCTAAATCACTCTATATTAATTTGAAAAATAACAATAAAATCATATATAAGATAAAAACCAATCTTACCATTCAACTGATAACCAAATTCGAATCACAAAATCTCAGAGTTGATCACGGCCTTGACACTATCAACATTTTTTATTATGATATTTCCAGTCCTTTTCAAACATTTTCCTTGCCTTTGTGCATTGATCTTGAGCTCGCGGTTTTCAATTGTTAATGAGTAGTTTTGAGCCGTAAGATCCTTGATATTTTCTTAAAGGACGAGGATGTCTGTGTAATACAGACCTATCCAATGTAAACACACTTCACAATTTACAGCAGGGGCAAATGGTTGAGGAAGTGCATGATTGTGTGTTAAAACACTACCACTATCCACTGTTGGCTTTTGACCGAGTTTAATTATTGGAAAATCCTTGTTGTGCTACATGCACGGTGGTATGTTATTCACATAATCAAAAGTTTGAATGAGATCTAGTTTCGATTAATTTGGGTCTTCATCTGCCAGGAATGTTTCATTCTCAGAATTAGAGCTCTCATGGACCTCGATCGATTCAATCGAGCTCACATGAGCTTTTGATCTATTTCATAGGATCCTCGAAATTAGTCTCCCATCCCTCTTGTTATTAAACTCTCGCATGTCTTGATTTTTCTTTGACTATTTGGAAGGGTTTCCACTGGTGGATTGTATGCTAAGGTTAGGGTCGACAACTTGTTCACAGTCAAGAATTTTAACAATCTTGGAGCTAACATCCTGTTGCTCACACATAGACTGATTGGGCGTAGCCCTTTCACAAGGGTTTTCACACAAGAAAATTGGCCTGCCACTGGAGGGAAAAAGAGGCTTCTCTAGCATAGGTTTATCAACCACAGGAGTCTCTACAGGGTTTACTGTAACAAATCCATTGCGAGTTACGATAGCATCCCAATCGTCACCAAGTAGTTTCAGATGATGGACTAACAGTAACTTAATCAACCCATGGTGAAATAAGATGGAATCCAAGTTCTGCCTTTTATATATCTTTGATATTTTATACAGGCTTCTTAATAAGTAAAATGGCATGTTTAATTGGAAACCAATAAAATGCATGAGTAACCTTATGTGGTAAAGGAAGACGAGGCCATAGTGGCCTTCACAAGTAACAAATTGCCTTAGCACTGCCAATAAACCATGCTATCTATCCTTCAACAGAGAAAGTGGCATACCTTTATCACAACATTGAATTTTTTGGGAGGTGACGAACAGAGTCCATGGTACTTCATCCAGCTTTGAATTTTTAAACCATTTTTGGCCGGTGAGGGGGAGGCCTATTGCCTAACTTGAAAATTCCTCGGTGATTTCCAATTGAATATCACCCACTTTGGCTCTGCATACATAAAATGTAAGGGCGAACTCTTGAGCCACTTGTAAGTTATAACCCTGGAATTTCTTGACAAACACAACCCAACCCTGACTTTTAAGGTCTTCACTCGCGTCATCACACAATAGCAAGATTTGGGGGCCATTCGGCTCAACGCGGAAGATGAGGGCCATAAGGGTTCTAACAGATGGAAACAGAGGGAGACCAAAGTTCACTGTGGTTTTAGATGATATAGGTAGGAGAGATAAATTTGAATTGATCCCATGAAAAGAAAATAAGCAGAGAGTCTGTGCTATCAAAACAAACATAAGGAGGTCTCGGCTATGGGGTTTAAACACTCCTTGTCATGAATGATTTGAGTACATCCCACTGCTCAAACTCTTAATTCGAAATGAGTGGCCTGTCAAATCTTTTTTTCCAGCCAATGTGACGTACAATACACTATCCCAATGCATTTAAATCCCATGATACGAAATGGGTATGCTCAAATTGCAAAGGCTAGGATATGGATACATTTTCATAAACCAAATGTTAAACAAAATTTGGTATATTTTTTAAAAGAGATACGCATACAATCAAATAGAAACTCATCATAGGTGTTTCATTGGTATATGATAAGCTCATTTAAAATGAAAAATATATAATCCCATTGACTCCTTGAGACCAAGCCTTAGATAAAAATCAAAATGCAAATTCAATTTCAATTTTCTTGATTCATTCTTACAGTCATGAATCAAGCATGAAAATGTGAAATAAAAATGAAATGAAGAATCAGAACATCCTTTTTACAACCGACTAGTCACCTTAAAATAAAAATATTTACAAGATGAGGTGTAGGAAACTACATGAATTGTCATTTGTCACTTTAAGAGCAAAAAATATGTAGGGCTACCAACACTCAATTGGGCTTGTAATCATCCCTTTTCTTCTCATTCATGTGACAAAAGGGGTGCAACAGGTAATATGGAAACTATCGCTAAAACGATACCTATTGACATCTATAGAACCCCTGGCATCATGGAGAATGTCTTTTTTGGAGTGGAATGCTCCCCCGAGGAGATTCAACTCTACACGGATTTATTTAAGGATTTCCGCGATGTTTTCTCCTAGTCTTACGAGGAAATTCCAAGAATTGATACAAGAATCGTCGAACATGAGATAACGACTTATCCTGACACCAAGTCGGTCCGATAGAAACTTCGTTTGGTGAATCCTCGGAAAGTGACAGTTATTAAGGCTGAAGTAGAGAAACTGCTCAAAGATGGTTTCATCTACACCGTTCAGTTGACTCAATGGGTGTTAAATATCGCTCCAGTCAACAAAAAGAAGGGTACAATTCGTGTGTGTATGGACTTCCATGATTTGAACAAGGCATGTCCAAAGGATAATTTCCCCACCCCATTCATTGATCAGATTGTCAATGAATGCACAGGCTATGAGGTATTTTCATTCATAGATGTTTTTTTGAGATATAACCAGATTCATATCAAGCCCGAAGACCGGCATAAAATAACTTTATATGTCCGTGGGGCACATTTTCTTATCGTAAGATGCCTTTTGGCCTAAAGAATGATGGAGCAACTTTTCAACGATCCAAGTCTTTTTTTTTCCACGACCATATACATATAGTCGAGCCTTATCTCAATGATCTAGCATCATGATATCATAAGATATTTGATCATCCCACACACCTTCGACTAATCTTCGAATGATGTCGCTACTATAAGATTCGCTTGAATCCTAACAAGTGTAGTTTTTGCGTGACGTTGGGTTGTCTTCTAGGTTTCATAGTTTCGATAGCAAGGAACATTTTCGATCCTTTGATGGTTGAGGTGATAGTTCAATTGCCTCCCCTGTCCATAGTCCCTCAGCTTTAGAGCTTACAGGGGAGAGTGAACTTTCTTCAATGTTTTACCACAAACTATGCTGAGATCACTAAAGGGTTCATGCGTTTACTGAAAAAGGGAGTCCCTTTCTGTTGGGACAAAGCCGCTCAATGCTATTTCGAAGCATTGAAATGCACCCTTATGTCTTTCCCTCTGATCCGGCCTCCCAATTATAATAAAGATTTATTATTGTACTTGGTCGATGCAGAGTCGACCATTGGTATGGTCTTGGTTCAAGAGGATGATCTACTCGAAGAGCATGTGATTTATTACCTAAGCCGATGCCTGTTTGGGATGAAACTCAACTAATCCCATGTTGAGAATCTTGCATTGGAAAGAGTGCATGTTGTCAAGTGGTTATGTCATTATATTTTGCTTCATAATACCACCTTCGTTGTCATTGTGAATCCATTTCAATACGTGTTGACATGACGCATCATTGGCATAAATATCAGTAAATGGATTGTTATCCTCGAAGAATTTGACTTGGATTTTGTTTCCATGAAATCCAAAAAGTCAATGGTCTTTGTGGAACTTATCTTGGAAGTTTTAGTTGAATCAGGTGATGGTACGCCCGAAGAATTGCCCATTAAAGGAGATATTTTTCTAATTTCATCTTCTGACCCCTAGTATGGAGGCATACTAGTCTATCTCTAGACTTTGAAGTGCCCCTCTTCTGCTTCCCGTGACGAGAGTCGACGAATTTTCCATTAGGCACGAAACTATCTCATACTCAATTACAATTTGTATCGTCAAGGCGTGGATTGTATTCTTCACCAGTACCTTATACACAAAGAAGAAGAACTTATTCTTAAAAAATGCCACATTGGAGCATGTGACAGTCATTTGTCTGGGTTGGAAACAACCCAAAATATTCTACAAGCCAGTTACTTTTTCCCTATGTTAATTAAGGATTGCGTTGAGTCAGTCAAGAAGTGTCACCCATGTAAGATCTTCTCTCGGGAGATGAGGGAAAATCCTGCTCCCATGTTTCCCATCATTACTGTTGGTCCCTTCACCAAATGGGGGATTGATTTTACTACATACCACCCGACCTCATCCATGGGGCATCGTTATATCATCGTACCGGTAGATTACTTCACAAAGTGGGTCGAGGCTATGCCAACATTTAAAAATTATGGCGAGACAGAAAATCTGTTTATTTTTAACCACATAGTATCAAGGTTCGACATCCCGAAGGATATTGTCACTGACCATGGAAGTCACTTTCAGAACAAAATGATGATCGAGTTAACATCAAAGTTTGGGTTGAGGAAAGAGAATTCATCACTCTACTAGCCACAAGCGAATGGTCAAGTGGAAGATGTGAATAAGTCCCTCAATACTATTCTGCAACGAATGATCAATTATGCCAAGTCAAATTGACATTTGATGTTTTACTCGGTGTTATGGACCTACCGAATGTCTGTAAATACTGCCACCGGTTTCTCACCTTTTCAAATTGTTTACGGGATGGAAGTAGTCTTTCCAATAGAGTCCAAGATCCCATCTCTAAAGTTGGCAGTAGAGTTATTGTTAGACACTTCACCGCTTGAGGAATGGTTATTATATCTTGAGTAGCTCGATGAGCAATGTCGTAATGTAGCCTTGGTCGACTAGGCTCATGAGCAACGAGTCAAGTGTCAGTATGATCGGTCTGTTCATCCTCAGATTTTCTCTGAAGGCAACCTTGTCCTATTCTACGACCAAGGTAAGGATCACCTGGGGGTAGGCAAGTTCAAACCCATGTGGTTCATACCTTTCATAGTGAAGGAAATATTACAAAAGGGCACTTATCGTCTGGTTGAATTTGAGGGAAATTCTTTGGCGGAGCCTAGAAATGGGCTCTACCTCAAGAACTGTTACTCATAGGTTGGTTTCCTGGGTGACTTCTTGTACATATGTATAGTTCTTATACAATTAGATTTTTGTCTTTTTGTTTTATGGACGTGTCGTTGTTTATGTCATCTTTTTCACTGTGGAAGATGTCAAGTTAATCAAAGGTGTTCTTTGGGTTCGCAGACGGTGCTAGCCGACACACTTGGAGGCTTTCTTCCACAACTTGGGTGATTTTCACGCCTCAAGGCCAGTTGCTATCTTCTGGAGGTATCTGTCTAGGTGACGCCACCAACAATGTCGTCGAGTACAACGTAGTGATAGAGTTTCTTTGTGACACTTTGTCACATGGTAGCTCTCACCTCTGGGTCTATTTGGATGCTGAAATGGTTGTGTCCCTGTTAAATGGGGTTTTCCACATTTATGATCCTACTTTACACTAACGATTCCTTAGGGTACGTCTCTTAGAACGTTTCTTTGATTACATTACGTATATCCATGTTCCTAGGAGATTAAATTAAATGACAGATACTCTAACTAATCAAGTATTAGATTGGCATATTCCACACACATAAAAATAAGCACACACATGCACATGTACATACATTTGTAAAAATGTGATCCATAATACATATAAAATATGTAAATACATATATATATCAAAAAGTGTTAGAGTACATCGGTGGCCATGAGTGCCTCAAAAATATATATCCGGTATATATCACAGGGTTTATTCCCTCAAAAATATACAAAAAAAGTTCCCTCGGCACATAAGAGGTCCATCCTATCTAAGAACCGGGCCTGTTGGCCCTACCATAGTGAAAAACGTTGTTTTCCAAATGTCGAAAGAGTTGGACCCAGGTCTGTGGCACCCTAACAACATGAGGCTGCATCAATGGCAGGAGATCCTCGATATCGGCCATGGGAATGGCACAAGTGAGCACGGTGAGGTTCTGCCACCCGTCTCAATACTCGCTCTGCCTCCCTAGATGGAGGTTCCCCTACGACTGTTGGTCCTGCGGTTGTTGCTGGTACTAGATCTGGTCGAGAATGCTGCCTAGTCCTCAAGATGTTCCTCGGGCACATAGGTCCCACATCTGGACATAACAGATACATAATTGTCAGATACTCTGATGCACACAAAAAATGATATATGTAAAAGAAACTAAAATTTAATTAACTTTAAAAAAAAATGTACCTATCTCTCCTCGCTCCTCTCCAAGAGGTACGGACATGTCCGGATCCCTAGATAAGTTGATTCCAGTGTAGGGGTAGTCCTCTATCACTGGTATCTGTCATGCCCACCAGTCAAAAAATTTATCATCGAAGGCCTCAATGGTCCTTCCTCCCCCATGTCATGGAAGCAATGCTTCCCACCTACACACTATTGGGAAGGAGGCCACATGCCCCCATACTATCTCTCATGGAATCATGTTGGGTAACCTCTTAAATATGAATGTGCATAAAATGGTACTGAACCCGAAGTTCTTGTTACTCCGCCCTCAACACTCTATAAGCTACCTCTTCATGCAGGCAAGAATGGTCATACTCCAGTCATATATTCATGCATTTATGAACTGCATTGCACAATACATGTGTGCCCAGGAGGCCTGGTGTAAGGCCATGGATCTAGTGATCCATCCAATAAGAAAAGCAATCACCTTCATTGATAGGTTGGTGATCTTGTGGATGGGCACCTGAGAACCTACTTTCTTAGTGTCGGCCTCGCAATGCATTTCAATGAGTTCATAGATGTTGAAGGGCCCAGGGGGAAATGTACGTATATTCACTAGTTCCCCTCTTCTCGAGAGGCTAGTCAAGAAGTAAATCTCCTCAGTCATTGGAGTCAACAACTGCCCCTTATGAATAAATGAATTTTCATCAGGATGTTAATAATCCACCAAGGCATTCAACATCCTAGGTTGCGCCCTCATGAATGGACATCGATAGAACTTCCATAACACGCATTATTTCAATGTGACAATAGAAGAAGGTTCCTCATCGACCAAGATATTGATCTCCTTGTGTTCCCTCTCCCTCCAGTGGACATACATCTCGTTACATGACAAGTTCAAGGGGGAGTTAGCTCTTGCATATTCATTTTTTCTATGCCTTTGAGGATGTACGTGGGCTATCTTGGACATAGTCATGTATGCACATGGGAAGATTTTTTTCTTCCTGCGGGCATATGTGGGTTGTCCTTAGACAACCCACGTACACGTAGGGCCACCCTTTTTTAGGAGGGCAGCCCCCCCCCCAAAACTAAAAGAAATGATAAAATGATGAATGGAAATACAAGAGGGATGAGTTTATACTTACTTGGTCCGAGCGAAAGTTCATTTTTTCCTCTAAATCTCCCAGAACAACTCTTTTAGCAAAGGGATCTCTTTTACCTTTTGGTTATTTTTCAAATTGCAATGTTGAAAATGAGTTGTCAACTTCTATTTATAGACTTTTTTGGTCGTTTTTGCCATTTTTTTGAACCCTTTTGTCATTTTTTTTTCTTGAAAATTGTTTAATTCGGTTCTTGAGTTTCTTATTAGATGTTATGATACAGTTCACCTTTTGGTTTGGTAACTTTTTGGGAGATGGCTCATATTTAAAGGTCCTTTGGTAAAAGTCATTTTTTCCAACTTTTTGCATATAAGTTAGGATTCCACCTCCACTTTTTCCATCTCGTTGTCTTTTCTACTTTGCCATATGATCGATCCCACTGAACTATGAAACATAACCATCATTGCTTCTTTAGAAGTGTCGTAATTTAGTGGTAGAGCCTACCTTTACCATACATGATTTTAGGGGCTAAATTTCGCAAATGGGTTAATTTTCCAAGGTTTTTCCCAAAAAAAGATTTGTCAATTTCCACTTTTTCTAAAAATGTTTCGCCCAAATTCCATAGAATAAAATTATTTTACCATACAAATCGCCAAAATTTTATAGAAACTATATACGATCCTTACAAATTTGAATATTTTTTACAAAAGTATCACCAAACATTTTACATTTTGCATATTAAGGACTAGTAAGATTATCCCAGGTTTCTACATTTTAAAATAAATTTACATCCTTAAAATCATCCTTGACCTTTGCATGGATGCCCTAGTTAGATCCTTATTGCATTTGGCGTCCATGCAGTCTTTAATGACTTTAGGCTCGAGATTCCTTGTTAGTCTTGTCATGATTACGATATTGAGCCTCATACATCTTATTTGTCATCACTCTTGGCCTTACCCTCGGGACACCAAAAAATGAGCATACTTTGTTGACTTTCAAGCTCTCTTTGAAATCCAAAAGCAACATCCGATGAGACTACATTTATGCTTTTCAATATTGTTTGGATTAACTGAGAAAAGTAACCTCTTAAAGTGTTCTTTAATCCCTTTTCAGACTCTATAAACATGAAAATATTGTTGACTGATCCTATTGTCCTTCGCGCTCACCAAACTAAAACTTGAAGGCATGTCTGTCTAGCGGTAGTTAACCCCTTTTTCGGCTCGAATGGTCAATTTTATGAACAAAGCTATACTCTAGGAACTTCTCTTCTCTAGAAGAGTATTCTCAGGTATAAGTTTAACCCTTTTTCGGGCCTTAGGGACAAAATTTATGAAAAAGAAACCCCCACGGAGTCCATAGTTAAGATCTTTTTGGACTCCCTAAAATTGAAATGATCGTCGACTGACCTTGTTCCTTCACACTCACTAAATTGGTCTAGAAGAACAACCCCCACTGAGTCCATAGTTAAGTTCTTTTCAGACTCCTTAAAATTGAAAATATCGTCGAGTGACCTTGTTCTTTCACACTCGTTAAATTGGTCCAGAAAAACATCCACTGGCGTGAGTTTACCCCTTTTCTGGCTTGTAGATTAGGGAGGAAAAAGGTACACCTTGGGAGATTTGTCTCCCCAGGAGAGTTCTCCTAAGTAAATTTTACAACTTTTCGAGCTAAGGGTACTAAATCCAGAAAAAGGATGTGAGTCCATAGTTAATCTCTTTTCAGACTCCTTAAAATTGAAAAGATTGTCAAGTGATATTTTATGTGTCACACTCGTTAAAATGGTTTTGAATAGATGTATTTTTGGTGCTAGTTTACTCCTTTTTCGCATCGACTAGACTATTTTTGAAAAAGGTACCCTAGTGGAGTCTTCTTTTAACATTTTTTCAGACTCTCTAAAAGTGAAAAAACCACCAAACTTACCTTCTCTTGGCTCTTTAAAATTACATTGAAGGGGGTTTCATCGTGTCCTGCTAATCACATTTTCATCTCTACGTCTTTGGCCTAATGTTGGCTCCATGTTGCTCTCAACTGAACCTTTGTGTAAGTTTTAAACCTGTGAAGTAAAGAAGTGCATATAGATTCTTAAGAAAAACATACTTTAATCAATGGCTCATACATAAAGTACACAAAGATTTTATACCGGAAACCCTCAACCGGGAAAACCTTTCTTATATTCATTATATCGAATTTCACCATTCACCATACAATATATACAATGTTTTTAGGTATTCCGTAGATACCAAAACCCTAATCCCTTAATCCGGGATTAATTTAGAAAACCGTTAAAATTATCAAAATCCGCTAAAAATAGCAAAAACCACCCAAAAAAAAAATTGGGTTGCTACGCGTAACCAGGGGGGGCATACCTAGCCCCCTGGGACCCCCTTAGGAAAGATCCCAGTGCACACAACACAAATAGCACTACTGGGGGGATCGTCAGACGCAGTTGTCGAATCTGACGCGCCCACACACACACATACCCAACAATATTCAGAAATAGAAGTTAATTTCCCCTGGGGACTTGCAATAGACCTCACAATGATGTCCAATGAACTGGATAAGGACTCTCAGCTGGGTTCTTCGGTTCCCATGAAATCATTGACAAGTTATCTCAACATGGACAATCCCTCATCAATATGTATCTTTATGTTTGGTGGTTGTGGTGGTTTGGGGTTTTGCTCGCCTTGGTTTGGTTGTGGGTAGTCTTCATTGTCTCTATGTTCCATTTTAATAATATTTGTTGCAATTTAACAAGTGGAGTTATGATAAAGGTATTACAAACAACAATTTCATTTTATCCCAACAAAATCATTAACATAATTTTATGTAAAATAAAGAAAAACTATGTGTTATCTTTACAATGAACTTAAGAAAAAACTATACAAGATTAGTGAATTGTTGAGATATTTACATTCAAGTATTAATTATTTGTATTAATTAGTATCGTCGATGTTTATTGTGTTCTCTTCAAAATTGTTATTTAAACACACATTTGTAATGAACCTTGCTAATAAGTTTTTATTTCCATTGGAATTTACATTCATAACCCATGACTAATTGTTTTGTATTTTTGCAAAGCCAAGAGATGAGACAAGCATAAAAAAGGAAATGACAAAAAATCAAGCAAACCTCGGTAGAGCTAGACACGGTAGAAAGATCCTGAGATTTTCTCCCTCTCTACTCCTTTTTACTTACTCAAACAGAGAAAATAGCGAGGCGCGGTGTGAAAATGAGCATAAAACACATCCTTGGTCCCTTAAAAAATTAACACAACATGAACAAGTGCACATTTTTAGGAACGTACACGCATCCTTAAGAATGGGCATGCATTCCTCCCAACATGCCTATATTGCATGTTGAGTGGAGGTTTCAAAATTTTCAAATCTCTAACATCAGGAACGCATGCACATTCCTAAGAACGTGAACAAGTTCATGTGGGTGTGCATTCCTACTAGCCCCCTTGCAACTTTTTTGTCCACCAACTTTGACATAAATTATTAAAAAAAATGAAATATTATATAATGTTTTTTTTTAACATTATACTAATATATATTTAATAAAGAAAACATATATACAAAACTAAAAAATATAGTTTTTTCTATAATTAGGAAATTTTAATATTTTAGAAAATTATTTTTAAAAATATAGTATATCCAATATTTAATATTTAATATTTAATTAAAGTGATTTTTCTTTTTAAAAATAATAATATATTTTAATTATTAAAAATATATAAATATTAAAATTTTATGTATATTTTTAATAATAGTTTAAAAGTTTATTACGTTAAAAGTTTGATGGTGGGAAAATTTTCGTTACAATATTTTCAAACAAATTATTTATTTTCTTAATTTTGAAAAATTGTAATAGTTGTAATATGATGATGATGATGATTAACATCCAATAAGACCTAATTGGTATATCGGATCTTAAGAGGGTAAGTGATTATTTGTGATTCTTTAGAATTTTGTTTCTGTGGTTGAAAGCATTAAGAGAAGCTTTCCAAGATTACCATACTTTTGTTGAGTTAAGAGGTTAAGAAGTTTGGTAGTGTGATCAATATTTTGAAAATGAGATCTAATATGGGTATAGGCTAGACAATCTAAGAGAAAGTGTTTTTCATCTTCAATCTTCTTAGTGTCACAAAGGTGACACACTCTTTCATCCCAAGATGTTTTAGGAACTGACCAACGCCCAGTTTCACTATGGAGCTCGTGAGAATTTGTTCTTATTTTAACAATGCTTATTTTTTTCTTTACACTAACAGATAGATAATTTTGATCTTCTAGATTAGGGTTGATTACATTTTTATCATACCTTAATTTTGTTTTTTCCTTTAACTATTTATCACACCACATTTTTTCCTTAAATTTTGATTTGATGTTTTTTTTAATAATATCTTTATTCTGCAAAATGGTTTCTTCCATGATTCCCCAATAGTTTATCCAAGACCGGGCATCTTTATGCCATCCTCGCTTGAGCCGATAGTGGTTATGACTTGATTTGGAAGCAATTTTAGGTAACCTCTTGTCTTTCATGTTGTTTAACTTGTTCTTATACATTAGGTATCTAGTCATAGTCATGCTCTCAATGGGAGAGAGGCTTGTTTCTATGAGAAGGATGGGATAGGGCGTATTTTCTTTCATTTTGAGATTATAGGTTATAAAATTCTTTTGTATTTGCTCTATCTTTCTTTTCACGAGAGATACTATTACTTTTAATTGATTTTTTTTTATGTTTAATTAAAATGTTTTTTCTATAATTAAGAAATTTTAATATTTTAGAAAATTGTTTTTTTAAATATAGTATATCCAATATTTAATATTTAATTAAAGTGATTTTCTTTTGAAAAATAATAATATATTTTAATTATTAAAAATATATAAATATTAAAATTTTATGTAGATTTTTAATAATAGTTTAAAAATTTATTACGTTAAAAGTTTGATGGTGAGAAAAGTTCATTACAATATTTTTAAACAAATTATTTATTTTCTTAATTTTGAAAAATTGTAATAGTTGTTATATATTACTATTACTTTTAATTAATTGATTACTTCTTTTTTATGTTTAATTAAAATGTTTAAAATGGTATTTTGGAATATATTAGTTTAGGTATAGTTAGTTCTCGGGATTAAACCTTTAACTTGTCCTTAAGTTTTACATTCTAAAAAAGGTTTTTACCTCAAGAGATTTCATCCTTCTAAAAATTTGATAGATTCAAAGTTAAATGCATTTAGGTTGGTTATTGTTTTTATATATAGAGAAAAAGAAATGACATGAATTTTTATTATTTTATTACATATATGCATTTTGGTACATACACATTTTCCCATGCACCAATTTAATGTCTTCTAATTATTATATATTGGTTTATCTAAAAATTTGATAGATTCAAAGTTAAATGCATCTAGGTTGGTTATTGTTTTTATATATAGAGAAAGAGAAATGACATGAATTTTTATTATTTTATTACATATATGCATTTTGGTACATACACATCTTCCCCATGCATCAATTTAATGTCTTCTAATTATTATATATTGGTTTATCAGATATAAAGAAGGTAAGATATTACTTCAATTTCTTTAAAATTGTTTTTATATGCTAACAAGACATTGAGAGAAGCTTTCCAAGATCACCATAGTTTTGATGACTTTGGAGGTTAGGAACGTTTGTAATGTGGAAGGTATTTCAAAATTGGGGTCTAATATTATGGGTATAGGCAGGGAAATCCAAGAGGAGGTGTTTTTAATCTTCTACCAACTTAGTGTCACAAAGGCGATATATTCTATCATCTCATGGTGTTTTGGGAGTTGTCCAACTCTCTCCCTCACTATGTAGTTCATGAGAGTTTGTTCTTATTTTAGCAATGTTGATTTTCTTCTTTGCACTTTTCAAAACTTATCTCATGGTGTTTTGGGAGTTGTCCAACTCTCTCCCTCACTATGTAGTTCATGAGAGTTTGTTCTTATTTTAACAATGTTGATTTTCTTCTTTGCACTTTTCAAAACTTTCTTCTTGTATTCCCTAAGCCTCTTGCCTTTTATAGGGCAGCGTGTTTGAACCAGTCAACCAAATATTTGGACTTGAACATCAGACCTCCCTAAGTTCAAAGGACCACAGGAGGTTGGTTTTCCCAATCGAGTTATAAGCCTAAGCCCATATATATATAATATGGAGCCTACATAAATTTTTATTGTTATTTTAATGTTTTGTTATTATTTTAATGGGTTATATTATATGACATCCTTTCATACAATATCGAGGGCCTCTAGAAGCAACAATTATTTATTTTTCTAATAAAAATATATTGTTGTTTATATATTCACATATTTGAGTTATTATTTTTGTATAATCCAAATATTCTAGAAAAATTTTAAACATGCTAAATCTATTTCTACATTCAAAAATGGATTTCTACTATCGATATCAGCGATCAACCTGGATTCACTTCCCCTATAAATCTGGATTCACTTCCCCTTAAACGACGATCCCACTCGAGACACGAGGATGACAAAGAATGAAATAGTTTGAACACGACATTATTGAAAAGGATGGTCTGGGGTTTGCAGAAGACGCCGACGGGCATAACTGTTTGGTAGAATACCTTACAGTTCTCACTCTGTCTGTTACCACTATGTACACTTCCATTGGCTTTTCTATGTTTGATATCCGGGTTTTCAGGTAGACCGACGACTCTGGACCATGCACGAGAGGATGTGTTAACGTATGAGTTGCTGAACATTTATATTTTAATGTTGGCCAGACGAACAAAGTCAAATATAGAATGTCCAGTCGCTTTCTCATTTACGTGGCTTGTTCTCTCTGCTGCTCTCGGAATAAGTGATATCTGTCACACTCACCTAATAGACTCCTCATCAATCCTTTGTATATCAGTGACGCAATTAGGAACATGTGTCGGCTATACAATTGGTTGCCTCGCTAATACTATAAAC